>CM021106.1:498642563-498765986 GCA_007115665.2 Sequoiadendron giganteum
AATCTTCCAATCCGCTAAAGATTTAGTGGGATCACGTCTAACCTCGTGGAACTACGGATTTGTGATGTGTGTATTTTGGTACTCATCCTCGACAAGATGTATATGGCAAAAATCAATGGTGATTATTAAAGCAGACCATTTATCTGACGATCATGTTTTAAAATTTTGAGTGGTGATTGTTGATCGACATATCATGGTATGAAAATAAATAGATCAACAGCACAGGCTTAAAACTCAGAATCATTAACGGTTATGACAGTGTGATCTAGGGTTTTGATCATAAATCAAATCTAGGAATGAATTCAATTGGCCCAGTTGTTCTAGCTACTAGTATTAATGGTGATTAGATAATTGGATTGGCATGACTAACGTTTAGGCAGTGGAGAATCAGAATAAGATCTATTACAGAGAATATCAATTAAATGAAAGTGTGATCTTAGTTGTTCATTATGCCAGAATTAGAAAATTCTTTGTTTTTCTATGTGGATCTGTGTCTCGATGATTGGGTAGTGTATTGAAGAAGTTAAATATTGAACCCTAGTAGAAAATTAATGAGTATGGATGTGCATCTCGAGTCTAATAAATAGATTTGAAGATGAATAAAATAGATGAGATTAGAGGAATGAAGTGCGATAGAGTGATGTTGGTGAAAGGAAGTGTGAGTGTGTGTTGCATTTGAGCAACATTTGTCTCTTGAGCCAGACAAAATAAGCCATGGTGAAGAGAAGCATGAAGGCCAGAAATGTCATAAAGAGATGGACCGCTTTTTTAAAGAGGGTGAAAAAGTGAATAAACTCCGAAATGGCTTCAATCGGGTTGACCTCCCTGACATTTGGAGTAAGGTTGTGGAAGTCCTGATGAGGTATGTTATTCTCAAGGGTTAGTTTTGTCACTTTCATGCTCATTTGTTTCCAATGCTTAACCATCTTCGTTATAATATAAAGATGAACTTTGCCTATTGGATTTTGTTCTCTCTTGAACAATCTATTAAAAACATCTAGGGTAAAAGTAAGTATTTATCCTTTCACCAGGGTCTTATCTTTCATCTTTTTCATTAGTAGGTTGCATTGTTACCCTCCCCTGCCACTATTAAAAAGAACAACTTGGTAATTTGTGGTCCCACTGTGGACCCAAGTCCTCCATTACCCTGGATGAAACCCCTCCCACTTCTCATCGGTTTATTCGTGCCTAGGGTAAAACCCTTGCTAATGAGGAAACCCATCTCAACCCCATTAAAGTTTCTCCCCTATTCAAGCCCGCTCCTATTTCTACTTTTGGGTCCAGCAGGTCAAACAAAATGGATGACAAGTAATGGAATCCCACCCTTTCCAATTCCCCTACACACTCCCATGTTCATGGTGAGGTTTCTCATGTCCCCAACACCCCCTTGCTATTAACCCTAGCCATCAAAATTCCCCTAATTTTTGCATCAATTTGGAGGGAATTCATGTTGAACCCAAGGTGGGTTCTAACATTCATCCTCCTAGTGACCCCCTATGCAACAAAATTAATGAAATTTTAGAGACAGATTATGTCCAAAATAATATACGTAAGTAGCTCCTCGATCAGTTGGTTACTGTCAAATAGAGAATGTGATTCTAAAAAATAAGGTGCTACAATAGTAGGTTTCGTGGTCAGGGGAGGTGGAGGACAAAGGCCATTGGGAAATTGTAGCCTCTCTAGCTAAGTCATTTGAGCATTGTGCCAAATGGGATAAGGAGCTAGAAGAGCTAAGATCTATCATTGGCATAGAGGAAGACAAAAAGAATTTACAAGTGGAGATTGATGTTACACACAAGAACCAAGAAAAAACCACACAGTGACTCCAAGTCATAACTAATTATAGTAAGGCAACTGTGAAGAACATCACCCTCTCCATTCAGATCTTTCAGCAAGAGATTAGGAAGGGCTAGGGCAAATGAGTGGTTGAGGAAGGGCATGATGATGGTCACAAGCAAAATAAAGGTAAGGTAGTGGACAACTTAGCTCTAGATGCCATAGTGGATACTCAAGATGTGTAGAAAGGCCCTATGTCTTTTGAGGAGAAGCTCCACTTCCTGGCTCAATAGTGGAAGGCAATTAGTTGTCTTGAGTTGTTGGGAGACTTGTAGGTGTTATGTGGTCTTGTGCTGGTCTTTTTTGTGCTATCTCTATTTTTTTTGTTGGTTGGACTATTTAAGTTTTAGTTTGTTGGGTTTTTCACTTCTTATGAGCCCCTCATTTGCTTGAATGGGTATTTTGTAATTAGTATTGTCCCTTCCAGTCTTAATCTAATCAAAACATTTGATAGGTGTAATATTATCATTTTCTAATTCAAGATAGGAGTAAGAACCCTCTCCCATTATAATGTAAATATTTAAAAAGATATTACATAAAATAAATGTGTTTGCTAGGCATATAAATGACACCAAATTTGTTTATTACATATTTTCCAAGACCAAGAAGGGATCAACCCTGCCACCCAAACAAATAGTATTAGTAAAGTAAAAGTCGAGAAATGACATAACTTAGTAAAGTAATATAAACAAAACAAACAATAAAAATTAAAATATCTAAGGAAACATATATTACATATAGATGACCTTGAGAAACCAATGAGACAAAACCTATCATTAAGAGGAACACTCGCACTACACTTGTAAATCAAATCAAACCCAAAATAAGATAGAAATTATTAGTATTGATGAAGGAAGGACCATAAATGAACCACCCTTGAGGGGATGAAACACTGACATGATCACATAGACTCATCACCTCTAGTTGGGATATGTAAGAATCCTTTAACCCTTTAAAGAAAACCAAAATATTGACCACCTCACTAACCAATTCCATCAAGCTTGATTATGTCCTTCACAATCTCTATTAAGGCCAACTCTATTAACTCAAAGCAAAAGTGGGAGGACTTGGATTTTACTATAATAACCATATCAACCACATATTCATGCCATTATTGGTCACAAGCATTCATGTTTCCTAAAATATTATCTTTTATAATTTAAAGGATAGTTTTATAAAATTAAGATTAATGTCCAAAGGGTTGAGCTTAATTGTCTGAACCATTGAGTTCTCAAAGTTCAAATCCCAAAGGGACATCTAATATGAAATTCTAAGTTGTGACTCTTGGTCTTCCATAGTTGGCTTCCAGTGTAGAGATGGTTTCTAAATAAGTGGATTTCTATGTTGTGACTCTTGATCCTCCATAGATGGTTTCTAGTGATTGTTTGAAAAGAGCTAATATTAGTCTCATTGTTAAACTCACAAGAACTTGTATTGATTTCATGTTGATGATCCTATAAACAGAATATTTGTAAATGATTATATTAATATAAATAAAACTTAAAAGATGTCTTTTAATATTTTCCGTATACCAACAACCATAATTGAAATAGCTGCACCTCTCGTGAAGCAATAAAACAAACCTTGCAGGTTTGTGTTTGTTTCAATGCATTATGTATTCAAAAGTTTGTTTATAATTGTCATTACATGCAGTTGATTGTATACGTAAGGGATAAATTATAATTTTCCAACAGCCCCGAAAAGGAATCTAAAATTTTATTCTTAATCATGTACTATGGCATCATGTATTCCCTCATTTTTCTTGTATTTGCTTACAATTCAAATGATTTTACGTTTCTTTGCTGGCATTTGAAATGATTTTTTTTGGTGACATCTAAGGAGAGAAAATCAATGGTGATATTTTCTGAGAGGAAGTCAATTAATGTTGGAATTTGAGTTCCTTCTTAAACCAAAACATACGTAAAATAAATGCATTTTCCTTCCTCAACTTCAGTTTATTGGAGTTTTGTGAGAACAAAGCCTTGCACGGCCACGTTTGGTAGAATCTAATTTGTTTCATTGTCTTAATCATCGACTCTGGTATCATTTATTCCCTTCATCTTCTATCATTTTACGTTTATTTAACGGCATTTCAAATCACTTTGCTTTCTCATTTCAGCAGACCAAGTCAATTAACTTAACATCAATCATTTCAGTCAAAGTTATCATAAAGAAACACATGGTAAAGATTTGTCGCAATGTCTAGCTGCCCTCTATTCATTCAGTGGGTCATGGTTTTTCAATATCATTGTTTTTTTCTAATGTACATATGAGTTGGTCTAATGTACACTTGAGTTGGTCTAATGGTGGAGAACTTGTACTCTTGAGAGAGGTCACAAGTTCAAATCCTGCAGGGGGTAAGGTATGTACACCTCGTATTGTGGAGCACAAGTTAGGTGCCTCCCTCATATTGGGAGTACGAAGAGTCCCATATACTATAAGCCATTTGTAGACCCAAAAATAGACTGCCTACTATCATGGACTATAAAAGGACCTTTCTTTTCCTCTCCTTTCCTAATGTGAGTGTGATCCATTTCTCCTTTCTTTAATTTTTCTTTTAAACTTATTCAAACATTGCATTTATTCTTATGGTTTTATCAAGTACCTTTGAGTAAGTTAATTTTAAAAATTATTATTATTTTATCAAGTACTTGAAAACAAGTTAATGGTGTTTTTTACAAATATTTTTGAACAATTTAAAATGATTAAAAAATAATGATTTTATGAAGTATTTCTATATAAATAATATATGATATTAGGATTTTCATCATTTATATATTGTAATAGTTTTAAAGCTGATAATTAATTGATAGTTCTTACAAAAGTAATCTCACTTTTGGTCTTTATATACAACAAGGGATTTTCATAGTTTTCTAACATAAGATCATAAATTGCATGATGTAACTCAACTATTGATCTCTATGTATAATGGTGGAGCATGAAAATCTAAAATTTCAACTCCCAAATTTAGCTACTAGAAAAGTATTGAAACTTTAGATTTTCATAACACAATAGAAAAATTTGCAAACTATGCTATAAAATATATTTAGAACTTTGAACCCCGTCCACAACTACACTGTAAAAATTTTAAGAGTCCAAAACATATTTACACAAGTTGCAACTTACAATTCATACTTTAAATTCTACCACCTTGATAGAACTTTTTTAAAAATAACAAAAAAGCAAACTTGTGTGTTGCCTCTAGAACCCTAATTCTCACCAATTTTATATGGACTATTGCAAGTATTTCAAACTATCCAAATATTTTTTTAATTTACTTCTTGAGACCAAAATATTTCCTCTTAAAATGATTTAAATTGAAGTTTAACAACTTAGCACCTCATTTTCACCTTTTCCTTAACAAATTTACTATCTAACTAACTTACAATTTTCTCATTTTTATTTTAGATTTTATGACATCATTAGAGACTAAGCTAGTGAAAGAAATGAAGTACAAGTATAAGGCTATTTCCCTCCATCAAATCTCGCCTCCATAAATTTAAAGAAAGGAGACATGGACCTTAGACCATGTGAATATAAAATAATTCATTAAAAAACTCAACAAGATAGCTAACATAATATTTTGGACTCACTGTATAAATAATAAAGGTATTTTACAAGTAGCAACATTCCTAATTTCAATGCAATAATATGAATTGGTTAGGGCTTAAATGTGATGGTTGACTCTACTTGTCAAGCATTTTATTATGATAGTTATCTATTTAAAATTATCTTTTAAATGTTAAGGTGAGTGGGTGGGTGTGTATAATACAATATTATTTATTATGGTTTGTTCAAATGATCTCTTTCATGTGATATAGTCTTTCAATATTTTAAATATATTTTACGATAAAATTATCCAATTACAAAATCTAAGGTAAAGTTAAGATTCATTATATACTCAAAAGATTTCCAAATGAACTTTTTAAAATCCTCAAGGCCTTAGGTTGAATTTTGAGGTAGAGTGCAAATTTAATTTTGTAAGTCTCGATAAATGGCAACCTTAGTGATTTTTCAATAGATAAAATTAGTCTATCAAGAAGACTTAAAACATGGATTGTCTCAATAATTCAAAGTCTTTGGCTAGAGCAAGAATACATGTTTCATATGAAAAGATGAATTTCTATCTCGTATGGATAGAAAGATGAATGCACATCCTATATAGATAGAATAATATATGTCATGTATGGATAAATGAATACTTATCTTGTATGGACAAAAGAATGCATATATTGAAAAGATAGAATAATTGTTTGATTATCATTGTTTGAGTGTGTTGGTGAAAGAACATTTAAAAACTTTGGCTTAATTGACAAAAAAGAAGGAAAAAATTACAACCTATTAGATTGTTACACATAAAACACTAAAATAAAAAATTATTAATTGTATTAGGAAAATTATTTCAAATTGCATCCATTTAAAGTGAAAAAATAATTTTCTTCAAGTAATTAATTAGATAAAAAATTTAATTTTAAAAAGTATAAAAAACATAGAGTAGTTTATTTTTGCACACATATAGATTAAGTTCATTTAGAAATTCGGTAGTTAATGTGGTATTTATTTTCCTATATGAATGTGAGCATTTGGTGTCTAGTTATTCAAACATTATATTTATGCACATTGTCATATTTTAAAGTAACTTTTAACAAGTTAATGTCGAAAATAATCATTGTTCAATCAAATATCTTCAAACAAGTTAATGTAGTATTTATTTCCCTGCATGAAGATCCACCTTTAATGTCAACTAATTCAACCAATATGCGTATTCCCATCATTCTAAAAAATAACTTTCAACATATTGATTCCTAAGGACCTTATTGGGGTTCCTCCTGCTTTGTGCTCACATCTTGTTTCACTGGACTTCATCTCAACTCCAAATTTCTCATGTGGATGCCTTTCGCCTCGTCATCCCTTTGTTCCCCCTTCGTGTATTGATAGATCTTCCATGGGGGAGTCTCCTCTTGTTTCCCCTTGTAATGGGAATTTGGATGGTAGTATTGCTTGGACTATTGTTTGTAGAAGGAAGAAAGGTCTTTCTTCTACCTCTCCCCATACTCATTCTTGAGTCATGAGTGATAAGTCAATTGCTTAGGGTTAGGACCCTTGTTTCCCACTTCTTTTCGATCTATGCTCCAATCAAAAGCATTGTTGGTATTTGTTTAGTTTTTCTAATATCATTGCTAGTGAGACTCATCACACTTGCCTCTATGACTATTTTGTAACGGATCCTGACCATTTTCCCATATTCACCTAAATCAAAACTTCCAACATATTAATACCGAATACCTCTCAACACATTAATATTTATTGTCATAGATGAAGATGGACCTTAGATGTTTAAAGTTTGATTCTTACCTTACTTTTCATGTCTTTTATTTTGAAAACCTATGAGACAAACATAAAATCATTTCTTTGCCAAAGTAAAGAAAACTCACAAAGGAGCCATGTCGAATGATTAAGAATTAAATTTAAAATATAGTATCAATAGTTTCTTGGAAAATGATAAATTTCTCCCTTGCACATTCAAGGCAACTATGTCACCCCAATGATAATACATGCAAAAGACTTTTTAATTAAATAAGACAAACTCATTGTTTTACTATAACACGCAATTCATTTCAGAAAGGTTGGAGTGCACGTATACCATCCCAAACAAAATACCTTCTTTAGGCATTTATCTTAATAAGATTATATAAAGGTGACATTAAATGGATCAATTAACTTGTTTGTGAATGAATGAGTGTGTATTGTTTATGCAACCATCAAACTGCACATTTGACCGTATTTATTAATTTTTTAATGTATTTTTTTATTTTCAATTTAATTGAAAATCAAAATGTCATGAATTTTTATTTTCAATTAATTAATAAATATAGTCAAATGTGCATTTTTTGGCTAGGTAGATGTTGTCGTATTAACTGTGGCACTTCAAATAATGAAACATATGGAGGATTAGATTGGATAACAAATTCCTTGTTCATCAAATTCAAAACACTTCCATTATGCCTCCATTCAATTCTAACGAGATAGCCTATCAATATCAGTCCATGGCCTATTTTACAAATCTGGAAGCAAATAAATATTGTTACTTACTACCTGTAATGCCTCATATACAATACCTGGTAAGGGCCAGATTTTATTTTGGAGGATTTGATAATCTTCCTTTAGCAAGCATCTTCGATTTATATATAGAGGGAATCAAGTGGGCAAAAGTGAACCTAGGGAGTATCCCAAAATATTTGAATTACCATTACGAAATAATCTTGGCCTCGAATTTGAGGGCCACTTCTATCATATAAATTTTTGTCACCATTTGATCATTTAAATATCTTTCATTTGATGTTTTATGAAAATTATAAATTGTCAAAAAATATTTAATTTATGATTTTTTTATAGAAAATATTCTATATTAATAAAACTTTATTTTTATTTTTTTTTTAAAATATTATGTAAGGCAAGTATTAATAATATTATATTTTATTTAAATGTTATTGTAATATGGCGGAATACTGCATATTGACATATACATAAAGAGAATTTGGCATTTATTTTTTTAATCAATGAATTGTTTCCTAGTAGTCGATGGCCTACTCTTATACTCTACCATATCTATCTCTCTCATACTAGTCCTTTTACTTCTAGTTCTTTCTTTGTTTTCATTCATACTCCTCACATGCAAAAGTGTAGCAACTTCATTTAACATGTACTCAAAAACCCCAAAAACCCCAACCAAACGGTTGTCAACTTCGTAAATAAAAATAGTTATCATAAATAAAAATAAAATATCATTTATAAAAGCCAAAAAATATATCAAAGGAATTCAAAAACATACAAATGCTCACCATTCACCAATAAAATTGGAAGCTCACCAATCACTTGTAGAACACATGAATTTGGTATCTTGAAAAAAATAAAAATTCTTGTTATGTTATTAGTCATATGGATATCCTATATATATTAGTAAAATAATGTAAAATTAGAAAACAGTAATAATTAGTAATAAATCTAAAAAACATAAGTTTACTAAGGGTGCGGCCCCATAGAGGGGGGCTTCCTAAAAAAATTCATGGGTGTTGTTGAGATTTTTTAGGATTATTTTAAAGTGGGTGGTCTCATGAATTTTGTAACATAGTTTAAGCTTAAAAATTTAAGCTCCTATATTTATGGAAGTTGGTGGTATCATGAAATTCAACTGAGTACATAAATATAAAATATAAAATAATAATTGGCAAGAATTTTAAAGCTTCATATGATTGACAAGTGGCAGAAAAATGCTTAAGCTAGTGGAGCAATTTCTAGCCCCACCCCTTACACCAACTTAAGTTTTTGAGCTAAAAAGTAGGGGTTGCTATTGTTGAGGAAGAAAATCTAATTTATCCTATACCATTTTTTGTTTTGCTTCATGGGACCCTAAGCTCCTTAAAAATAGATCCTAAAGCCCCCCTCATGGGACCCCACCCTAAAAAAAATTAAATTCATATTAAAAATAAATCTTGTTAAAAATATGTTAAAAGTTAAAAAGCAATTATATTATATTTTGAAAAGATTTTCAATTTACTCTTACAAAAGTTTCTGAATTCATATTAAAAATAAATTTTTTTAAGAATATATTAAAAGTTAAAAAACAATTATATTCTATTTTGAAAATATTTTCAATTTAGTTTACAAGAAGTTTCTAAATTCATATTAAAAATAAATCAAAATCTTAAATTTATTGTTAAAAATATTTTAAAATTTAGAAATAGTTATATTCAGTGCGATTTTAAACTAATTTATATTTTTATGATAAACATTATAAAATTATATATATATATAATTTTACCTATAATATTTTTTTACAGTTTAATAATAATTTAAAGTGTCATATATACAGCTATATAAAAATATAGCAAGTCAACTTATACGGTTTAATAAGTTTTAAAGTTGTAATATATGGTCTAAAATGCAAAAAACAGTCAAATAAACCATCAAATTCCAAGTCTGATCTAACCCCCAAAAGCGATAGCCTAAGTTTATGCCTGACTAGAAATTCAAGGACACAAGAAAGTTATTATGTTTTCATTTCAACCATTGAATTGAGGTTGCTAAAATCTTATTCTACCTCTAAGATTCCATTACAAGAAATCACCCTAATTTAAATAGTAGGCACCAATTTAACTTCCTTGGTCCTTAATCAAAGGGAACTTATATAATCTATATTCTCATTCATATTAGTAACTTAGGGAAAATACCTATTCTCTTTTCCTCAATGTTCAAGCCTAATCCATGGATATTTAATAGCATTTTTCAAAGATGATTAATCAATTTAAAATATAGAAAGGACATTGATGTGGCACGTCAAAAGATCCATCAATATAATTAGGGTTTCTTAGGGATAGAAAACAATTATCAATGGTCTTGAACCTCTTTGTTATAATTTTGAAACATTTAATTTGATGGATTTCATATAATACAAGGAATACAAATTTCACATATTTCTATGTAGTGCCTATGCTTATATGTTATAAATAGTAACACATGGACATGCTCTTTAAAGCTAGGATCCAATTAAAAAATTAGTCACTTATCAAAATTCAAATAACAATAAAAACTATTGAATAGGAATCTACACAAAAATTATGTCTACTTTTTCATGATTATAACTTATTTTACAATTAAAAGACACTAATCTCTCATAATGTTGATCAAAAGAACTAAAAGATCCACAATTATCAAATGGATATAAAGATATAAAATTTAATATAATAATAATATATTAAAAAATCTTAATCACCATACATTAAATTTTTTATTTTCTTAATTATCAAATTTATATATAAAAGTAATTTATCCATAATTATTCTTTGTGAATTTAAACATATGATTGCCTTTTACTAAATATAAATAAAGTAAATAATCTAATTAAAAAAATAAAAAATAATTAAATTGTGAAAAAAAAAATCCATTTTCTCGTTCGAAGACATGATGAAATCTAGGAAGAGATTAAGTTGAAGTAACCCAATCAAATAAAATAAGCCACATTACTCAAATTCGATTATGTTTGGGATCGTCCATAAGTGAACTACGATCATTTAATATAATATTTATTACAACTAAAAGTCTGTAAAAAAATGTTACGGGGGCAGCTTTCCATAACTGAAGGAGATCCACACTTCCATGGCTACCTAAGTTGTGGCATCTCAAGTACGTTTAACGATGTACTCCGAGCGTATCCAGATTCACCTTTGTCATCTAATACAAGTGGCTTGGCTTCTGCTAGCTCTTTCACAATGCTATTCATTGTGGGTCTATTTATTGGTCTTGCTTCCACACAAGTGTATGCGATTTCTGCAACTTTCCATGCAGATTCTACACTATATCGACCACCCAACGAAGGATCCATCAGGTCTGCTAGTCTCCCGCATGAAAGCAATTCTTTTGCCTGTATAATAAAGAATATGAGAACTGTATATCATTGATGGCAAAAAGAAAGTGGATTATTAGTTAAATGGGCTACCGATTCGACTATTCCCTCCTTGGGCGGTACTCCAGAAATAATCTCCAACAAAACTACACCAAAACTGTAGATATCACTCTTTTCATTTAACGATAACGTTCCAAAATATCTGCATCAAGTTTCAAATTTATTGTACTGTCAACAATTTGATAAATGTTAAGATGGTTAGTTGATAAAAAGATCAAATAATGATGAAGTATGAAAATACTCAGGATCAAGATAGCCGAGGGTGCCCTTGACATTAGTTGTTATATAGCTTCTGGAATTGTCTAACAACTTCGATAGACCAAAGTCAGTTATCTTGGCAAACATTCTTTTATCCAAAAGTATATTACTGCACTTGATATCTCTGTGTATGATTGGAGGACTACAGCCCTCATGCAGGTATAGCAAACCTGCAAAGCATATAAGGTATTCGTAATGTATACGAGCACTTTTACTTTGTATAACCATAAAAAAATGGAACAAATGACACAAACAAATTACCCTCTGCTGCTTGGTGAGCAATGTTGAGCCTAGTTTGCCAATCAAGCGGTTTCTCTTGCTTCGCTGAGCCTGTAAATAGAATAGTAAGTCTTTTTACTAAAATGTGTTTACTATAATTTTATTCACAATACTATGGAATAAACAATACCATATAAATGGTCCATCAACGTTCCACATTCCATAAATTCGTATACTAAGGCCACAATAGGTTGTCTGCAGTACCCAATCAGTTTTACAAGATTTTTATGGTAAACCCTTGAAAGGAGACTTACCTGGGCCAAGGACACAAGCACCATATGTTAATAGGCAAATTGGGCTGAGAGGAGTATGAGAGAGAAATAAAATTCTTGTCTTTAATGAAACGTTCAATAATTGTGAAATGAAGGAAAAACCTCGTTTCGAAATTCTTATTTTCCTTGAGATGAACCAGTTGAAAGTATCTTCACTGCAACATCATTTCCTGAAATTTTACCATAAAACACAGATCCAAAGCCTCCCTTACCAATGAATGTAGAATAGTTATTTGTAGCTACTTTGATATCTTCTTCAGTGTATTCTGTCGCTGAATTGTGGAATTCGTTTGGATCATCTCCATCTGTTTCAAATGAGAAAATAGAAGAAAAGTCTCCAACAAGATACAAGAGATAAAATAACAGTTATTGGTTTTAAATAAACCCTTATCCAGTCACAGGAATTCAGAAAACACCTGTGCATGAATGTTGAGGTTGCGTAATAGAACTGTTTGTGTTGAGATCTCCTCGATTTTGTCTTTGCCTCCATAGATGAATCCCGAATATTGCAACGATTAACAGAACCAAACAGCCAATAGCGAGTCCTATAATCCAACTTTTTTCTTTGTTTTTCTTGGCCCGTGGAGAATTGCTTTGAGGATAAACTCTGCACGGTAGAGTGAACAATTAAGATGTCAAAGGTTAAAGAAAGATATTGTAGTATTTCTCCATTCGAAATGTAATGCAATTATGATTCTCATTAAAAGAAAGGATGTCCTTATACCTAAGGTTTAAACCAGACTTAATTAAGCCGGGTGGTACAACTTCGTCTAATTTATTGTTCTGCAAAAACCTAATCAATATAAAAGCGACTAATTAAAAAGACCCTGTAAGTAAGCGTAAAAATTACTTTGTCTAAACTATGAAAACATAAATAAATTTATTATGAGAAAAGATGAGAACAGTAAACATACAGTTTATTTAACATGGGGAGCTTCTCTAATGAAATCGGAATGTCTCCAGTTAGTTGATTATTTTGCAGTTCCCTTCGATATGACAGGGAAATTATTAATCGACAAAGGCAAACTACCTTTCTCATTCATCTATGTATATAAGAATAAGGTTTCTGGTAGAAGATAGTAGTGGATCTCTTACAATGTTGTAAGGTTCTTCAATGTGCTGAGGTCTGGAATAGAGCCTGACAAATTATTGTTGCCTAACAGCTAAAACAAAACAACATAAATTTAGTCACTTATTAAACTGAATGGAGCAAAATAGAATATGTAATTATTTTTGAAAATTAGAACTTCCCAACATCAAAGAGAAGAAGAGACAGGTGGATGTCTTACCAACTGAGTCAGTGCTGTTAAGTTGGCTATGGTTGGAGGTATGTCGCCTTTGAGACCCATGTTTGTTAAATTCCTAAAAAAGATGAAGTTATATGGGTTAATAGTGTTTAGTGTCTAAATGACACTAACTATATTCATTGCTCTGAGTTTTAATGAATTTCTATGATTTTAAAGGAAAGAATCTTACACAATAATCACTCGTGGGGGGGATTCCTCATTGCAGATAACACCAGTTAATGGAAAGCCTGTGGGCAAACACGGATCTCCTGTTGTCCAATCATCTGGAACATTCGCTTTATTTGCTATTTTTCTAATTGCAAGTACTGTGTCACACGCTTCATAAAATATTAGACAATTCGCTGTATTTGCTATTTTTCTACTTTTATTTTTTAAGATTCACAAAATTAAAATATTTGAACATTTGATCTTTCGGATAAAAACTATGAAGTGGAGACACACGTTTCCATTACAGCAAACGCCAATTAATTTAATGAAGCAAACAGAAACTACCAAATATATCCCTCTGAATAAATTGAATAGAATGAAGCAGCTGGAGAAACAAACTTACCATCTCCGGCGTTCGTCAAATTGGTGATGTTTACTTTTTGATATGCTTCAGCTGCATTTATGAATGGCCCCGTGGTAGATCCTGCTTGCGGACGTATTCTTATATCTGTAGAGTCAGTTGTGCTAAGCTCTACACTATACTGTCTTATCCACCAGTACAAATACGCAGGAAACTCTATTTTTCCAATTTCAATATTCCCAATGAAGACCTGGAAGGTGTTGTGCCGGGAAAGACTTGTCTTATTGATGTTACAGAAGTAAAGAGCAAAACAGTAAGTGCCATTGTTAAGGGCAAATTTAAGCCAGTTCGAAATAAGCAAATCTTCCCCTACTTGCGATGCAATAGCAGTCTTTAATACTGACGGAGGTGGTTGGTTTGGAATGCTCCCGAGAAATAGATCATCCGTGCTGATAATTGTTGTTGACGGCACCTGAAAACTTTCCCACATGCGATCATTCTGATCCGTGGGATAACTATTCCACGACCACAACATTGGATTAGATAATGTAAACAACGGAACATATTCGGAAGTAACGGCTAAACAAAATCAATAGTAAACTTACGCTATATAGGAACCAGAACCAGAGCCAGAGCCACCAAAATTTTTACGAGAAAAACCAACTAAAGCGCTGTAGTTGAAATCAGTGGTATTATACATTGTAGATTGTAGCGGCCTCAACTCAATGGTTGAAATGAAAACATAGTAATTGTCTTGTGTATCTGAATTTCTGGCCAGGCATAAACTCAGACTATCGCTTTTGGGGGTCAAGATGATTTCGTAATGGCGGAAGAAACCTTTTCCTATAGTTGTCAGGTCGACTTTTGTCCACTTGATTCCCTCTATAAATAAACAGAAGACGCTTGCTAAAGGAAGATTTTCAAATCCTCCGTTTAAAAACTTGGCCCTTACCAGGTAAAGTATATGAGGCGTCACGGGGAGTAAGTAACAATATTTATTTGCTTCCATATTTGTAAAATAAGCCACAGACTGATATTGATAGGAGACACTAGAACTCAATGGAGGCAAAGTGAAAGTTTTTCTGAATTTGATGAACAAGGAATCTGTAATCCAGTATAGTTGTCCCACCGTTTCATTATTTGAAGCGACACAGTTAATACTTAGAAATCCTTCATAAAAAGAAATAGCAGCAAGATCAGAGACAGACCTCGTTTATTAAATCAAAGTAAAACTATATTGGAATACATTACAATTTACCATCTCGATTTGCGAGTGTGCTGGGACTAAGTAATCCAGTGAAAACTGTGATCGCTAACAAGATTAAACTTGCGAGTTTCATGATGATCAATGGAAGCAGGGAATCAATGAGAAAGAATGCCGGCAACTCTTATGCATCTGAATATTTTGAGTTATAATATAAAAGTTATGTTTTTCAGTGCTTAGACTGGGTCGATTGACTGGGTCTGGATACACGATAGCAGAGTCGATGATTAAGACAATGAAAGAAAGAAAAGTAAAATCATTTGAATTGTAAGCAAATACAAGAAAAAAGAGGGAATATACAATGTCATAGTACATGATTAAGAATTAAGAATAAAAATTTTAATTCCTTTTTCGGTGCTGTTGTAAAATTATAATTTATCCCTTACGTATACAATCAACTGCATGCAGTGACAATTATAAACAAACTTTTGAATACATTACACATCGAAACAAACACGAACGTGCAAGGTTTTGTTTTATTGCCTCACAAAAGGTGCAGCTGTGCAAACTTTTCCAATTATGGTTGTTGGTATTTGGAAAATATTTAAAAATATATTTTAATTTTTTTTATATTTATAATTATTTATAAATATTTTGTTTATAAAAATATCAACATGAAATCAATATAATTTTTTTTTCTCTTTGAACAATCACATTAAAAATTATTTATGGAAGTGTAGACACTCAAAATTGTCTAATACATCATGTATTCTTAATTCACTATTTTACTTAATTTTCTTTAGTACCTCCTAATTCATCAATTTTAATGAAATAATTTTCAATTATTTGATTAAATTCATTATTTTTTTCTATTAAAATTGAATACCATGCCTACAAATTCAACCCACGTTAGGGAATGGGGAATATATAGAATACATTCAAATACTTACAATTTATAGAGACAAGTTCAATCAAAGCTCTAATTAATTGTTATTTTTTAGCCAGAAACATGTCACTTATACATTATTCATTGTGTATGGGACAAATAAATCAACGTAAATCCAAGATAAAGAAAAACTAGAAAATATTTATTTTCATAATTGCAATATTATATGTTAATATCATATTATTTGATTTTATAACCTTGACATTAAATCGATTCTATTTATAGACTAGTACTTGCTTTTTAAACTACTCACCCTTACTATCTTACCCCAAAATTGTTATCTCCACATTCTAACATTGTCTTTAATTACTCACGGCTAAGCATTTATTATAAAATTAATTTCATGTATTTTCTTATTGCCGTCAAAAGGACTTATTTTTAATTATCTTTTAGCTGGCTTTTACCGTGATATTAATTGTAATTAATGTATGAGTTGTAGCTGTACATTCTTCCCGTGAATCTGCAAGGAGCTATTTATGTAAAGTTTTGATTAATAATTTTTGATAAGTAGAGGAAGCAAAAAAAAATCTGATTCAGAACAGAAAAATATACATTCAGTTTCATGTGCAGCCGTAACTGCTGCTGTTCAATTTTTCTAAGTATAATATATATATATTATATATATAAATTTGGGTTGTTCTATCTGTGTTAATTTTTCTCCTCTGCTACTCCTTGCCTCCTTTTACATTTCCCCTCCAAATGTTAAATAAATGCACATATCCATAATTCATCTTCTACAAACAAATGTTTATTTTATTTTTAAATAATTTTACAACATTTTTTTTTGTTGTAAGAATTATTGGTGAAGTCATAGTGCTACCCAAATTTGCTTCTTGTTCACTATGGAGATGGTTCTATTGATGCAGAGTTATTAAATGTAAAAATGACACGACGACATAGGATAGTTTCTTCCTTAGCAGCAAAGTTAACTAAAAACTTGTTTTTGTATTCATCTAAACGCTTTCAAATTAGTAAAATGTGCGATTATTGATTCATATCTGAAGAGTTTATGGTTTAAGGTTCGTATCTGCAAAAATAATTCTTCAACTTCAAAGTTTTTAGCTGCTGCAAAATCCTTTCCAGTGCTAATTTTATCACACTTAAAGAAATATTTATCCACAAAGTCTCCAAGTATCTGGATCCAATCTATACAGTCCCCAAGTCCTGGATGATTGGTGCTCTATCCTATCACTGTCTATTACCCTATTAAATGGTTGGAGGTGCCACTGTGGAATCAAATAGTCATATTTTAATGTTATTCCAATATCGGGGGCTCTAAGATGCGAATAATCATTTCATTAAGAGTGTACAAAGAATTGTGATGCCCAATTGGACCAACTGAATAAGAGACGTGACCCAATGAGATGTTGAGATAACCCTAAATTAGATGCTCTTAGAGACACGTCTGCTGCGCTACATTATTTCATAAATGATTTGACACCATTACACTTTCATGTAGCTTAAACAGGCTTTGATATCAACCAATGCTATGACTATTTCATTTCTTATGTGTTGTAATTTCAAGAGCAAAAGGGAAGTACACTATATGTAATTCAAGATTAGAAAAGTAACCAGCGAGTGCTGCACCCAGTCCTAGCTGCATTCCAATCAAAACCTGTGAATGCATATAAAGATAACTAGTACCGCACCCAAACCAAGCTCAAAATAAAAAGTTCCTTTTACAAGACATTTAACCAAACATTTTATCCAGTTTGTGCCACCGACATGATGGTAGATCTCAAATAGTAGATCTCTATTTTTAGAAAGTTTTCAATCTATTTCCTCATTCGTTCCCCAATTGCCTAATCACCAAATAATTATTCACAACTTCCTTCTGGTGGCAACTACACTCGAGGATGTTTGCAACTACCTTTATCCAGGTTCCATTACATGATCAAACTTAGCTTTCAACAATATCCCTCACCATGCATTGAACAGATGCAAATCTAAGTAAAATGCACAAATATTGAAGAAAACACAGATATCCTTGCATGACATGGTAAGAAGGGCATGGATGGGTCAAAATTTTCACATTACATCTGAGTATAAAGGAAAATGCTCTAACCATCATAGATTAGATTATTTATTCCCATCTTGGAAATTTCACCTTAACACATTCTTTTCGATGGACGCTTTTCAGGAACACATGATAACTGGTATAAAAGCTTTGGATAGCCTGTGTTTCATTTAGAGAATAAGGGGCAATTCATTCTTCAGCTCCAGCACTAGACCTCCAGTTCATCAAGCCTTGAGATTTTTACTTTTACACCTAAACAATATGAAGGATTATGCTGAAATGAGGCCTACATAAGCTGCAAACAAGGACAAGACAGAAGAGATCACATAAGCACTTGCAATTATGTAAGGTTCTTTCACTCCACAAAGCTCGAAGTGGTGATGCATAGGTGCCATGTGAAACAATCGAGAGCCTACACCATTAAGCCGTTTTGTGATCTTGAAGTAAAATACCTGTTGAAGAATATACCATGATTTTAGTATTCAAACATATATCTAAGTGAGAGTCGAGACTATAAACAAATACAAAACATAATTCATATATAAGAAGATTCTGGCTAACCTTAAGTCAATCTTAGATGGCTTTCATCCATGGGCTTAGAAATGGGTCCAATCCAGTTTTGTAATTAACATATTAATTATTTGCTTTTTCACTTTTTTGGACTTGCCTAAAGTGTATTCCGATACATGAAATTTACTATTGTCTGGACCTAGATATGTGATTAATTATTGAATTAAATTTTCTGCTTTGATTAGATCCACAAGACATCATGCACTTTTAATGAATAATTTATAGAAGGGGCTCAGATTTGCTATTTGAATGCTTTTTTCATCCCCATGATTGATCATGAAGGGTGACCAAAAATGCCACTCTTCAAAAAGTGCCCTTCATAGTTTTTTCCAGTCTTTTTCTCTAATTTATGTACTGGAAGATTGAACTCTTTAAACCTTATAATGTCTCTTATCATGCTATTGTTTCCTTGGATCGGGGGATCTAAATAAGAGTTAGATTTTGGGAGAAATACAAATCAGCAATTTCAAAGAAAGAGACCCACGGAAGGAACCAATTTAAAAGAGGTCACAAATTTTTATACTTATTGTGAACTTTTGCTTCTGAATATTGTTAAGGATTCTTCCTGTGAGTTTAGGTGACATGTTCAGATCTTTTAACACAAATGATTTTTTTTTTCTTGAGAAAATCTAAGGAGGTTCGTTGCAAGATTAAGACCATTATATGCTGCTGAATAATCAGCTTGAGTTTAGCAATGCTAAACAGAAAAACTATTTGCATGTTTGAAATTCAAACTAATTCTGGTTGCAGTTTAAGGTCTTAATCAGAGATACATTCCCAAAGCCCTGAACCCTAATTCCCACTCCTTAGATATTAAATGTTAAGGGAACATTTGAAATTTTGATATCAGAATTGTTCAATGGGATGAGCTCAAATGATAAAGCAAATGGGTTTCTAAAACAGAGCCCTAGATTCAAACCCCAGGAGCCATGAAAAAATATCCATATTGGGTAAAATATCACATATAGCATGCTGGGTGTGGCTTAGCCCAACAGATGAGGCCGGATGAAATCCCTAAGTGACTTTGTTAGACGAGCTACTCCCTTGGTCTGGGTATCTAAGCAGAAGATTGTCCTGAAAATAGGGAATTTACCGAATCAAAAAAATGCATCGTAGAATCTCTAATTTGAAACGCTATGGAAAAACCTAAGTCAAGCCTTTAGGCTTACAAATTACACGAAACAGGAAGTGGGCACATGTTTCTTGAATACCTGCAACATAACAGACAGAGTTTCAGCAACAAAGACTCCAGATCCAATGAAAAGTGGAAGGAACATTCCAGAACAAGAAGCCATGGCAGCCAGAGCTCCACCCAGTGCCATAGATCCAGTGTCTCCCATGAAGATAGATGCCTTATACCTATTATGCATGAGAAAACCAATACAAGCTCCTGCCATTGATGCTCCAAATACAGAAAGACCTGCAATTAAAGATAAAGTTTTACAAAAACAGCAAGCAACTGTACAATGCCTTTATCATTAACTCTGAAATGAAATCCCGGTTTTGCATATAATTATCAAAAACTCAAAAAAAAAATGTAGTTCTGTAAGAAATTTTCATCTCACTCTAAATAAGAGGAAGATGGCTCTGAGTTCCTTACTAAATTGCAAGCAAAGTTTACTACTACCTACCCATCACATGAAGAGAAAGGGAGGAAACAGTAGGTGACAATAGATAGAAACAAAATTGCCTATAGTGCAATCCATAAATAGCAAAAGATAGTATTTGTAGAGTTGCAAACAGGAAGACTTGCTTCTCAATATTTCAACGTATTAAATCTGACAGTATTTGGATGTGGTAAGTTTTGCAGAGACATTGTGAGGATCATGTTTAAGCCTGCATTCCAAGTCTAAGGAAGTAACAAAGATTACCATGTACAGTAACACATTGTAAGGGCTAGTAATAATGATGTTAAAAAGAATGTAATTATGACCATACATTATATTTCAAGCTTTGTTACTAAGTTTGCAAACTTTTAACAGGAATTTCAATTTTTGGTACCAAAAAAAGAAAAGAATTGAGGTAGCAATATAGGATATAGGAAGAGCAAACGTTTATATTTGTCGGTCAAAAGCATGCTTTGACTGAGCATATATTAACTCCAATCTTCCTCCATCAACCTGGCAACAACAATCTGTTCTTCTGCTGGGATGGAGGCATTGGTTTCTACCTGTAGCTTTTCTAATAGCTTTTGATGAAATCCTCATCAGAAAATCTTGTAACCGTCATTTGTTAAACTAGTATTGTGAAGAACCCAACTGCTTCCAACTCTACCAACTGCTAATCTGTGAAGTTCTATTGCGTTTGCTTGTGTTTTTATGAATTTTAAGGCAAATTTTGAGAAGTGCACCAAGCATAAAATGGTGATAAAACTGAATTTAAAGCAATAATATGGAAACTGCAATTGTATTAAGTATTAAACAACTGCTACAGGTAGATTTCAAACAACAAACGTACCCGGAGGTCCTCAGATTATTTAAAAAAGAATTTCTGGCACATGCCAGTCAAGAACCCTAGAAATTGAAGAAATCCAACGCCCACCTCCTGATAGTGGTTTCTCCCTGCCAATAGCTATAGCAAAGGATTGGAAAGCACAAGGCATCCAAGATGCAAGCCAGAAAAGGGACAAAGAGAAGGTGTTTCAGCCTTCAAATCCACACACCTCTCCCATAGAAACACGCCTCCCAAGATGAAAAGTACAGCCCTCTGAAGAAATGGTACGGCCTCTGTGTTGATGCAGACTAATGAGGAAAGATGGCGTCCAGATGATCAAACCCTTTCCTTTATTGTAAACTGATAAAATAATAAGCATAAAAACTTTGGTGAAGCTCAAATGGACTCCTAAATTGAAGCCCTCACTATAGCAAAGATTCAGCTGGTCTTCCACAATCTCAAGATTGCAAATCACTGAAGAATTCTCGCTCTCCAATGGTAGAAAATCACTGTAACCCTTGTCTCAGACAAATGCACGGAGAAGTCAAAAAGAAGCAATGTCAAATAATCATCAATGAATGAAGTCAAATTGCTTCTTTTGCCTTATATCCCCAAAAGGCACGAGTCCCAAGAAGTCACAACTTAATTGCCATTCAAATACATTAAAATGTATTTAAGTCACTTCAATACTTTTAAATCCACTTTATCAATTTGGGTGCACCTTTAATGACTTAAGTGATTTGATTTTCACTTTATAACATTTAAGTCGTCACTTTATAATATTTTAAGTGGCTTCTAATAATTATAAAGTCAAATTATAACTTTATAATATCTCCATAGTTAATTATTAATTAAATATTCAACCACTAAAATATTAATATCTCCCTCAATTCTCAATGTTTTTACATGTCGTCAAAAGTTGGCAAACACTGAACTACAAAGGCCTGCACTAAGCCCAATACTGAACTGAAGTGGTGGAAATGACAATATCCACCATTATTTGCCACTAAGACCCCCTACCCAAACATGCTAGCCTACAAGGGTCCAAGTAATAGGCTAATCAGCATAAAACAAGATCACGCTAAAAAGGGGACATTACAAGTACACTAAACACCAGTGGTAACAATGCTATGTTTCAAAGTGAACAAGGATTTCATCTATGAACAATGACATAATACTCAAAGCATACATGATTTCTCCATGAGAAAATTCGAACATTGTACTCTATTTGAGTCTAAATTTACTGCTAATGCTCGGACCTAACAAACTGATATTTTCAAGGAATTTAAAGGCAATGCTCAGAATTGAGGCAATTGTTTGAAATGGATAAGCACCTTCGAGTATTCTTTAAAATAAGAAAGAAGTTTGGAATTGTTTAAAATGACTTCTGACTCTTTCTTTGCCACCTAATTTCTACTTTTTGCTGAATATTATAAAATCTCTTCTATTTTAAGACATTGGTTATTCTGATAATAATATTTGTCTATTTCTATATTGCTGAATTATAATGTTGTGTTGCTCAACACAACATATTTTGCCATAACTACTCAAATACCCAATTAATAGTCTTTGACGAAGTAGACGGTTCCCTCAGTGTAGACCCTAGATCCAGGTCTGGTTTGAATGCAGTCCATGATCCAAGTTGATCCAGCCAGGGATTCAAACTGGGTGTTTTTCACTGTGGGTTCGTCCTGGATGAACCCAGGAAAACCAAGAACAAACATGCATTGATATGGACAATTTTCTTTTTTCTTCCTATTTTAATCATTTTTTACCTTAATCTTTGACTATGATTGACAAAAACGGGATCACTAACCCTATAAGTGAATTTTAAAGCATTTGAAAGACAAACTAGTTTTACCATTGTGAATGCAAAACACAATAGCCATTCATTTTTGTTGGACTTTCATTCTTGCTTGCAACCACACAAATAGAACTGAAGATTGATCAATGAAGGTTTCAAGGTGGTCGGATTGTTCTTATGCATATGCAAGAGCCCATTCACTACTAAGGAGATTGTAGAGCAAGGATTTGGAAAAGAGGTAGGTTTTTTGGATTTTTTTCCTACACTTATGTTTTACAAATGAACTATCTTGTTTTATTGTATACTTATTTTGTTTTCATTCTTCTATGAATTCATGCATAAAATATTAAATGAGTTATGTTATATGCTATGTTCCCAGAGGATGCATCCCCTGCCCTTTTAAATGTGTACCCATACCAAGGATGTTACAAGGACACTAGGCTGCCTTTGAAACATCCCCCCCACCGCCCCCTGACTCTCAACATCAATCAGAAATGTCTCAAAACAGGCAAGAAACTGCATCAGCCAATTCAAAAAAGTCAAACAAAAAAAATCACCTAGGATAAATTAAAATAAAATCATGTCTTGTATTGTGGAACCCCATGCCACACTCAGCCCTAAATACACAAAAGATAGCTCCCTAGTCCATTCCAAACCATATTTAAATTCCCAAAATAAACCACAGCAGAAAAGTTTGAAGGACAAAACATTGTGGAGACCAAGCACCTCGAGGTATAAAAATGAGGGCAGCAGGGTGCAGCATTAGTGAGCAGTGAGCACTAAGGAGAAGTAGGGCAATAACAGAGGTAAGTACAATGTTTCTTTTTCTTTGTTTCTATTTTTAAAGTTTCAAGGAATAACTTTGTTTTTTTCTATTTTCAATTTGCACCCACATTCCTTTTTTTTCACAAACCAACATGGGCAGTAGCAATGACAGTAATGAACATAAAATTAAAAAATATATATGTTTCAGGCTCAACAAGGAATTCATCAAGATGTGAGAGTGGTGTGGGTCAAATAGAACAGCCACATAACCCATTTGAGTGCCATTTTGCCCTCTTCAAACCTTATGCAAAAGGCTCTGTTGAACCCTCTAAACCTCTTCTCCAATTTGTAAAAACTCTAGACAAAGGTTTTGAAGAAAATTGGAGGGGGGTTGGGGCTGGACAGGGGGTGTAGAGGGAGGTAGTGTTATATTTGCAACAAAAAATTTAGAGGGAGCTACACTAAGGTATATAGTCACCTCTTGGGCATTACAAGATAGGGGGTTAAGATTTGTCAAAAAATAAAGGCAACTGAGAAGGCAGAGATTTGAAAATTGTTTATGGAAGGCAAAACTAAGTCTATGGGTATGCCAATGCCAATAGGATCTACACAATCAATTATGCCATCCATGGTTGCTAGTGGTATCAGCAACATTCTACAATAGAAAAGAGAAAGACTAGTAGCAGTGGAAAGGTGGGGGCAGTTGTAGGTATGTTCACTATGCAAGCACAAGAAGTGGTAAAGTCTTCCGTTGCCGAAAAATATTTTGCCCAAACCATCCCATTTCATGTGGCACATTCTCCTTATTTCAAACAAATGTTCAAAGATGCAATTTCTATTGGTCCTTCATTTACCCCCTTCTAAAGAGCATGAACTATGCACTACCCTCCTTGATAAAAGATATTCTAAGAATCTAAAGTGAATTTGGCAATAGAGGAAATGAGGCTGTGGTCTCAAGAATTAAACCAAGCACAATGCAATTTTGTCAAACTCTAGACAGCACATGAGCTTCACCCATGCTAAGGCATCCACCAAATCACTCTTGCTCTTCTAGAAGAAGCTAGCCAAGCAGCAAAGAATCCGGTTAATTACTCTCTTCTTGTGGAAGAAGGGTGTGGCAAATGGAAGCAAATTGATCAATTTGAGTGGGAGTTGCACTAGTAGATTCACTCACTTCTCCAGGGAGGAGGAACTGATAGTAGACTATTGTATTTATGTGTTGAGGTGGCAGATGTTGATGAGTGAATTGTTGAAGTGGGGCGGTGGTTATGATCCTTATATGACTAGGAGGATCATTTTCTCTTATTCTATTTAATTTGTTGGTTGTGAGGAGGCAAAATGTATTCATCCTTTGCTATTCAAGAAGTGCAAGTTCCCTAGCACGAAACTCTTCTCTTTGGTGTTACCATTCATTTTCTTTGTGAGTTAACCTTAAGATTTCATCTTCTTCCTAGACTATCTCTTCAATGAGATTTTCTTGAATTAGCAGATTCTCTCAGATTTTATATAACACTGCTTCAATTCAGTCTTCTCTTACTCTAGAACACATCGAGCACAAACACCAAGTGAGGAGTTATGAAGACTAAGAAAGATGCAACTAGCATTTTGTTTAATCATTTGTCGGATAGTTTGAAATGTTGATCTTGTTTGACATTAGATTGTTGAGATGATTTAGTTTCACATTTGAACGTTTGAGTTTGTTGTTGATTTTCTCATGCCTCGTGTTGTAATTGAGGGCTTTCTTTTCCTTAGTTTTTTTCCATTTTCAAGTTTTAATGGCGTTTCTAAATGCAATTAAACTATATGTGTGCAACAGTAAACTACTCTGTTTTTTTATAGTTTTGAATTTCAAATGTTATCTAATTAACTACTCGTAGAAAATGAATTTTCACTAAATAAATGCAATTCTCAATGGATTTCCCTAATGTAATTAACTGTTTTGGTTTCTATGATTCATTTTCTTAGTGAGATCTATTCTACAAAATAAATACAATGCAGCTACTTCGAATTTAAATCAATTTAAAGCAAAAAAACATCATCAAGAAAGTAAAGAGATTTTTACTTTTCCTAGGCAAAGAGAAATTTTGATTTTCTAATTACTAATTAAATGAACTTTTTTGCCAGTGTCAATTTGTATCCTTAAGTGGTCCTGCTTCCTCCTACATTAGTGAGGTCATCTTCTTTGATGACGGAGGAAAGGCAAGAATGTATTAGCTCTAGGAAAATTGGAGATTCCTTGGAAGGTTAGGTAAGCTTCGAAACTTTTAAATGGAGTTCTATATGAGCATACCAATGCAAGTGAGGGTTGTAGGTGCAAAAGTGACTTGATTCTCTAGAGGTGATTCACTACCCTTGTGTTGGAATCAAGGGAAAAGAAAATTAAAGCTCTTAGCAAGAATTTGGCAAAATTGCAACGATAGACAACCTTCTTTAAACTCACAAGAAGGGAGCTATTTATAGTAGAGAAGCTTCATGGATAGGGGGAATTGATAGGAAGTTCATTGAAGAGCTGATTAGGAGTTGACTAGAGAGCTAATTGAGAGTTAGAAGGGGAGGAGAATTAGTCAAGGGGAGCGAAGGCTCAGTCAGAACTAGAAAGAACTCTCAATCACAAGCAAAAATGAAGGAGAAACAACCAAAACAAAATTAATCACGCATCTCTAAAAACTACAGGGTTGCCCCTTTTTCCAAGGCTAGTCATCAGGCAGCCCTTAGTCCAAGGTCTATAAAAGGTCTTTGGAACAACACGAGTACTTGGAACTTAGTCTAGGGGCTGAACAAGATAGATAATGGACTAAGAAGGATGAGGCAGCTGACATCAATTCAAATAAAGTTTGAGAAGAAGTGTAATTCATGCCACATGGATTGTGAATTGGACTTGCCAAATCATCATCAAACTTCCATATCAACCCATCCAGATTTGGGCACTTCTAGAGGCAAACTTAGATGAGGGAAGGTTGCTAAATTGTCACGGATGGGTGGACCGGTATTAGACATCAACCACTCATCAACATCATAATCACATGTTGTTGCCTCTTAATTTCTTAGAGTTATTGATTGTTGTTTAGAGAAGTACAAAGATGCAAACTTTCAATTCTAAATTGTGAGAGAGGACATTGAGGAGGTTGAGGCCTCAAATGTTGTACAAGTGATCACTTATTTGGTACACGTGCACAAATTAGTTGGCATGATGGTGAAGTGTGCTTAGAAGCACATCTTTTGGACATTGTGTTGTGTTCATGTGTTGAACAATGCATTGAAGCATTGAAAGATAGGGGAGATAAATTGGGTGAAGAAAATGGTGGCAGAAGCTAAAGAAATTCAAATGTTCATTTGCAATCACCACACCTCACTCTCTTCTAGACTTTTACAAGCAAGAATTCCTCGAACTTGTGGAGTCTATATATGCTGGTTATTTTATTTTGTTGGAGAGGATTCTTAAGGTGTAGGAGGCTCTAAAATTGATGATGGTCAATCAAGAGGTGTAGATAGCTTGATGGAAACATTATTGAAGGAAAAGAAATGAAACAAAATATCCCTAATGATGATTGGTGGTCCACTAAAGTAAGAGAATTCTAATTTGCAATTAAATTATTAAATTATTTTTATCAATGTTCGTAACTTGGTAATCTAATTCATTTTGTTGTAGATTTCACTCTTTGTCATTTGAGTTTTACAATCTCATTCTTTTTTGAAATTTTTGTTTGCAAATATGTTTGCTCCATCTCATCTAGTGTAGATGCCATTAGATATGTTGCTATAAAATCTCTTAGTCTAGGAGAGATTTGAAACATTTGACAACATGCTTCGGCAGTTGAAGCAAGCAATTTATTATAGGAATTCTGATTTGGGATTATATAAGCAACATACCAAGCCCATTGTAACCCAGCAATAAAACACTATGAATGCCTTGCTTCATAATGGTAGCCCTTACTCTAAATTCCAAATGGTATGCACCAAAGACTAAGAGAATGCCTCAATCTGATGAGGAAGAGGTGTAAAAAAGGTTAATGAAGGCCTTTCAAAAGATGTATTCAAGAGAAGATTCAATTTTACTTCACACATAATGAATTTCCTTTTATAATCTTTGCAATCCAATATTTAGCAAACCAAAGGCAAAGGTAGATAGAGCTACATTAGCTCAAACCAGCCTATTTAATGGTGAACACTAGATGACAACGATAAACTAGAGTTGAGAATACTTGGCATTCACCTCTTTCACAAGTTGCAGTTTTTGTGTTACAAAGAAGAATTGATCCACATACAACTTCATCTACTCTATCAAGAGGAACATACTTACCTCTTGATGAGCAGCTGAGTTGGTGGTCATGCATATTACCTTGTGACTTCAAGATCAGTAGACTCTTGAGTATAGACAAACTCCAACTTTATAATGCAATGTTGATCTCAAAATGCCACACAAATTGATTGGGCAGCACAAAAGGGATTGGTTGGGTTCTATTGGATGAGGCAACGCCTCATAGTTGGAATGACTCTAAGTCAAACCCAAACTTCAATTTTGATGTAGTGTTAGCAAATGCTAATTGAGCATTGCAGCATATTTTCTATGCTTTTGTCATTATGTACTTGAGATTTGCAGTCTTTGGGCATTTTATTGTGATTTTATATAATATATATGCACATTGACAATGGAAGCAATTAACTTTTGTTAATTCGTTTGTTGACACACATGTGAGATCTCAATTCTAATGTTATGTCTTAAGCTTGTATAATGTATATGATGAATATGGCTTATGAAATATTCTCTCTCAAATTTTTGGTGTTTAAATGAACATTTACAATGTAACCAAGCACCCGTTAAGGTTAGCATAACCCAAAATGTGCATGAAAGAACTCTAACCAAGAATGCGCCTTAAAACCACTTAAGGAGGAGGGGCGAGCATATGGTCAGAGGATCCCTAGGATCTATTGAATCAAATATTACAACAATTACACTGAAAGAGAGAGATTAAACTCAACACCAAGAATGTGCACACAAGATCCTTTAGAAGGTGAGGTGCTAACATATGGTGGAGTAATTAACAAACTGGAATGTAAATAGGCAGTGAACCAGCCATGAGAGATTTCCACACTACCACTTAATCAGTGGGGGGAATAAGCATTACAATTCAAACTAATTCATCCGTTGCGACGGGCATCCACTCAACAATAGGAATTCTCCACTTGACAGTGGGTGAGAAAGAGAAATACAAATATTTATTCTCCACACTGGCGGTAAACCAGCCAGGGGTTACAGTGTTTGCATTAGGAAATCACAAGTAAATGCAGTAAGAACAATGACTGGATTAGTACTACTAAATCTCAGCCTTACAATATAATAAATCTACAATTTCCATGTGTTACAATGATATAATCAATGCAAACTTTTGAAGAATGTTTATTACAATATATAATCTTCTCAATCACCAAGATATAAGCCAAAATCTGAATGTTTAACAATCTGATATGCATAAACAGCAGACTGAAAATGTCAATCAGCAAACATGTAAATCAAATGAAATGCTCATAACTCTCCAAATATACCTCCGAATGATGTAGAATAAATTGCAGAAGTATTCTAAGAGGTAGGCACCCAATCTCCAAGCCACAAACTGCATTAAAGCTTAGAGAATGATTAGGCACGAATCCCAAGGCAGTCCCAACATGGTACGGCCTTCTTGAGGGGCGATTTCCTACTTAAAAATCAGAAACAACAAACTAAAATCTGCAAACTTCAAGGTGGGGTCGCCTCAAGCATAGAATCATGATGAACAAATACCAATAATCAAATTGGAATTACCCTTAAAGTTGTTAATGATTTTCACCTACAGCCCTGACTGAACCAGCAATAATAAAATCTGGAAATAACATCTGAATCTTCAACATTGAGGCTCAATGTGCAGTTCTGAATAAAGCACACTCTCAATCCATCATCTAGGGAACCATAGTTTCAGGCCCGAAGAGTGGAATAGAATTGCTAAGCTCTCCCTTAGCCGGATTCTGGATTTCAAACCAGCAGCATAACTTTGATTTCCAAAACATAACATAATTAGCTCTCCACAATGCAGCAATATATAAGTTTCAATGGGCAAATGAAACACTTTGAATTCCAAGAAGTTGAATCACTTCAACTTCCCAAGGGACGCACCTTCAACCATTCACTTTATTGTGAAATAATAAAACATTATTTTTCTTCCCTTTAGGCGTCCATTTCTATTTGCAACAATAAAGCATTTAATAAATCATTAAATGCTCAACATGACCCCTTAATGTCCCCTCTTTAAAACAACATGAAGTTATTACTCCTAGGCGTGGGGGTACAACTTAAAACATGAAATTGACTAAGTATGACACTTAGTCCAAGGAGATAATCAAAACCAATGCCAATACTGAAACTGAAGGATTACCACAAATAGCATGATGACCTGAGCTGAACTGCAGATGATAATACTGCCAAAATTAGACTTACTAAAAATAGCCACTGCCAAAAATAGTAAATTCACTTCAACTCAACAAAAAGCCAAACTGATCGGCCACACTGAACTGCAAAAGATTGAGTTGCTGCTAGAGTGATACTACTATAAATATACTTACCAAAAATAGCATATTGCTATAAATAGTAAGTTTGCCAAAACCACATTTGTATGCCAACTGAGCAGTATCATGACTTACTATAAATAGTAAGTGTTCCCATTCTGCTTAGCCTACAAGTTTCTGGAAATAGGCTAAATCCAATTGTAGAGCGTAGGGCTAAATCGGGGACATTACAGCTTAACAATCTTATCATATAAATATTTGAAATTTCCTATATTTTTGAATTTCGTTATTTTCTAATAGCCATCCCCTAAAAAATGGCCTCCTAATTAATCCATCCCTGAAACACATCCTTTGTCGTCTCTATCCTACAAACTTGGCATAACATAGGTTACACACACACACACACACATACACACACATACACACACACACATATATATGTATATTGTTTTCATTTGTTTCAAATGTGTTGTTTATCAAACTTGTTCTAGTTTTGTGGGCCAATCCCACTTCAAAAGAAACCTAAATTATGTACTTTGAAAGTATGTTGAAATTATACAACTAATTCCAAGCAATGGGGGATATATTTGGATTCACAATGATGTGATGTCACGTATTCAAGCTCATACATGTAGATGAAAGCCCATTCATGTGACATTCCTTGTTGAGGCATCAAAGCTTTCCCAAAGAATGGTGCACCCATGCCATCAATGCAAGCAATAGCATTATAGCATTTATTAAATAGGAGCAAGCATGTGAAGTAACAAATCATAGATCAAATCATCATTTGGGAAAAAAATTCTCTTGAGAAATGAAGCCCCCCCTCTTCCCCCCTCTAATCCTTAAGTTGTGGTAGAGAGCCACCCATTTTTGCCACACCTCAAAAACAACCCATTACACATAAGAGACCAAAGAGGCCATAGGAAATTGCAATTCAAAATGAGTCTCAAGATATTGGAGATCAACATGTTGCAAGAAGTATCTATGCAAATGGATTGGATTTCAACATTGTTTGCTCACCATATTGACAAGAAATGGTGAGAAAAAATAATGAGGCTCCAAAATCCTAGGCTATGAGAAGGTGTTGCACCTTATTGGAAAAGAACTTGCAACACCTTAGTAAAGCAATGCCAAAACTCATATAGGTTGTTAGTTCGTCTACAAATGAGAAAAATTGGAGCACATATATCTTCATCCACTTAGTAAAGCACAATCAATTGCACTAGAGAAAAGTAGAGAACTTGGTGTATGTGCATTCCAACTTGCACACCCTTTCACACAAACAAAAAAACTACAAGGGGACATGAGGATGTGACATCTCTAGAGTCAAAGCATACTGACTTGGATGCTTCCACTTCCCAACGTGCTACATTTGATGAGGAGTTAGATATCAAGAATATTTTCAGTGCAAGTGTTAGTGGCATTGCTTGTGATTCTTCTAATCTACCTAATCATCTAATGTCAATGCCGGTGATCTTTTTGAAGACACTAATGATGTTGATTGTTGATATTATTAGTTTATTATTGAACAACAAATATTTATCATGACATTCGAGTTTGACTAATTGGGCATTGAAGTAGTATATTTAGTTTAATAGTGGTTTTGTTTATTATATGATACTACATGGTATTCTAAACTTAATTCCTATTTTCAAGCTGCAAATATGTATATTTATGAATTTAATTATATATTGTTTTCTTTGTTCCCCAAGGATGCTTCCCTAAGACTTTTTGACCCATACTCATACCAAGGATGTTCCAAGGGCATAGGGACACCTCAAAAATGTCCCTTCGTCGTCCTCAAAAAAGATTGCCCTAACCATCCCACAAACATCTTGGAAACGCAGGGACTTCATGGAGACAGCAAATCATCCCAATGGTAAAACACTTCAAAAAAAAAATTGAAAGCCTAAAATCAATCAAAATTTATTTTAATGTTTTTTTGGGTGCACCCTACACCACACTTAGCCCTAAATGAGCAAAAGATGCCTCTCTTTTTCATTCTCATTCTTTTTTATATGCCAAACAAAAATTACAACTAAGATGGAGAAAAAGAATCAATTTAGCAAAGCTTGAAGGTGCAGCTGGAGAAATCAAAACTAGTGCAGAATTAGTTAGAATGAGCAATGAGCAATGAGATAACAAACAAGTAGAAGATGTAAGTGATTCTTTCATTCCTTTTTTTCCTATGATTCTTTTTTCAAAATTTAAAGGAAAAAGTGATTTTTTTCTTCCATTTTTTTTTTCAAAATTTCAAGGAAAAAATGTTTGATTTTAATTTTTCTTTCTTTTCTTCTATTTTCAGTTTGCATTTCCATTGTTTTTTCACAAAACAACATAGATAGCAACAATGAAAGTAGTGAACATGAAATGGAAGAAAGAAATGAGAGTTTCAGCAATGGCTATGCAGCCATCAGAATGGTTGTTGCAACCGTGTTTGTCAGACTGATAGTTTGACAATACGTAGCAGTGCAGGTGCAGTGTAGGTGGAGATAACGGCCTTCATTTCCATATTGTCAGATTTTTTTTGTTTAATGTGAATGGCGCTGCCCATGGTATTTTTTATATATTGAACTAAACAAATTAAAGCCAAATAGTGCTGCCCAAGGTATAGTTAGATAGATTAACTTAGTTTAAGAAATAAATAGCACTGGCCCATACTTATATTGAACTGTTATATAACAATAATAGTTTAACGGACAAATGTTTTATTATTTTCCAATTAAACTATTATTGTTTTGATTAGATTAAGACTGGAAAGGCCAGCACCCATAACAGAGCAGCCATTGAGGCGGAGGTAGCTCACAAAACATGAGACCACAAAAACAAGACTCACAAGAAGTGAGCCAGTGAGGAACAAACCACAAACTTATGCTTTTGACCGGAGCATAGAACCGGTAACAAGTCAAGCTTTTGCTTGGAGCATGAAACCAAAAAAAGGAGACCTATTGCAGAGGAGTAGAAGCAACAAAGTAACCCACTCAAAAAATACCACCCAGCATATAGCCTAGGAAGAACAACACATAAAATAAGCATATGCCTGAAGCAGAGAGCCAGTAATAGAAAATTCCTGCAACAATAAGGTAGCCACAACAAGAGACCCTTCAAAAAAACATAGCATTTTTGAGATAGGAGTGAGCCAGTAAAAGCCACCAGCTACAAAAAATCAACAACCCTAGCCAAAGGGGCAGAACCAGGAGCCTGCCACCAACAACACTTCACCTCAATAAACCAAAGGGAACAAAGACCCCTTTACACTAGTTTCCAACACAAACAGCACGACCAGTCTCCACCTCAATAGGAGATTTCTCCACCTCGATAGGAGAAGTTGAAAGAAAAATTGAAGAGCAAAGGAAAGTTTAGGAAACAACACAACCTAGACAGAAGCACCAACACAACTTTTGAAGGAACCCATATTTCAACACAAACCAAGTTTTCCACCTTAATAGGAAAACAAGTCAAATCAAAGGCAAGGGCAATCAAAACCCCAACCAAATAACTCCCATCTCCATTAGCAAAATGCAACTCCGCCATAGCAGGAGAGTTCTCCACCTTGATAGGAGAAGCTAAAATGAAAACAGGGTCAATAAACACTAAGGCTCCAACAAACGAAGCCAACCAACAGAAAAGCTTTGCAACCAGCAACCCAACAAGATCCACACCCTTATGAAGGGTAGCAACATCATGAACCACCCCACCCACAAAAGGGGAAACCTAATTCAAGAACAGCAGAGTAGAGTTCCACCAGATAAGAATAGCCTTCAACAACAAGTGGGAGTTGAAAGAAACCAAAGCCAAACCAACTCTGAAGCAAGAAACGCAAATCCGCCAAGGAAACAAGGCGAGATCCCATAAAGGTTTCCACACAACCATAAAAATCCTTAGCAAAGAGGAACAGAAAGCACTAGTCCAGCAAAAAAATAGGGCACCGCAGGGCTAAACCCAAGCCAAACACTCCACCCAACATCAACGGTGAAGCCTTGAGACCAGACAGCTCCTTCCACATAGAAGAGCACTAGCAATGCAGAAGCCACCGAAAGCCACAAGAGAAAAAACAAAAGAAACAAGCCCAAAGCACAGCATAACTGAAAGTCTGAGACCCAAGCCAAACTAGAACTTCTCAAGGATAGCATAAGCACCCCCACACACTCCAAGAATTTTAACCAGGGATAAAATCACTCCATAGAGGACGCCTCAAGCCCAAGAGAAAGGGCAGCCAAAGAAATGATACCATAGCTTGTATCCAAAACAACAACGCTGATAGAAAAACTGAAAAAGACAGAGGAGATGCCCATAAGACAGCACCCAGAAAGCGCAAAGGAAAGCAGCAGGGGAAAAGCAACCAACCCACCAAAGCCAAAGGCCTTGAAACCAGTCACACCCCAAACAACAGCCACTAAAAGGCAGGAAGAGAAGGGGATGAATCCTGCACCAAGCAAAAGGACGAACCAACAAGAAGGCCCACACAACCCCCAAGCTCTCACCTGCGCCAAAGAAGGCACAAACTGTTGCAGCACAATGGCAGAAACCACCACATCTCAGCCAAAACCCAACTGCAAAAGCTTCACGTGCCAACCCAGCCACAGAACACTCCGCGCCAGAGAAGGGACAAACACCACACGGGCCACGCCAAGCAGTAGCACAAACGGAACCAAAGGGCTGAAGCAAACCCACTCAGGCAACAAATCTCCATCATTGTCTGCAGATTCTGCCTCTCCATCTTTCGCAAAATTCAAAAATACTCGCTCCTCATCATCGTCACTAGGAATTTGTTTGATGCCTATCTAAAGCCTTATTTGTTGAAATATTATCATCTAGTGGGAAAAAGGTTAAACCATTATTGTTATATAAATAAGTTTTATATAAAAATTTATATATAAGTAATTATATAAATATTAATAATATATATCTAATTACAATATATATCTGATTAATATATGTTTTTTATTGTTATAAATATAATAATATATAATATATATTATAAGTATAATTATATCATTTTTATATGTATTTATAAATGTAAATAGTAAGTGAATTGTAAAATAAATAAATAGTATAAATATTTATATTATATTATATTATATATAATTTTTTTAATTATTAATTAATTTATGATGAAAAATATCTGTTCTGTAATTATTTACTTATGATATATAATATAATATCATATATATAAGAAATAATGTAATTTATATTATATTATATCATTAAATAAATATATCCTATTTATTCATATTATATTATACATTTTCTCTATATATTATATATTTCCTATATATATTGTATATTATACAAAAAAAATATATATTTAGGATATAATATAGTATAATATAAGATAAAAATATAAATACATATAAATATAATATAATTATACTTATGTATTATATATTATTATATTTTTAACAATAAAAAACATATATTGATCAGATATATATTGTAATTAGATGTATATTATTAATATTTATATAATTACTCATATATAAATTTTAATATAAAACTTATTTATATAACAATAATAGTTTAACAGGCAAATAATAAAACATTTGTCCGTTAAACTATTATTGTTATATAACAGTTCAATACAACTATGGGGCGGCGCTATTTATTTCTTAAACTAATTTAATCTAACTAACTATACCGTGGGCAGCACTATTTGGCTTTAATTTTTTCAGTTCGATATATAAAAAATACCGTGGGCAGTGCTATTCACATTAAACAAAAAAAATCTGACACTACGGAAATGAAGGCTGTTATCTCCAACTGCATTACACCTGCACTGCTACATACTGTCAAACTATCAGTCTAACTAACACGGTTGCAACAACCATTCTGATAGCTGCATAACCATTGCCGAGAGTTTCAGCCTTTGAAATCTCCCACATAGGATATTGCCCTAAATTTCTGATTTCCAACTTCTGACTTCTGCCCTAATTTTCTGCATTTTTGTTTTCTGCTCAAAACCCTAGATTCTGATCTGATTTTCTGATTGCAATCAAACAAGGACAGTGAACACAACAGCAACCAAATGCTCCAATAACAAAGCAATTACAAATCCTTATGATTATATCTTCAAACATGAACTTATCCAACCAATCATATCATCAATTTGCAAGTATAAACATGGAACCAAAATCTGATTTTTTGAATTGAACAAGTGCTACTATAAATCAGAATTCTGGATTTTGCAAGTTATATTCAAAACATAGGCCAAACACGCCCAAAAATATATCAGATCTCTGTTGTTACCAATCAGACCTAATAGTAGTCTAACACATGCCAAAACAATAGCAAAATGACCTTAGAAAATGATAAGAAAGATCTCCAAGGGCTGTACTCCAACTAGGGCTGGAAACCCTAGGTCTTCAATCCTCAAAACACAATGGAAATCCACTCCCAAGGAAGTGCTCAGGTCTGAATTGTCTGCTGCTCCAAAGAATGATGTCAAATTCGCCACAAAAGCCAACAAATATCCATGAACATCTCTCCCAAAGGCGGCACTCAAGAATAGGGTTAAACCCTAGGCAAATTGTCAACAATCCACCAAGAGAAATCACCTCCAATGATGGGGGAATCAGGCCTGCTCCTCTGCTGCTCCAGATCTGCAACTAAATCATGCACAAGGACCACCAAAATCTCCTCCAATGTTGTTTGCTCCACCTCCAATGAGTAGCTCTACAAAAAAAGGACAATTCCCAATCCAATGATGATCAATCCACGCCCAAGGGTTGCCTCCAAGAATGATCTCCAAATCTGATTTGTGATCTGCTCCTCTTCTCCAAATGATGCCAATGAAGTACAAGTAGACCTCCGTTATGAAGTCTTCCCAAGATGAGATTGGGTTTTCGTCCAATCTCACCCTCTATTCTCAAGGGTTTTCATCCATGGAATAAGCTGCTCAAAAGTGCAGTCCAAAAGGAATAAAATAGCAAGTCCAATGATCTCCCAAATGATTCACAAAAACTTGTATTTATACATGAAATTCGCCTTCTACTAATGCTGGCCGACCAAGGTAAAGTTCTATTATTTTTTATTATTTCTTTCTCCCAAAGAGGTCGACCTTGGCAGATTGAATACCTTTGATTAATTGTTTTCCTCTCTAAAGAGGGCCAACCCAACTTAGCATCCTTAATTTATTAATGATCTTCACTAGTCCAACCACAAGGCTTGTATTTTCTTTATTAAAATTTGTTTTCCCTCTTCTAATAGGCCGACTAGCCTCTAAATATCTTGGCGCCCAATTCAAATTGAAGATTTGAATTTGTCTTCTATTTCTTCCTTCCAAGTTGACCCAAACAAAACAATTTTCACACTGAATATCATCCCTAGATGGTTCGCTCCATATGAGGGCAAAATATTTTTCCCAAGGAAAATACATGACAATATTTGAAAAATATAAAAAGGCATTTTCCAAGTTCCATTTGTCCAGCCAAAACCCCTTGTGAAAATCGCCTCCCAAGCCTTTTGTGACCGCTCTAAAAAAGGGGACATTACACCCTTAGCTAGGGGTTCATCATAGTGTGGGAGTGTTGAGAGTGAAGAACAGCCACAAAACTCATTTGAGTGCCCTTCCACCATCTTAAAAACTTATGCAAAGGCCCTTTAAATCCAAAAAAAATCTCCAATTTGTGACATCCTTAGACAAAGATAAAAAGAAAAACTCTAGAGGTAGTAGAGTTTGGTTGTCATATTTGCAAGACAAATTTTAGAGGAAGTTCTACCAAGGTATATTCTCATCTCTTAGACATTATAAGACATTACGTTAAAATCTGTCCAAAAATAAAAGAGGATAAGGAGGTAGAGATTAATCGATTGCATATGAAGGAGGAAGCAAAGACTAAGGGTGTGCCAATACTAATACAATCTGCACAATTAGTTGTGCCTGTGCAATCCATGGTTGTAAGTGGTAGTGGTGATATTTCCACAAGAGGAAAGTGAACGATTAATGCTAGTGAGAGTTTGTGTGACAGTTGCAATTATGTTCAATATGTAAGCATGGGATGTAACAAAGTCTTCCATTACCAAAATTTTCTATGCCAATGCCATCCCATTTCATGTGGCACATTCTCCTTAAAACAAATGTTCAAAGATGTAGCTTTTGTTGGTCTCTTTGAAATATCCCCCAAAGGTTTTTCCCAAATTTTTTTCACATAAACTTCACTCGTTAGCGTTAACCCAATGTAATAATCAGCAAACTAAAAGCAACCCTTCACTTTGTGATCACCCAGACCCTGGAGTGGGCAAGGTGAGAGCATGCAATGTAAGGGGATCTGATTATAATATTGAAAATGCTAAAAGTACAAGAACTATTGGCGGCAAGCGAGCAAAATAGAGAAAACGTAAATACTAGGCAGCAAGCCAACCTCTTCCACGTTTTAGCAGGCTACTGGAAGGTAAATGAAAGCAAAGAACTTGGCGACATAGCCAGCCACTTCCACTTTTTAGTGGATAACAAAAAGTAAACAAAAAACCCAACCACTAATCCAGTGGGAGTGAAATACAAATACTAAAAGAGAGAGCTGATTAGTACTACTAAATCAGCATTACAATATGGCGTTAGATTCAATACAATATGAAAGAACCAAACCAAAATGAAGCTCAAGTGTTAAGAAACCATCTTAATGACATTACAATGATTAGGCAACATGATAATATGATAAAATACTGAAGTTGCCAGGTCTGATATGAAGGAGCAGCAGTCTGATATAAATTTGCAGCATGCACAAACGCCAACAAACAACCTTCAAATGCCCGTAACTCAACCACAACTCTGAATGACCTCAAATCAATGGAAAATGAAGCAAAGAAGCTAGGCATCCAACTCCCAATAGCAAGCTTCCCTCAAACAGTCTGAAAATGATAGGCAAGTTTCCCAATGCACCCTAACCAAGGTGGTACAGCCCCCTGAGGAGGGCGACCAGCAGCAAAAAATCACTTTCTTACAATAAAAGTCTGATAATCTAGGCAAAGGGGCGCCCAGATGCAAGGAAACAAATGAGCCAATACCCACAAAATTTCATCATGTCTTCAGAATGGTACGAGCATGAATGTGGATCAGCAATAGACTGAAAAAACACTCCAAAAACTTCAAACAGCGAATGAACACACCAAAAATGCCTCTAGAAAACATCAAAGCCACATCAAATTGAAAACACAAATAAACTCCTAGAAAATAGGAAACCCTAATTTTGTCCTCGACTAGCCTACGGGCCTCTGAAATAGGCTAACGGTCTCAAAAAGGACTAGTGCTGAGAAGGGGACATTACAGTCCACCCTCCCCAAGATTGCTTGTCCTCAAGCAATCGCAAGTCTAGATGCTGCAAAATCTGCTCATCCTCCCAAGTAGCATCCTCAATCGGTAAATTCTTCCACTTCACCAAATACTCTTAGATAGACCTCCTCAAAGAGCCCTCCCTAAAATCAATGATTGCCTCTAGAACCAAAACCAATTGTCCCTCCTCATCTAATGGAGGTAAATCTGATGAAGATGCAACATTGTGCCCAAGCACCTTCTTGAGGTGTGACACATGGAAGACATTATGCACCTTGCTACTCGCTGATAGCTCTAACTCGTAAGCCACTTCCCCAACTCTCCTGATGATCCTGAAAGGCCCATAGAAACGTGACTTGAGTTTTTCAGCTCCACTCTTCTTGAGAGTGGACTGTCTATAAGGCTGGAGTCTCAAGTAGACAATGTCACCAACCTCAAATGTGCGCTCAACTTGTTGTTGATCAACATACAACTTTTGTTGATTCTGGGCGTGTTAAAGATTATCCTTCAATGATCTCAAAATGTCCCGACTCTTCTGCAACATATCCCTCACTTGAGGAGCTCTACTATCACCAAATACCAAATCAAAGAAGCTAGGATCCTCATATCCATACAAAGCTATGAAAGGATACATTTTGATAGACGTGTGGTAGGAAGAGTTATAGCAATACTCTCCCAAATGAAGCCATCTCACCCAAGCCTTCTGCTGTCCTGAAACATAATTCCTGAGATAGCCCTCCAACCACTTGTTCACAATCTTTGTTTTCCCATCCGTCTATAGGTGATAACCAGTGCTTGGAGTGAGCACTGTACCACTCAATCTAAAAACCTCTTGCCAAAAAGTACTTAAGAACTTGCTATCCCTATCACTCACAATGTTTTTGGGCAGCCCATGCAATCTGAACACCTCTTTAATGAACAAATCAGCAACATGAGCTGTTGTAAATGAGCTGGTAATGGCAAAGAAATGAGAAAACTTCGCCAATCTGTCCACAACATATATGCAATCTCTCCCTTCCACCTTTGGCAACCCAGTGAAGAAATTCATTGAGATACTTTCCCATTTCCAATCGGGAATAGGTAAGGGTTGCAACAAACCAGCTAGAAAAGTGTGCTCAATTTTGTTCTGCCGATAGATCGAACACTCCTTAATATAGTGAAGGACCTCATCCTTGAGTCCTTTCCATGAAAATATTTCACAAATCTGCCTATAAGTCTTAAAATACCCTTGATGACCAGCCAAGGGAATGTCATGAAAAGACTATAAAATCTTCATTTTGAGCTTCGATTCAGGTACCAAGAAGATCCTACCCTTATATTGTATCAAATCATCAACCAACTTGTACCTCTCATCATGCAAAGTGCCATCAACTAAACAGGTAGCAAACAACCGACTCTGCAATAATCTGTTGCTACCAATCAGCAGTGATCTTAACCAAAGAGTTCAAATATGGGCTTCTCGACAAGGCATCGGCCACAATGTTATTCTTCCCCTTGACATACTCAATGTCAAACTTGTAAGCTTGGAGCTTACCCACCAACTTTTATTGCCTTTCGTTTAATCCTTCTAATGCATGAAGTGTTTGAGACTGTTGTGATCAATCTTCACCACGAATTTGCTTCCCACTGTTGGCGTAAGAACTAACACCTCTGGAGTGTAAATTTGTACGAACAGCTATGCACACTGTATAATGAGTGCTTTTCAAATTAGGAGGGGAAGCTCCCTCGTTGTGCTGGAATGCATGGAAAAGAAAAGTAAACTAAATCCTATCTTTTTGTTCTCAACTGGAAGAGGCACAAGGTTAAGAAAACCTAGAACGTTGCAGCTAAGGATTCTCTGGTTTCGCAGATCATTTAACTACAACTTAGCTAACTACTTTAAGTCTATCCAGTTTCCTCAAGAAAACAAAGCGTGAGGAAATGGAGCGGAAATGTGTTACACGATAAACCTCAGGTGCGGGTTCACAACATGAAGGCAAGGTAGGCTCAACTATTTGCTTATCCGAGAAGAAGTTTATTTAAAACAAACGAATATACGGTAAACCGGGTACAACTTCACAACATGAAGGCAAGGTAGGCTCAACTATCTGCTTGGCTGAATGAGTTTACTATTACACACATCAAACGATAAGCTTTGAGTACAGATTCACAGCATGAAGGCAAGGTGGGCTCAACTATCTGCTCTTCTGAATAGACTTATCGTGAACGAAACATAAGGTAAGCAACTGGGACAGTGTATTGTATAGACGAAACACACATGCAATAACAATCATACCAACAACCCCGTTTGACTAAGATTGAATAAACACCATGATAATAACATGAAGGCAAGATGGGCTCATCTATTTATTATAACAGCAATCACTCATGAACAGATACAGAACAACAATATTATAGGCAAGGTAGGCTCAGCATATATTGCTATCGCGTGCAAAATTTATTTACAAATGAGCTGAATGCTCTTATTTATAGACATCAAGGTGTAGGCAACCCTAAAATCACCTTAAGTCAACTACAGTCCTGCAGTGCATGCAAGATCTTATTGCTAAACCCTAATAAAGGAAACTATACAGTTAACTAGCAAGCTACCATCAGTTAACCGAAACATTTAATCTAAATGGACAATATGCAAGCATGCACTCCTTATTGAAAACAAGTTAACTGGAATACTACCGTCAGTTAACGTAAAATCCTAGAAAAGAAACTCCAAGTGAATGTAGATGTTTCCAAGATAAACCTGCGTGAGATGTGAAACAGCGAGTTAACTTGAAAAGAAGCATCAAGTTAACTGTCGTGCATGAAGTCTATCCCGGAAAGATGGAACTGAAGTTTACTGGCCCTGATCTCGAGCAATTAACCCATCCACGAGGTTATTGACTGCATCACCTTTTGGGGAACTGAAGCTCTAACGAAGAATCCCATGTCTATGCAGCATGTCTTCTCCACTAGTCATCTGACACTGAAACTCACCTTTACTCCTAATTGCCTTGTCAAACAATGCTGACATGACTGTAAGTTGATTCATCTTACAGCCAATGGTCTCACCACTAAAAATACTGTGAATAAGTGCTTGGAGCTCTTACTGAACGTCAGCAAGCTCAACATAGTCACCACCCACACGCTGATACTGGCATGGTAATTGAGACACAAAGTTTCTCACATAGCGGAGTGCACTGGTAACATGCTCTCTGCTCTCAACCAACTCTGATGCTATCGTTTCTTCTATCTTAGCCTTGAAGATCAACTGTGTTCTCCAAACGTAGACATCTTCCCTATCTTCTACATCTATGACGGAGTCAAATGACAACCCTAGGTTAGCAATCAAGATCACATCCCTCAGTCTACTAATAGCTAGGTCACGCTCCCCGTCTTGAAGTTCTAGACGAAGCTTACATGCATTGTACCGCAACTGGTATAGCTCTGAAAGTACAAGGCGGCCCCTAGCAACAAATTCCTCCTCCCACTCATCTAACCACTTGCCATATGCAACCAAGTGATCAAGTTGACCTTGTTCTGTTGGTGGTTCTAACATATGTGGAAGTGCAGTAACAACATCCCCTGTCCTATGTACCAAGCTAGAAATATACTAGCGAAGCTGCTGTATTTCAGCCTTGAGGGCTGACTTATCTTCTCCATCCTTCACCATTCTATCTCTCGCGCTATCTGTAGCAACCTGTAGGAGGTCAATGTCCATCTGACGAGTACTTCTACCGAAATTGACTGTGATCTCTTCGAAGTCTTGAGCTTCCATCTCGTCCAGACTCTTATCCTCTAGAGGTGCAGCAGTCTCAACAATGATCTCCTTACTTGCATTCCTCTCAATGTGGACCTGTTTCTTGATTCTTTTGTTAGGCGCATCTTGATGATCATGATCGAAATCTGAATGATCAAGAACATAAGATGGTTGTCTCCTCTTCCTTCCTAGCTGACTCTCAAGCCAAGACAAATCTAGACTAATCCCACTGGAATGATCTGTACTAGTCATAGGAGGATCTGATGAAAGTGAATGTGTAGAGGTGTTACTGCAAGGAGGTGAATCCACGTCCAAATCAATGTGAATTGGAACTGGAGGCTGCTTTAGTGTCGGTGACGGCAAATGTGGCTGAACCTCAGGTTGTGGTGAACTCTGAACAACTTCTCTGACAGGCTCTAAATGTTTAATAGCAACAAGTGCTTTTCCCTTTGAGTTACTAGGCGCTGGATTCTTTCTAGGAGGGTTACTCCTTTTCTTCTGCTTGGGTTTTGACGAGGAAGGTAGTACAACTCCTACTTGCGGCGGCTCTGCTCTAGGCATGGATACCTTTCTAATCCTTCTACTTTCTAGATAAAGCATACTATTCTGGATGACCCTGCTCGATCTCTCCTTCATCGATGAGAATTCTTTGGCATACCAATTCACTAACGACAGTGGTTGTCCATCAACTTGTTCCTTGTAAAATTGAGGAAGTGCATCTCCCTCATCCTTTAACAATCCTTCCACCTCTTCTGCCAGGAAGACAAATATCTGCAGAAGAGAGAACCTGCTATAGCTGCGTCTACGCACTTCGAAGTCATCCTCGCAATTCACCCAGTAATCCTCTAATGTAGGTTTGTGATAAGAGCGACTACCAAGGCGTGCTGCGTAATGACCCCAAGGATCATATGTACGTGTGTCAACTAGGTACTTGAGTTTGCAATTTTCCAACTCCTGTCTTGCAGCTTTAGCATCAACTGCTGTCTTGCACCAATATATCCTGAATTGTAAAGGAAGTTGGCAGCTTGTTTACACTTGTGGCGCAAACGTTTGTGAACCTCATACAGCTGCCTCAGAAACTCCATGAACACTGTCTTATCCGAAGCATAACGTGGTAGCATAGCTGGATTTCCTAAATATCCATAGACACGGATATAGGTGTATGTAGGGAACTGAATGTACCAGTTTGCCCAATTCTCCATTGTTGCTCTAGCAACTGCTGAGATACAAATGTGCAACTCCCAGTCCAAGTTTCTTACTGTATACGTTAAGAAAGCCTCCTACACACGTTTGAAATGACTTTCAGCCTTTGTGAACTCGAGCTGATCATAATAACGATAGACCTTCTGTGCACTGAGGATGCCCACCGTGTTCAACCCCTTAAACTAACCTTGATAAGCGATCAAGTACACAAGAAAGGAACACATATGAAACTGGTGTGCAACTAGGAAATCGGTGATCTGCTCGTGAATAGCATCACTGATGAAGGATGCCCAATCATAATGCTCTTGCCCAGAGATGATTCGACCAATGATATAGTACATCCATGGGTGAATTTGTTTGCATTTGCATGACCTAAGACACGATTAAGCAATGTAATCAGAATACCATACTCATCCTTGAACTCGCCACAACCTACGTTGTTTGGCAACTTGGTCTTTTTCTGTTTTAGCCACCTCTCTGTCATCTTACTCTGACACTTATCCAATTCAGCATTGAATGCTTTCTCGCTCTGATTCATGGAAATGACCAACCCATCTGGATGTTGAGGAATACCCAGACTTCGCTCGATGTCAAGGGGTTTGAGACTGCATATGACACGCCCATCTACTGACTGTATCTCTCGTACAGCAGAGTTATAATGCTTAATGCAAGACATTACAAACTCTACGCAATCAACTGAGATAGGTATGGAAGCGGCCTCAAGTAACCCGGACTGCTGAATCTTCTTGATTATCGAATCTCTGATCTTGAGGGGATCCAAAACTGCTTCTGGAAGCACCTTATGTAGATTAGAATCAACTGTTCCGATGAAGTCACGAGTTAAAACTGACTTGGTCTTGAAATCGAGTTGTGTGAACTGCATTCTGAAAAACTTGCCTGTTGACTGAGAACACGGCTATATTCTGACAACTTTTCTAGAAAGCTAAAAATAGCCTGTTGAGGCTAAAAATAGCTCGTCGGAAGTAATTTTTAATGGAAAATTCTAAGCTATGGGTTTTGTCCAGAAAGTGATTCTAAGACAACCCAGAACATCAGAAATGTAAAAATTTGACCTCTACTCAGCCATGCAAAGGAATTTCGGTTGAGAAAATTAAAGCTTAGAAGGAGATCGTTCTGAATCAATTCAGTTATTCTGATTCACCAATATTTGTCTATTCTTCGAACATGTGAGAGAATCTAGACGAGAAAATGGAAGAAATCTAGAAGAGAAAAAGACATTTTTTATTATTTCTTAATTATTTTTGTCTTCTTTCAAAATCGCCACTCTGCCTTGAATCTGATGCTGAATCTGAATCTGTACCTACAAAAGAATGTTTTTGTCACCTTCGAACTCGTCTGTCTGATGAAAATTCGCCAATCTCTTGAAGAAATTCGAATTTTGTAAGCTGTGTGAATGAGAAATGGAGCCACACTTGTGTTAAATAGACAAAGTCGTACCATTATACATGCATGTTGAAAGCCTAATTCTGAAATAATTCGATTGGCCTCTCACCACATGAACTACCATTGACTCTGAGTCTCAAACTAAAAATAACATTTAATTTAAAACATGCAAATTAAAAAGAGGCACCATATTTAACTCTTGAAGAAATTCGCCATTTTCAATGCTTTGCATGCAAAAATATTATTTTAATCATTTTGCCAAAAATAGCATCTGGATGTGCTGGGCAAACTTCACTAATTCTAGAAAGTCCAAATTTGACCTTCTAGGCGTCCATTTACAAGAGTTATGAGATTTTTGAGTATCTCCTACTTTATAGCTAATTGCAAAGTTACATCTAGCCATGTTCAGCTCTGATTTCTGGGTGATTGAATGAACCTACGACTGATCTGAGATATCCACTACGAAGCCTGCATGACAAGGATGAAATGTCTGTTGGGAGCTACAACTGCTAAAATCAACATCTGACACCTTGAAAAATTAGGCGCCTTTGATTAAATTGATGCACTGATTCCAAACTTGGCATTTCTCCGTATTGCCTTCTGATGCTTCAAACTGCCGCTAACGGTGAATGATGAACCCTGTTGACTGAATAGTAGATTCATTGCGTGACTGGAAGTACTCTGCATCCAATGACTGTATGTAAGGTATATGAAAACTGTATCAGGAACCCCAAAAAGATTGGCACCCTTGGCCTGTGAAGGCACAAATACCTTTTGACAAAAGTGTGACATTCATCTGAACACCATACTTTGACTCCTGATACCGGGAGTTGGAGTGCTCTGATTCGCGCGTCATCTATCTCTCTGCACAGTTGAGTCAACTTACAAGAGATGTCTCTAGAGACAACAAAGCCAAAAAACTGCTTCTAAGGCCTCAAAGAGAAGGGCGCCTTTTTCAAGGAGATTGGTACTCGCCATACTTAGCCATTTTTTGGTTGTCTCCAGTTACTTTCACTTTTCAACACCACCATCTTGACCTCGCACGTACGAGCGTTTGCCAAATCCCGGAGTCTGACGGTTGAACTTGTTGGATAGCTAGAGTAATTGCACACAAGTCTTGTGAAGACTACGAAAGCAAATAACCCCATCTGCCAAGCCTAAAGGTTGGGCGCCTTTAGCCTACAAATGTGCAATCATGTGTAGCTACGTTTCACCATCCTCTGTTTTACGTGCTCGATAGAACCTCTGTCACGGTCACTTGGAATGTCAGATCATCTCGCGAACGGGTGCGTTGCGAAGCTGGACTGAGCTGGAAAAGATCTCAAGAAGACCTCAACTGCAATTTCATTCATCTGGGTAGCTATATTCAAGGGTGGCCCTGGGCTACAAGGGCGCTCAAACCATCAATTGGCAATTTCTTGTGACATGCATCATGCTTGCAGTCTCAGCGTCCGACACTAATAACCGGAGTTCTGCACTATGTATGCCTCCGCTTGATAGCTCGTTGGAAAGCCAGACTGATTCTAAAGAGACTAAAACCAACAGTGAGCACATGCATTCAGATCTTGGCCTTCAAATGGAAGGCCAGGGGCGCAAATCTGCATTCTTTGATTGTCTTCATGATGTATACACTCTTTGTAACCTCTGCTTCCGCCTTCGTTTGCCGGAGTTCTGCATTTCAAATGAACTTGTTCCATAGCTAGTCGAAAAGTTGATTGAAAACAAAAGAGAATGAGTGTATTTACAATCCAAAGCAATTGAATCTTGACCTTCAAATGGAAGGGCGCCCCTGGGCTACAAGGGCACAGATTGGCTCTGAACTTCATATTTTCCATCATTTTACCACTTTGTGCACTCAACATCAGCCACTGAGGTTGACCATGTCGAGATATCACCATTACGGACATGTGTATATGACTGCATCTCACTATTTTCACATGTACGGACGCGTAAAGTTGATTTGCACGTTGATTGCGCAAGCGTCTCCCACGTTACATAGTGAAAAATTTCCAGACTTAGAATATTTTTGTACTTTTTGCAAGTCTGAAAATCCCCTCCGTCAAAAAGCATCTTTTTCAACATCTTTCATCGTAGAATGTTTTGCTTTGAGTTTCGGGCTTAGATTTTGACACCTGGTACTGACCAACTGACATTGACGACCTCGGAGGTCCTAACTTTTCTCCTGAAAAAGTGAAAACTACCCACCAGGCTTAAACTGACTTTTAACAAAAACCGACTTCAAGACTGTGATCATGATGTAAAATAAGCCAATCAAAATTAATTTCAGCCAATTCTGACAAGTTCCTATTTTTTAGGGTTTTGACCTAAAAACGGGGTCTGAAAACCCTAATTTTCAAAAAATTCAAATTGTGCCAGTATCTTCCTGGCATCACACTGACCAAAAGCCCACGCTTGATTTGCCCAAAAACTGAGTTTTGACCCCACTTTTACAAGGTTTAGACCATTTTAAGCAAAATGCCTTAATGAAGCATAAAATTTGGTTTGGGTACAACACCCACCAAATACTATTTGAATTTGGCCAATGCATGCATGATTGCAAGCATCTCCTTGTCATAGATTGAGTAAGTTCTTTCAACACCCCACAATTTTCTACTCTCGAAGACAATAGGATGTTTTTCTTGCATTAGGACAACGCCAACTCCTTCCCCTGAAGCAGCACATTGCAACTCGAATGGTTTGGAGAAGTTGGGTATGGCCAAAACGGGACATGAACTTATGAGCTACTTGAATCTATCAAAGATCACTTGTGTTTTTTCTAACCATGCAAATGCCCCCTTTTTAATGAGATTAGTAAGAGGGCCAGCTATTTGAGAATATCCCTTCACATACCTCCTGTAAAAACCACAAAGTCCCAAAAAACCCTTCAATTGTGATAGGTTCTCTAGAGGAGGCCAATCCAAGATAGCCTTAATCTTCTCTGGGTCAACACTAACTCCCTTAGAGCTGATCACGTGCCCAAGATAAAGCAGCTCAGTCATTCCAAATTCACATTTGGAATCCTTAGCAAACAAACACTCTAACTCCAAGATGCTAAGCACTTCCTCCAAGTGTTTGAGATGCTCTTCCCATGACTTATTGTAGATGAGGATATCATCAAATAAGATAAGCACAAACTTCCTCAACTGTTTTTTAAATACCCTATTCATACGAGACTAGTAGGTCGTAGGAGCATTAGTTAACCCAAAGGGCATGACTAGAAACTCAAAATGCCCAAAGTGGCAAATGAAGGCAATCTTCTCAATATATCTTCTCTCATCCTGACCTAATGGTAGCCTGATCTAAGATCTATCTTGGAGAATTAGACAACTCCATGTAGCTCATCTATGAACTTGTCAATCCTGGGAATGGGATACCAGTTTTTTATTGTCTTTCGATTCAAGGCCCAATAATCTATGCACATGTGCATAGTGTCATCCTTCTTTTTAACCAAAACTACTACAGAAGCAAAGGGACACTTGCTTGGGTGAATGTGGCCCATGTCCAAGAGTTCTTTGATGGCTGTAAGAACTCCTCTTCTACCACTTCTGGAACTTTGTTTTGGTTTTTGATGTCTTTGCAATTTTTTTGTGTTTTTTGGGGGTTTTATGCTTTTTTTGTTCTTTTGCATATAAAGATATGAAAACTAAACATAAAGAAATAGAGGAAATGCACAACTGAAATTGCGCTAATGCTGCAATGATAGAGGCTATTTACTTATTGTATCAAATCTGCAATTACATTCACATACCCGAGAAAACAGTGAGTACTAACTGTTGTTTGTAGTTTGCAGCCAAAAAGCACCATACAAATAATTTTGATTCTCCAAGGATATGCAGCCTTTTCCCTCAAAGATGATGTAGAAGTCTTCTAGTATGCAAGGCGCCTCTCCTTGATTTTTATTGGAATTTTTAATGCCCTCCAAAGCTTAAATCACCCTTGACTTCAAATCGCCCAATCTGCTGTGATAATGGCTGCTCAAAGCAAGCCGTCCCTCCCTTGTATGATGATCCAGCAATCACGGACAACCACTGAAAGGCTGCTGCTCAAACTTCTGAAATATATGATTGATATTCACACACAAACCCTCTAATTATCTCCTTTGCTTTGCTCAATGAGAACCTTTGTATGAAGCACTCCCAAATGCCAAATTCAATGGATATTTCACCACCTCAAATGGCTGCAACGCTGAAGAATGTATCGTTCTCCAATGGCTCGAAGAATGAAACCCTTGGCTTCCTTCTCACAAACAATTTTCATCAACTCCAAAATGCTCAAGAATGAATTAGCTCTTTTCACAAGGCTGAAATATATAGCTCCCAAGAGAAGTTGATTTTCCTCAAAAAGCACATTAAATAACAATTAATGTTATTTCATTTTATTCATTTAATTTTTCCCTTTCAATACCTTGGGATAGTAGCGCAATATTTAATTGCATAATTGGCCCCCTTTTAATGATGAATTGACCCTTCATTATAAAGTTAAGTTATAACTTTATAATATCTCCCTTTTAATAATTAAATATTATTTGAGCCATTTAAACTTTAATATCTCCTTCAATATTTAATATTTCATCAAACCGTCTGAAACTGGGGTCAACTCTGTAGATATCCATACGACCAAGTGCCTTACTAAAAACAATAAGGGTCCCTCTCAACCATCCTCAGATTTACTATAAATAGTAAGTATAGCAAATAGAGCCCTGTGAACATCAAACGAAAGCCAAGACTGGACACCTCTGAACTTTGGAGAAGTTACAAGTCTCAGAAGGCCCTCTATACATACTTATTAGCCTATGAGGGTCAGAATGATAGGCTAATCTCACTGACAGCTGATGTCTAATTAGGAGGGGACATTACAATGGCCTTTTCTATCTCATCCTTCTACCTCTTTGGATACCGGTATGGAGTTGTTATGACTGGTTTGGCCCGTTTCTCGAGCTCAATGACATGATCAACCCCCCTTTCAGGAGGTCTCCCAAGAGGTATACTGCCAAATACCTTACTCCATTTTGTGATCAAAGACTAAACATCGGGATGGTAGTGTCTCTTATCCTCTATTGGATTGGAAGGCATGATCAAACACTCTACTGCCCACTCTACTTGGTCATGACAAATCAGCCTTTCCATCCTTTTGAAAGACACAATACGAGGGCCTCCATTTGGCATCCCTCTCAATACCACCTTCCCATCTAATGTGAACTTCAATTCCATGGTTTACAGATTCAATGTGATCTCTCCAAGAGATTGCAGTCACTGAATGCCAAGCACTGCATCAGTATCTCCAATGCTCACAACAAAGAAGTCATCTTTGATTTCATAGTTACCCAACTGCATAAACATATTGGAGATCTTACGATTGCAAGAGATAGTAAAGCCATCAACCACCATTACCTTGAAACATTCAAACTCTTCTATCTTGAGGCCTCTCTTTGCAACTATCCCTTCGTTAATGAAATTATGTGTTGCTCCAATATCAATTAGAGCAAACATTCGCTGCCCTCCAAGCACTCCTCGAACTTTGAAGGACTCATTTTTCTGAAAACTAGAAAGTTGGGCAAATGCACCCCCACTTCCTTGGTCCCTTTCCACCTCTTCCGAAGCCCTTTCTTCATCACTTTCCACAAAATCATACCGTTGTTCTGATATATCAAATTCTGATCCATCATCAGAATATGCCTCCATATGATGAGCATTGCCTCTTCCGAAGCACTTGTGATCCCGGCTCCATGGTTCCTTGCAAGTGTAACATAATTTCTTCCTTCGGAACTCATTACAAAGGTCTTCATCCATCCGAGAAGGGAACTTTTTGGTCTGATTTGAAGAATGCTTCTTATCCTTCTTGTGAGCAAAAGGCTTGAACTGAAATTTAGGCCTTGGGGCAGCCAACTCCATGCTTCTAGAATTTTTGATTGCTTCATCTAGTCTGGGTGGATCGAAAGCCTTCACCCACCCCTTCAAAGGTTCCATTAGTCCTTCTGAAAATAGGACTACAAGCCTCCTTTCGATGATGTTGAGTACCATCACAGAAAGCCTCTAGAAATCTGCAATGTACGTGTTTGTTTAAGTTGTGCAAGCTCACAAAATTCAACCTCAGGATCCTTGGTATCAAACCTCTCAATGAGTTTGTTGGTAAACTCCTCATAAGTATCAATAAGGTTATGGCCAAGAGTGACCAAACCGTGATACCACCACTCATGGGTAGCGCCATCCAAATGCAAAGTAGCAAACTTGATGGCATCTTGTTCTAGCATCGGCCTTAGTGAGAGGTAGTTGTTAAGCTTCTAGGCCCATGATCTTGCCAAACACTTATCACTTCCATCGAAGTGAGCCAAGGTAACCTTCCCAAGAGCTTGTTGGAAATCTCTTGGAGGCACAAGAGCACGATTCTCAATTCAAAAACCTCCTCTTCTCTTCTTTTGATTCATGTACTGATCCAAGGACAAAATCTCATGGATCTTAGCAGGAAGGGAAGCATATTCTATGTAGATATTCCTTACTTCATCTTGCATTGGTACTTCAGGCTCAGCAAGTGGTTCCTCCCTTTGGGTAAAGGTAGGAAGAAGAGGCCTAGGGGCTGATCCTCTAGTCACCTCACATGTTGACCAATAGTTCTCCCTCTTGGATTTGCATTAAAAGCATTGGTTTCGGTATCTTGGTTTTGTTGCGCCGGAGTTACCTATTGATTCATCTTAGCAAGTATCTGGGACATCATGTCCAACATGATATCAAACTTCCTCTCGATTCTAGCATCTGCATCTTCCTCACGAGCTGGTCCCTTCTCTTTATTTGCCATTTTCTCAACTACTGTTGTCTCTTCTGCTCTCTGTTGAAATATTTGATTTCTCTATCACTCATAGAGAGTTTCAATCAACTGAAGGCACTAAAAACACAGGCTAGTAGGATGACCAATTCTGATACCACTGAAATATCCTCCTTAGTTTTCTCCCAATGTTTTCCCACATAAACTTCGCCTGTTAATGTTAACCCAATGTAATAATCAGCAAACTAAAAGCAACCCTTCATTTTTTGATCACCCAAATCCCAGAGTGGGCAAGGTGAGAGCAAACGGTGTAAGGGGATCTAATTACAATATTGAAAATATTGGAAGTACAAGAACTATTGGTGGCAAGCCAGCCAATAGAGAAAATGTAAATGCTAGGTGGCAAGCCAACCTCTTCCACTTTTCAACGAGCTACTAGAAGGTAAATAAAAGCAAAGAACTTGATAGCATAGCCACCCACTTCCACTTTTCAACGGGCAACAAAAAGTAAAGAAAAAACTCAACCACTTATCCAGTGGGAGTGAAATACAAATACTGAAAGAGAAACCAAAATGAAGCCCAAGTGTTAGGAGACCATCTTAATTACATTACAATGATTAGGCAACATGATAATATGATAAAATACTGACGTTACCAGGTCTGATATGAAGGAGCAGCAGTCTGATATAAAATTGCAGCATGCATGAACTCCAACCAGTAACCTTCAAATGCTCGTAACTCTTCAACCACAGCTCTGAATGACCTCTAATCAATGGCAAATGAAGCAAAGAAGCTAGGAATCCAACTCCCAATAGCAAGCTGCCCTCAAAAAGTCTGCAAATGATAGGAACATTTCCCAATGCACCCCAGACAAGGTGGTACGGCCCCTTGAGGAGGGCAACCAGCAGCAAAAATCAGGTTCTTCCTCTAAAAATCTGATAATTTAGGCAAAGGAGCTCCCAAATGCAAGGAACCAAACAAGCCAATACCCACAAAATTTCGTCAAATCTTCATAACGGTACGAGCATGAATGTGGGTCAACAATAGACTGAAAAAACACTCCAAAAACTTCAAACAGCAAATGAACACACCAAAAATGCCTCTAGAAAACATCAAAGCCACACCAAACTGAAAACACAAATGAAGCCATCACCATTGAAGCTCAATCTGCAACCTCTGAGAAGAAGCAGTCACTGATCAGCTAGGAGTTGTCTTTCAAACTCAAAATTGAAGAAGAACTAGGAGGCATCCCAGCCTCAAAGCAAGAGTTTGAACCAATTTTGGCAGCACTTGGTTATGATAGAAAATGGATAACCAAATGAGAGGGAGAACACTGTATTTATAGGCTTCAAACCCAAGAATTCAAATTCCACATTCCCCCCAAAATGGACGCCCAAAGAGAAGGATTATAATAATCTTTTTTAATTTTCACCTTCGACTTAGACTTGAGCACCCAACTTCATTTTATAGTATTCAACCTTATAAAATGCAATAATTTATCCAACTTGGACGTCCACATGAGAAACACAAGTTAAAAAACAACTTAAGTCAATGAGCCTAGGCGTGGGAGGCCAAAAAGCAACAATAAAAATAATATAACTTAAGTTATTAACTTTCCATTTCTGACTCCAAGAAAGATGGAGAAGCTTTTGCCAAAACTGCACTGCCAAAAATAGAAACTGAATGTTTAACTGTTGCAAAACCATACTGCCAAAAATAGCACTTACTATAAATAGCATACTGCTAAATATAGTGACTCCAAACACTGTTTAAGCACATTTTGGGTAGCTGTCGTAACTTACTAAAAATAGCAAGTTCGGAAACGGTCAATGATCAACATGCATGTGACACCCCCCTAAAGCTCTCTAAAAACCTAGAAAGACCCAGAAAACAAACTGGCAAACTCCTGCATGCATCCCCTAAAAACTTAGAAAGATACCTCCTAGAAAATAAGAAACCCTAATTGTGCCTTCGACTAGCGTACAAGCCTCTAAAATAGGCTAACGGTCTCAGAAAGGACTAGTGCTAAGAAGGGGACATTACACTGTCATTCGCCCTTTGTGGAGAACATAAACTACATACTAACCTTCTTAACAAAGAATAATATAAAATGATTTTGGTGCACAACATGAGCCAAACTTGGATTAGGATTAGGTTGCTCTATTGTCATGCACGGATGGACCAATATTAGACATCGGCCACTCATCAACATCATAGTCACATGTACAGTTGGCTATTATTTTCTTAAAGCTATTGATTGTTCAAGAAAGTGCAAGGATGTAGACTTTCAATTCAAACTTTAAAAGGTTGTAGAGGAGGTCGGAACCTCAAATGTTGTACAATTGGTCACTAATTTAATATGCGCAAATTAACTAGCATGATGATGGAGGGTGTTTACAAGCACATCATTTGGACCCCATGTGTTCATCCGTTGAACAACATATTGAAAGACATAGGGAAGATAGATTTGGTGAAGCAAGTGGTGGCAAAAGCTAGAGATAACTCAAATGTTCACTTGCAACCACCACACCTCACTTGCTCTATTCAAGACGTTTTCAGAAGGAGTTCTTCAAACTTGTGAAGACTAAGTATGAGAAAAAATTTATTATGATAGAGAGGATGCTTGAGGTGTAGGAGTCTTTATAGTTGATGGTTAATTCAAAGTCGATTAGATGGCCTACTACAAACACTGTCGAAGGAAAATCTATCAAACAAAGATCTTTGGTGACATTCGGTGGTCCACTATGAGGTAAAAAATTGCTAATTTCATTTGCTTTTGATTTTGTTATTAAATTTTTATTTTATTGTTTTTGAATTTCTAACTTCTCATTTGATTTGAGTCTTGATTTGGGATTATATGAGCAACATATTAAGACCATTGTGATACAACAATGGAGCACTATAAACACCCCATTTCATAGGGAAGCTTTTGCTCAAAATCTTAAATTGGTGTGCAGCAAAGGCTAGGAGGTTACCTCCTTTATGATGAAGAGGTGAAAGAAGGGTTAATGGAGGCCCTCAAAAAGATGTATTCAAGTGAGGAGACAACTATACTTCACTCACAATGGCTTGCCTTTACCACTCTTTAGAACCCAACATTTAGCAAATCAGAGGCAAAGATAAATAGAGCTACATTAGCTCAAACTGACTCTATTGGATGGTTGGCATGGCACAACAAGGATACACCAAAGTTGTGGATGCTTTCTATTTGCCTCATTTCACAAGTTGCCAACTCCTTTGTTGCAAAGAGGAATTGGTCTACATACAGCTTTATCCAACCTATCAAGAGGAATAGGCTTACCTCTAGATGAGCGGAGAAGTTGATGATTGTGATTCAATGTTGCAGGATTATATTCATTGTCTTCCAAATACGATTCCTTTGGATGGGTACTTGATAGATCTATGTGATTTATTTTGTGAGTCCCTACAAATTTGGAGGACAATTGAGGATATTCATATTCTCTTTGATGATAGTTTTTTCACAATTTTTGTTTTAACTCATCTTTGGATCTCGTTCTACATCAATTGCTATAAGGTTCTATATTGTCACTTTCTTCAAGTAGGCCTCATACTCATAATTTGATTGTAGCACCTCTTGACACCAACATGGAAACACTAAAGCAATTTTTAAAGACATACGTTTTGATCTTTCTACCCTCATTCCTAAAATGGGAAGATATCATGCATACACCTTTGTGTTTGTTTCTTCCTAAGAGATGAAATCTTGTTCGGCAATCATGGGTTCTCTTAAGCATTCAACATCAAGCATTTACCATCAGAGTAGGGAACTACAACTTGAGGGAGGGCTTCAAGGTCTCTCTTCCTATCTCTCTATTTTGGGTGGGCTCTTCTCTCTTTTCTAGGGGAGGCTTCTTTCTAGAGGGGAGTTTTCTCTTGTATGATATTTTATCCTTCCTAGTTCCTTGAAAGACACATTTTGTAGATGGCTACACATTTGGCAAGACCCATCCATCTATGTTTCCTTCCCACCTAAGCTATGCTTATGGGGGAGGTGGTGTCAATGCATTAGTTTATTTTCTTACATTTGCTTAAATCCTTTATTGCATATTACGCACCTAGGATAGAATAATCTTTCTTAGGTAGGTGTCTATTTAAGTAGGCTATGTTTGCATCATGTGACTTGTACTTTCTAGTTTGGTGGAGGCATTATGCACACATGTGTTGACATCTCAAATTATCCCACATTGGTGGTGTAATTCTATTTATACATGTTTACTGCCTAATTCTACTTGATTGAATATCATAGAGTAAACAGTAAATGAATGCTAGAAACCATAAGAATTCATAATAGCAAGTACACAAAGATCTATTGATATCTTTCATTCATGAGTTTATAGAGAATTGGTTCCGAGAATTTCCATATATATGGTCCCTTGTTCACGTTTCCAATAGAAGTATATAAAGTGGCTGACAATTGCTAAGAACTACCAACTGTGGAGCGACTTGTACTTTCTAGTTTGGTGGAGGCATTATGCACACATGTGTCGACATCTCAAATTATCCCACATTGGTGGTGTAATTCTATTTATACCTGTTTACTGCCTAATTCTACTTGATTGAATATCATAGAGTAAGCAGTAAATGAATGCTAGAAACCATAAGAATTCATAATAGCAACTACACAAAGATTTCTTGATATCTTTCATTCATGAGTTTATAGAGAATTGGTTCCGAGAATTTCCATATATATGGTCCGTGTTCACGTTTCCAATAGAAGTATATAAAGTGGCTGACAATTGCTAAGAACTACCAACTGTGGACAACTACAAACCACTTACAACCAAGAACTAATTATGTCAACTACACTTAAAACTAAAAGAATTACTTTGCTAACTACATCATATAAAATCCACCCCTCTGACGCTACATTTTTTTTAAACAATTCACCACAACTACCAACTTAATCGACTAGGCATCTTCCATCTAAATTTGAAGTGTTAATTTCAAAAGTTATTCATTCATCCTGGTGACGACAAATCAACATCACCACTTATATACTTCCACTCAAAAGTGCTAAGCTCCTATGGCTAGGGTCATTCCTAGACCCAGACCTAAACCTCGAGAGTTCATGGTCACCTTGCCTACGTATACCCTCATGGGAAATCAGAGGCTTCATAGTTAGCCTACCTATGTTAGAGGGAGTTCATTCTCTCCTCTTGTATGAGATCTTTGATCTCACATTTAAACCAAGATTATTTATTAAACATAAGTTATCGACTTATGTCCAATATAATGTAAGGATAATATTGATTTGCCATCAAGTATTGGGTCCATACCAAACATTACCAATCCTTGAAAGCACATGAATACATAGGGGTCATATCATACCATAATTCCAAGATCACATACACAACGACTATCTTGAGCATACATCACACATACACAAGGTGACTAGATCATACACATCACAAGTACAACAATGATTGTACATACGCACATCACAATACCACCATGGCCAACTCATACACACCTCACAAGTACAATAGTGCCTAGCTCATATGTACATCACTACTACAACAATGAGTAGCTCTAGTACATCACAAGTACAATGATGCCTAGCTCATATGTACATAACAGGTACCACAATGACTAGCTCCAACACACATCACGTATACACAGATACTAACTCTAGCACACATCACATATACGCAATGATCATCTCCAACACATCATATATACATAGTGAGTGGCTGACAAATCCACAATGGCTAACTAAAACATGCCCATAATGCATCCCAAACAGAAAAGAATTTTAGTGCATTGAGCACTACATTGTGGGTCCATCCTTTCCTCCGATCTTTTGCACCATCGAACAACTAGGAAGAGGATTTAGTGCATCCCACACTACATCGAGCATTTGTCCTCAACCCAACAAGGCCAAGTATACCATCAGACAACCAAGAAGGGGATTCAAAGCGTCACATACTGCATCGACGGTCCATCCTCCATCCCAAAGCTTTCCACAAGTAGTGAACCTATCCAACCAATGGATTCCAACTTCAATCACCTATACGCCACCAGCGACAAGTTTGTCCATCTAGGGAGAAGTAGCTTTTGACATATACTACCTTCTTCTGACATATACTACCTTGTGACTTTTGGTGATATTGTCAGCTATCTTCTTCACAATCTCGGGTAATACTTAGCACCTGTCACCTCCATGTTATAGGTGACGACCAGTGAACCCTCCTGATGCAACAATTAACTCCAATCAATGCTACATGCACGATAACATAACTACCTATCCAACAATTACTATATCAAATCTCGGATAGCCCCTAGCAAACCACCTCCGAGAACATGGTGAATGCCAACTAATTCAAAAGATACAACAGTAGCTCTAGGCATCAACCATTGGCATAGTCCAATGACAACTTGCTAACTGTTACCATATCATAACCAGGGTAGCCCCTAGCAATCCAACTCCATGAACCAAGTGAATGTCGACTAATCCCTTGTTGATGTTTTGCAGCTACAGGCCTCATACCTTCCAAGCTCGAATCATTATGAAGGAATAAACTGAATGTAGCCAATGGCTATTCAATTTATTTAAGTTTGATCTGAGTTAATGAGGAGGCACCTCATTCATTTAATATTTAATAATCAACATTTAATTATTATTAAATAAAGGGCCGACCTTTGTGTGGCGCGATTTTCTAAAAGCCACGTCCTTTGCTTGAAGGCCGACTTGGTAATATTAAGGGTCATATTTCTTGAGCAGACCTCCTTCCATGAAGAGTCACGAATCTTCTCCCTTGTGCATATATATACAAGTCGATATACATTCATTTAATGATGAAGTTCATTCATGGTAATTCGCATATTCCTGAAGAAGTTCGTGCCTAGCAGCAGATCATCATTTTTGTAGCAGCAGATCATCATTCTGTAGCAGGATATCATTACTTTATAGCAGCAAATCGATTTCTAGAGGACATACAGTCATGATGTGTATTCGCATCTAGGAGAGGTGCTATTATTCATTGTATGAAATTCGGCCTTGTGTTAGGCCTAAGTTGTAAGCAAACTTCTACTCTTATTCCTAAATATATGAGAGATATATTTGCTGGGTTTTTTTCCCTCAAATTAGGAGGGTTTTTCCAAGGTATCTTGTGGTGTTCATTGTCTCATGTGTTGCATTTTCTGATTACTTTTTTTTCTGATCCTAAAACTAACATGGTATCAAAGCAAGTTAAGGAAAGGATCTTGATCAGATTTGTCTAGCAGCCTGAACGATTTCGCATTAAAGTATATGAGCAAGCATCAACACATGACAATGGATGTCAAAATGTTGCATGTCAACGCAAATTCAAATTGGACTTGTGTGATTGACATATTTGTCAAAGGCATGATTGCTAGCTATAGTTTTCAATTCATTGTGTCCGCATACACTTTAGTCAGGAGAGATAGGGACGCCTAAGTTTGGATATAGTCTCTTGAAGAATATTAATATTCGGGGTTGATATTTATTGTTGGCTGCTTCATCTTCCTTGTTGTTCGATTTCGCATTCAAGTTGGGCAACATACATTAATGGTTGGGTACTCTTGTTTGGGGTCGATGGAGGTTGGAGAGAAGGTGCTGGTTTGATACTTGGTTGGGCGTATATCTCTGTGGTTTGAGTGTCATGCATAAGGTCGAGCATATTTTAAATTGGGTGTCATGCATAAGGGTGAGCAGTGGTTTGTTTGGAGTTGGCACTATCAAGATCGCTGAGTCGTAACCCTTGTACCAAGTCATGGAAACTACAGAAGGTCGTGGGCTCTCACAGGACATATTATCCTTTTCATATTGGCTGCTGGTTATTGTGGACAACTATGTGGAGGTCTGAGTGTAGCCATTTGCAGACAATCTGCTATCAAACTCCTAATGCCATTCTTTTATCTATAGTTGTGCAAGCAAGGTGGCATTAGTTCCAGTGGTCGTTGTTCTTTCTGTAGTGTGAAGAGCAGTGCGGTAAAGAAAGATATCAGTGTGCTTGGAGGATTACTATCTGGAGACCTGAAAAATGTTTCATTGCAGCAATTAAGGAAATTCCGATTTCAATGAGATAAGTATTTCCTTTTGTTTACATTTTTTAAATTCTAGGGTAAAAATTCAGTCCGTTGTAGTCATGCAGACCTGATAACCTTTGTTTGATCATTTTTTTCTCTTGAATTGTGATCCAGTGGATGAGATCATTTGATGCCATTCATCGTGTGTTGCTAGTAAGTGTGTTGTATCTGTTTTATAATCTGGTGGATTGTAGTTGGAACCGGAGTGCATCGTAAATTTGATCAGTCAAAGACCATGTTCAAATTTAACCCTGCAAAGGGCCTGTGTTCAAGTCGTGAAGGTGATGGACTGATTTGAGCACAAGAGCAGCGTTCCATACTGTGTCCAGTAATTGCATCCATCAGAATATTTAAAAGGATAAGTATTCTTTGTTTTGTTTGAAGATCCCCTGTCTAGGCTGAATTTCAATTATATCATTTATTTGGATCATGTGTAATTAGTAAAGAGAGATCATGGTTTCTCTTGAATTGTGTTCACTGGCATAAAATCGTTTGAAGATTCAAATTATTATTTGCAAATCATTTTTCATGCTAGTTATGAAGATTTCTAAGTGTGACTCTGAAATAAAAAGAGAACTGCAATCTCAATGGTGATAAGTTGGTCACATCAATATCATTCTCTAATGCATGAACTGTGATAGAGCCTTGACTCTTGGAGAGGGTTGGTTCTTCATGCTAACTGCATATTGTATTCAAGAAATCTGTAGTTGTTCAGATTGTCTTTTGTTGTGCTGAGTTTAGCACTCTCGAGAGGAGTAAAAGATGGAAGAAAGAGTTATATCAGAATTTAATAAAGATAAGTTTCTTTATCCCTTCATTTTGATCTTTTGATATATTTCTCTTATAAGTTGATTTATTTATTCATGTTTTAATATTGTTCATAAATTCTTATGTATTCATGCTATAACCTCAGATAGTAAACCTTGTATGATTCTAGCTTTGATATTTCTTTGGATAGCTATAAACTGTTAGTAATCTCTCTCTAAAATGCTTCCAGGGCAGATCTATGAGGAAGAAGGTGATGAGAGATTGCTTAGTGATAAAAAGTTTGAGGCATCTTGTGAGGAAGTCATGCCGACCAAAGAAATGATCAAGCGTGAAGTCACAACTTGCAGCCATGGGACTGAGTTGGTGGCTAGAAGGAGTTCACTTCCAGAAGTCTTCTTTGCAATCTCTAAAGCAGGGATCAAGAGGGAGTTTTGTAACTCATTGAGAAGTAGTGAAGATTATTGTATTGCAAGGCTAGGTGTTGAATCCTTAGAGGATCCCTTCAGCTACTTAGATCATAATTGCTCAAGACAATCTTCTAGATTTGACTGTAATGTCCCCGATTTAGCCATATGCTCTTCATGAGGTTTTAGCCTATTTCCGGAAACTCATAGGCTAAGCAGAATTGTAAATTAGGGTTTCCTATTTTTTAGGAGGTTTCAGATATAGTTTTGAGGGCTTGCATGCAGGAGTTTGGAAGTGTGCTTCTAGGAGCTTTCTGGGTTTTCAGAGAGCTTAAAAATGGTGTAGCATGCATCTCCATCTGACAACCTTTCCAAGCACTTACTATTTATAGTAAGTCATGTTGGCTTCCCGATTTGTGCTCAGAAGGCGTTTGGAAACATTTACTATTTATAGTAAGTCATGATTACTGCTCAGTCGATGTTTAGATAATGTTTTGCAAACTTACTATTTATAGTAGTTAGTTATTTTTGGTAAGTCTATTTATAGTAGTATCATTCTAGCAGCAGTTCAATCATCTACAGTCCACATTTCTATTCTGGGCAATGAGGTTGTTCAGTTTGGCTTTCTGATGGTTTTGAAGTATACTTACTATTTTGAGCATTTGTAATTTTTAGTAAGTCCTTTTGTGGCAATGGCATCATCATTAGCTTGGTTCAGCTTGGCTAATGTCAGTTTGCTATTTTTAGCAGTAATCATTTGTAGTTTGAGCATTGCTCTTGGTTACCTCATTGGACTAAGTTCCATACTTAGTCAATTTTATGTTTTGAAATTGTACCCCATGCCTAGGCTTCATGACTTCAAGTTGTTTTAATTAAGGGGACTTAAAGGGGGTCGAATTTCATATGCATTTAATGTTTATTGTGCAACCTTAAGTTGGACGCCAAAAAGGGAGATGAATAATATTTTATTAAATTCAAAATAAATTGACTATTAAGAGATGGCATCCCTTGGAGGAATTGGAACAATTTCTTGTGGGAGTTACAGATTGCTTTATTTGCCAATTGAAGCTTATATATTGGTGTCTTGCTCATTGTTTCTGATATTGGAAATTTGAAAGTAAAGTTATGCTGCTGGTTTGAAATCCAGAACCTGGCTAAGGGGAAGCTTAGCATTTTGCAATCCATCCTTCGGGCCTGAAACTATGGCTTCCTAGGTGGGTCTTTTAGACTGTACTTCACACAGGAGTGCAGATGGAGCTTTATTTCTAATGTTATTTAACAAGTTGCTGCTATATAACTTGTTATTGAGTTGCTGGTTTGTTCATGGCTAAAGCGAATTTCTGTTTGTAGCTTCGCCATCGAATTTTCTATCGTTTTGGGTACTGGTCCATGTTGTTCTACTGTGAAGGACACCCCTTTTTGGAAGGTTTCAGATTTTATCACTGAGTTTTGAATTTTTAGGAGAAGGTCGACCTTTCTTGGAGGTCCTACCTTTCTTCCTAGTTGCCTTGGAGATCGTGCCTTTTTGTGGTTGTTGTTTTTGGCTCGTTTTCTCCTTGGAGATTGGACGCTTTGCTTCTAGTTGTGATTCAACTGTGGTTTGGAAGCTTTCCGAGCTGTTTTGGAGGAGATATGTCCATTACAATGAGTTTTGATGTTACTGGTCTAATTTTCTGTTAATGTTGTTTCTGATCAGACTTATATATTTTCATCATAATGCTGATTTGTGCTTCATTTCTACATCATTTTGGTATTGTAAATGTTAGGGGTTGATTACTCTAACTATTGATAGAATTTTGGAAGCTTATCTCTTTGTTTACAGTTGTAATTCATTGTTTGTAAAGCTGATTAGTAGTACTAATAGTTATTGTTTATGTTGCTGCAATTTTAGTTTATTTTATACTCCCACGATTGAGTGGTTGAGTTTAATAAAGCTTCTTTAATTAATGTTGTTTTCCCCCCATGAAATAAGTGGTTGTGAGGACTTGTATACCCCCCCAATGTACAAGTGGAAGTGTGGTTACATGGCTGGCTTGCCACCTTAATTAAATTGTAATAATCTCACCCACTGAACAAGTGGAGTATTCCCACCGCTTGTGGATGTCTGCTCAGCAGAAGAAGTGTTCTTTCAGTTTTGTAATTAGCACTCCACCATATGTTAGCACCTCGCCTTCTAAACGATCTTGTGTGCACATTCTTGGTGTTGAATTTAGCTCTCTCTTTCAATTGTAATCAAGTCAGTCATTGAGTTATTTGATCCTAGGGATCCTCTGACCATATGCCCGCCCCTCCTCCTAAAGTGGTTTTAGGGCACATTCTTGGTTAGAGTTTATTTCTGCATTGTTTTGATTTGGAGCTAACCTTAACAGGTGCATGATTGCATTGTATGTGAACTAACAAAATCAAGAAAAAATTAAGGGGAACATTTCATTGACATTGGTAGCTCCACAAACCTATTCAAATTAGAGCAATCTAGGATGAGGTCGAGAAGGACAAACCTAAATTCTCTACCAAAGGTGTGTCACTAATCGAAAGAGCACCTCCAGATGTTGTTTCAGGTTGGGGTCTGCGATGATCTCCTGGTGTAGCAGGAAGCAGTCTTCAGTGGCACTGGGCACCGCAGAGGCAAAGTATATTGTAGCTTGTGTGGCAGCTAGAGAAGCAATGTGGCTTCAGAAGCTCCTTGCAAGATTATTTGGACAATCAATGGAGCCAACTATCATTCATTGTGATAACCACAGTTGTGTGAAGCTTTCTGCCAACCCTGTGTTTCATGACAGAACTAAACATGTTGAGATCAAATACCACTATATCAGAAATATGGTATTGAGGAAAGCAATTCAGTTGAGGTACATCAACATTGATGAGCAGACGACAAACATTCTCACCAAGCCTCTCTCCAGGATAAAGTTTGTGTACTTTCGAGACAAGCTTGGTATGGTGGAGAATCAAGCCCTAGCTGAGGAGTCTCAGTATCAGTGATCCTCTTTAATGCATTTCTCTTTGAGAGAGATTTGAGGTGCAAGCCCTTGTTAATGCATTTCTCTTTGAGATATGAGGTGAAAGCCCTTATTTCCACCCGCTGGCAGAGCCATGGTGGATGTCATGTGTGTGACGCCATGACAACATGTGAGAGAGTCCGTGATGATTTTCTTGTACTTGTGTTTTCACCCTCTAGGAGAGCCATGGTGAACGTCACGATGAGGTGACAACATCACATTGAGTGATGAGCACTTGTACATACCATACATGGGTGTAGCCATGATGGTTGATATCACAAGGAGGTGATATGCTATCACAATAAGGTGATAAGCTTTTTTCCACACATGGGTGTAGCCATGGTGTTCATCATCACGATGAGGTGATATGTTTTGTACAGCTGGAAGTATTCCTCCCTAGTTGAGAGGGAGTGTTGATGTTTTGCAACTACCGGCCTCATACCTTCTAGGCTCGAATCATTATGAAGGAATAAATTGAATGTAGCCAATGGCTATTCAATTTATTTATGTTCGATCTGAGTTAATGAGGCGGCACCTCATTCATTTAATATTTAATAATTAAATTATTATTAAATAAAGGGCCGACCTTTGTGTGGCGCTATTTTCTAAAAGCCATGTCCTTTGCTTGAAGGCCGACTTGGTAATATTAAGGGTCATATTTCTTGGGCCGACCTCCTTCCATGAAGAGTCACAAATCTTCTCCCTTGTGCATGTATATACAAGTCGATATGCATTCATTAGATGATGAAGTTCATTCATGGTAATTCGCATATTCCTGAAGAAGTTCGTGCCTAGCAGCAAATCATCATTTCTATAGCAGCAGATCATCATTCTGTAGTAGGAGATCATTACTTTATAGCAGCAGATGGATTTCTAGAGGAAATACAGTCATGTTGTGTATTCGCATCTAGGAGAGGTGCTATTATTCATTGTATGAAATTCGGCCTTGTGTTGGGCCTGAGTTGTAAGCAGACTTTTGCTTTTATTCCTAAATATATGAGAGATATATTTGTTGGGTTTTTTCCCCTCGAGTTAGGATGGGTTTCCCAGGGTATCGTGTGGTGTTTATTGTGTCATGTGTTGCATTTTCTGATTACTTTATTTTCTAATCCTAAAACTAACATCCCTAACAGTACCTAGACATCAATCACTGGCTCGATCCAATGACTGCCTATCATTGCTCAAAAACCCTGGAGGTTCACACTTGGGTGGGTCATACATAACATGATTCACAATATTGATCAAGTGACCTAGATAAATGTATCACAATCAATAGATTCATTGGCCTATACATAGAGACCTCTAGATATGGAGTTGAATTTCAAAGACACATAAAAGTTCACAACCAACACGAGATGGCCTTTACTCAGCATGTACATATAATCAAATACCGATTATAAAGTAGTCAAATCCCTTCCTTCATTCAACTCACTATTTAGAAGTACATCATGTAGTAAATGCAAGTTATTAGATTCCTTTAACTTGTTGATACCCATTTGGTACCCATTTGACCTCTAGATATAGAGTTGAATTTCATAGACACATAAAAGTTACACAACCAACACGAGATGGCCTTTACTCAGCATGTACATATAATCAAATATCGATTATAAAGTAGCCAAATCCCTTAATTCATTCAACTCACTATTTAGAAGCACATCATGTAGTAAATGCAAGTTATTAGATTCCTTTAACTTGTTCATACCCATTTTAGCCTCAAACCGAAGCTTACAAAGGAGGAAAGGTCAAACCAATTAGGAACAACCCCAACCCTTAGATTTATCCCCCATAAACCCTCCCCCTACAGACTTGAAGTCACAGGGGCATCCTTCACCCAAGGACCACCTACATACCCACTTCCAAACAGATCAAAGTTCTCCTCACAAAGTCTCTCAAAGGATGCATACACACTATTTCCCAATTCAGTAAACCTATATCGTGACAATTCCATTCCAAAACCCCTTACAATTACCTACCAAGGATATTTCATGCCACATTTAGTACCTTGATGATAATACCACATAGTTTATAACATTGGGTTCTATTCAAGCTTAAAACAAATGATATCTTAGATATCACGTCTAGTGGTTCTTGATATCTTGAACAACTATATTATACTAATGAGAAACCCCTTTAACGTCCATATATGAGGATAACACAATAGAGTAAACATCTCATTGAAGATACATTTACTAACAATAAGAGTTGTGATACTCAAGATCTATTCACAATGTGATAATTATGTCAAGCCCCAATATGGCTACAAATGATATTCGACTAATATGATCAAGCATCATGATCCTATAAATTTTTGAAATCGATCTCCATTAGAACACGCCATGCCTCAACAAGGCCATACAAAATTATTTAAACTTCAAAAAACATAATAGTTACAAACTTGCTATAAGAAAAGTCAATATGTAAGTCAACTTTAGATGGTTGACAAAACTATATCCATTCAATCGACACATCCACAATGGTTAACTAACACATGTCCATAATGCATCCCAGACAAAAAACAATTTTAGTGCATTGAGCACTACACTGTGGGTCCATCCCTTCCTCCGATCTTTGGCACCATCGAACAACTAGGAAGAGAATTCAATGCATCCCATACGACACCGAGCATCCATCCATCTAACAACCAAGAAACGGATTTGAAGCATCCCAAACTACACTGTGGGTCCATCCTCCATCCCAAAGCTTTCCACAAATAGTGGACCTATCTAACCAGTAGATTCCAACTTCAATCGCCTATAGGCCACAAGTGGCAAGTCTGTCCATCCAGGAAGAAGTAGCTTCTGACATATACTACCTTGTGACCTTGGTGATATTTTTAGCTATCCTCTTCACAATCTCGGGTAACACTTGGCACCCATCAACCCCATTCTATATGTGACTGCCAATAAAACCTCCTAATACAACAATTAGCTCCAATTACCGTAACCCGCACGATAGCGTATCTACCTATGCAACCATTACCGTATCAAATCCCAACTAGCCCCTACCAAACCACCTCCATCAACATGGTGATTGTCGACTAATCCAAGAAATAAAACATTAGCTCTAGGCATCCACCATTGGCACAGTCCAATGACAACCTGGTAACTATTACCGTATCATAACCAAGGTAGCCACTACCAATCCAACTCCGTGAACCAGGTGAGTGTCGGCTAATCCCTAACAGTGCCTAGACATCGATCATTGGCACAGTCCAATAACTGCCTATCATTGCTCAAATACCCTAGAGGTTCACACTTGGGTGGGTCATACATAACATGATTCACAATATTGGTCAAGTGACCTAGATAAATGTATCACAATCAACAAATTCATGGGCCTATACATAGAGACCTCTAGATATGAAGTTGAATTTCACAAACACATAAAAGTTACACATAACCAACATGAGATGGCCTTTACTCAGCATGTACATATAATCAAATACCAATTATAAAGTAGTCAAATCCCTTACTTCAATCAACTTACTATTCAGAAGCACATAATGTACTAAATGTAAGTTATTAGATTCCTTTAACTTGTTCATACCCATTTGGTGCCCATTTCAGCCTCAAACTGAAGCTTACGGGGAAGGAAAGGTCAAACCAATTAGGAACCACCCCAACCCTTGGAGTTATCCCCCCCTAAACCCTCCCTCTACGGACTTGAAGTCACAGAGGCATCCTACACCCAAGAACTGCCCACATACCCACTTCCAAATGGATCAAATTCACACATCGTTCTGCTCACAAGGTCTCTCAAAGGATTCATACACAATGTTTTGTAATTTAGTAAATCTATATCCTAGCTATTCCATTCCAAAACCCCTTACAATTACCTATCAAGGATTTCATGTCACATTTGGTACCCTGATGATAATACCACATAGTTTATAACATTAGGTTCTATTCAGACTTAAAGCAAGATAACATGTATACAACATGATTTGGTAATCTTAGATATCACATGTAGTGATTCTTGATATCTTGAATAACTATATTATACTAATGAGAAACCCCTTAACGTCCATATATGAGGATAACACAATAGAGTAGATATCTCATTGAAGATACATTTACTAACAATAAGAGTAGTGATACTCAAGATCTGTTCACAATGTGATAATTATGTGAAGCCCCAATATGGCTACAAATGATATTTGACTAATATGATCAAACATCATGATCCTATTAATTTTTGACATCAATCTCCATTAGAACACATCATGCCTCAATAAGGCCATACAAAATTATTTAAACTTTAGAAGACATAATAATTATAAACTTGCTATAAGAAAAGTCAATATGTAAGTTGACTTTAGATGGTTGACAAAACTATATCAATTTGATCAACATTCAAGTATATACATCTGATAATAATATATTCTTAATCTCTTAGTATCCTTCATCATCTAGTGAAATTCAATACTTTTAAAACAATCTTAGTTGATGAAATATGAAATGTTCACCCCTACCACCTAATGTCCTTTTGAACCTTGAAAGGTATGTCCATCATTCCAAACTTGGGTTAAATATAATCAATTTCTGAGTCATACTCGAGACAATTGGCAATGCTATGCTCATCATATCTTCATATAAAAAATATACACTCCGTAGTATTCATAGTAATGGTATTCTTACCCTTCTAATTTCATTTATCTTATGGTATAATCTGTTATTCTTGTAATAGCTTGGTTCTCGAACTAGATAATAAATGCACCCAACACCTTTAATTAGATATGATTTTAATGGTTAGCAATAAGATATCAAAGGATGCTATACTATATGATTGCAAAGGTTTGTTTCTTAACTCAATTTCGGCAACACCATCAAATTAAATGATGATTCCCTTCTATTCATTTAGACAACTATCTGTTACAACTATGATACCCTTCCTTTAGTTCACCCAATAGTTCCAATGTTACGATTCTTATACTTAACAGATCTATATCTTGATGATCTCACCCTTCTTACGGCTAGGTATGGTATATTATGGTTAACCAATCTTCCTACTCCCTTAATCTCTTCTACTGCTGTGACTTCCATAAATCATTTCCAAGTCTTATTATTAAACCCCATATTTACTTCAGAGAGGAGATATTCAAAAACATTATTAACTACACCCATGCATTCCATTTGTTCCTTACTTTCATTGACAAGACTAAGCATATATAAGCAAATGCTAGATATAGATTTCTTATGGAAATATTTTTCCTTCTATGCTATACTACAGGTGCATTAACAATTTATGAATGGGTATAACTGCAATAGAGTGTCCTCAAATCCTTGCAAGGGTATCAGTAAAATTAGTCTTTCTGGCACCTCCAAGAAATTTAGCAAGAGGAGAGTTGTTGACATTGCTATAAAAACATTAATAAATGGTATTGGGTCAAATTGGTGGCATAACCTCTCAAAAAACTTTCTACTTTATGTATTAATTTCATAGCAGCTATTGACATATAACATGGGTCTACGCATAGCATGTGTATTGTTTCTTTTCTTTGTTCGTATAAGTGTAGTTGCAAATTTTATTCTCAAAATAATTTTTGTCTTAGCTAATTTTCTTATTTCTTTTATTTGAAATAAAAGTTTTAATACAATATGATTTGCATTCGCAATCATTTCTTGAAAGGTTTCCACATTTTTCATTCATGTTTATCATACAAGTGAGGGGCGTAACCAAAGGATATTATTTCATTATTTGCTTTTGCTACCTAATACTCTCCCCTTACATTTTTTCTTTAATCTTCTATCTACACGTCACATAACCAATTTGAAGAGGTCAACTGTAGCGTAGTATCATGGATAGCAAATATGCAAAGAAATACAATATACATTAAGATGAAGACCAAGCTTTTTCTACAAAAGGGTACCTAATTCGTGGAGGTTTCCTCTTGGATAGGATTGTTGCACCAGTCCTCATGTCTTACAATCTCCTTCCTTTTTCTTGTTCTTTTCCTTTGGTCTTGCCTCTAAGGTGTAGCGCCTACCCTCCTCAAAGTTATAGGGATAGAATTATGTGAGCCTCCCACCGTGCCTTAAATCGCATCCAAAATTGCAATGTCCAGCGCTCATTGTAATGTCCCCTTTTTGAGCGAGCATCAAAGTTGGTGGTTTAGCCTATCACTAGGTCCTCGTAGGCTAATAATGGTGTTTAGAGGACCCTATTGTGGAGTTACCTGGCTCTCTAGTTGGCAGTTGGCTTAGTTTTCATCCCCAGATCTTTGATATGTTTTGAGGCATTGATATTCAAGGAATTTTGGTTTTAATTGTATATACTTACTATTTATAGTAAGTCAGTTGTATGTTAGAGACCTACCTTACTATTTTTAGTAAGGCATCCAGATGGACAGAGTGTGCAATGGGTAAGGCGGTGGCAAAGTCAGAATTGATGAATGACGTTTATTATGGAGTTTTAATTATTATTAAAGTAAAGCTTTAATAATAATTAAAAGGTGCACATCATTAAATGTTATTTGACTTTATTATTAAAAGGGGTATTTAATGATTATAAAGTCAAGTTATATAAAGTGCATTTAAGTCAAATTATAAAGTGCATATTATGGGCACCCACTTGTGCAATAATATAAAGTGTCAATTTTACGGGAGATATAAGTGATTATTAAAATATACTTTATATTATTTTGTTGTGCACCAAATGGAGGGAAAAATAAATAAAATTAAAGTGAAATTTAATGATATGAAGCCAAATACAAATTGAATATTATATAAAGGCTTTTTGAAAAGGGATTTCATTCATTCATGAATCATTCAACATTTGTCTATTTTGAAGAAGCTTTGGCTTTGAAGAAAAAACCTAGGGTTTCGCTATAAATCCAATCTTAGAGAATGTAGCCTCTCTTCGGTTGTGTTGGTGGCTTCACACAGAAGTCACATTGGAGCATCATTGAAAGAAATTTCAGAAGTTTTCACAAGGGTTTGAATAAAATTGCAAGTCAGAAGTTATTGAACCTGCTGCTACAGTACCCTCGCTACAGTGATTCGCTACAGTGACATGGTGAATATTAAAGCAAGGGTTTAATACTGATTTGTTCTTTAAAGATAATAATTTCTGAGTCTATCTACGAAGCTGGGCTTGATTATGGACTGCTACAGGAGCTCTTATGTCTGCTGCAATATATCAGACCATTGCTAATGTCTCAGAACCATGTTAGAAGGCAGCAAATGGGTATTTATCAATATTTCATTATGCATCTATAAGTCTGAGATAAATTTAGTACTGCTGTTTGTATATCAGATTGCTATATCTGTAGTTGTAGGGCTCAGAAAGAGGCTCACTTATTTTCTGGAGTTTTACTTCTATCTTCTATGACTCTACATGTAATTCTGAGTGCCCAGTTTGAGATATCAGCCATAAACAACACTCAGAAAATCACTATTCAAGCTTTACTTTGTCACCCAGAATTTGTTGTTAACACTGTGCTATCTATTAGAGACTTTGTAATAAGCTGTCATCAAACTTCTGAGTATGGACTGAGCATATAATGGACTGTTATAAATATCTGAGCACTAATATGTTATAAAATCAGACTTTAATGAAGACAGAATTATCATTAAAATTACTTGCCAGTGTTATTTGTGATCTACATGCCTACTGCTGTTCATTTTGAGTCGAATACTCTTATATCTGACCATCATTCATATTCAGTTTGGGCCTGTGCAAGTCTTCAGTTGTCACTGTGCATTGAGTTTAAGTGGTTTACAGATTCGCATATACATTTCATTTGAATGTTACTATCTTGTGCAAGGCAATGATCTAAGATAGATAAAATGATACATCTATCAAACTAATTAATCAAGCAAAATTGGAATAGAGATTATTCCATTTGAGGTGGGACACTACACTCATACACTTTCCAATAGCTATGCCAAACTCTGGTCGCCCTCCTCCTCCTATCCCCTTCAACTCCTCTTGCTCATGTTTTCTTTTCCACATGATTTTATGTATTCTCCTTCATTTTTCCCTCTTTGTGTACCTCATCCCTACTTCCATATTCCACCTCTCTCCTTGCCTAAGTATTCACCATCGACCTCTCCTCTTTTTATCTCTCACCACCCGTGCTCTCTTTCTCTCCTTTTTTTTCTTTCACGACCTACATATTTTCCCACCGTCCATGGTCAGGGGTGCCATGCTTATTAATGACACAAACACCCGTTTCATTTCATCCATACCATGCTCTCTATTGCGCAACCATTCCTATTTATTTCAATTTGTCTTTTCACCATAGGTAGGAGAACAACACCTATAATTGCTCAATTTCCTTGAGCCCCAAAAAAAAAGTCACAACCTCCCAATTCATTTTCTAAGTTTTTATTTTGTTCTTTAATCTTCCTATTGCTCGACGTGCAGGATGTGACACATTAGCCACCCCTAAAAAGAAAGTTGTCTTCCAAATGATTAGAGAACAAAATTGGAAGACTAAGCAAAACAAACTCAGCATTTGGTGAGGAGCTAGTTGAGAAGACATCCCTAGAGGTGTATAAGCAAATGAAGACAAAGTGGACTACTAAGAGATTCTCTAGCGCAACCAATAGACTTCCTTTGTGTGAAGTTTGAAATGATGGGCTGCCAAGAGTTCTCGTTCATGAGTGGTTTTCACCAATCGGACTACCTCAGCTAACTGGCGCTTGATCCTCTCATTTTCCAACTATAACTCAAAAAACTACTTATCTTTTTCCACGAGCTAGCTATCCTTCTCTGTCAGTTGTTGGTTCTTCTTCATCAATTCCTTTTCTTTCTCGATCACTTTGGTCTTCTCAATTTCAATGATGCACGTAATTGTTGCAAAATTCATACTAATTCATCCACACACTCCATGAGCTGACTATGGAAGACAAAATGGTGTTGCAGTAGATAGAACACTTCCCAAAATATATACTCCATGCCATAGAGAGTTGTAAGCACCTTGCCATATGTTCCCCCCCTCCCTGTACCATTCCTCTACCTCGACAGTGAATAAAGAATATAAAATCCTTTGTTGGATCTTCTTGATTTAAATAAATCATACTTTTCATGATTTGATCGGCAGGTTGTTTTTCTAGCAGTCTAGCTAAAAAAAAATATCTCCCGAAAAATAACCTGTGATGTTTCTCGACCCAGTTTGCCTCCTCTTCTTTCGGCCCCTGATAGGGCACTTTGGGTACGTTGGTTACGTCCATTTTTCCAGGTTTTTTCTCTTTGGTCATTTTTTGACTCTTCATTACAACGGCTAATATATAAATATATTATAATTATATTTTAAAATAGAGAACAATAATCTCAAATAGAGAAACTTTATTAGTAAGAAAAAAAGAGTTTTTGTTTTTTTTTGTTATGTTTGAGCTAAACGACGACTTTTTCTACACAAAACCGCTAAAAACACAAGACTATTGCTAGTCTTTTTTTGCTATAATGACTATTACTAGTATTTTTTTTTTTAGTTAGAATTCCACTATAAGTTTTAAATTCAAAAAAATTCTTATTCTGTAAATGAATTACATATAAATGCATTTATATAAATAAATTGAAATTATTCTTAATATGTTTATAATAAATTAGAAATTTATTATTTCTATTATAATTATAAATCTGTTTCTATGTTATAAATACTTGCATTATTTATAGTATAAATTTAGACTCAAAAAAGGTGTAAAACCTCTACATAATTTCAAAACTTTATGCATAATTTTGATCCCCAAAAAACAATTCTTAAGGGATCAAGACTTGTTTTTGGGAATCTTATAATAAAATGAATTATTCCGACCTTTCAATCACTATACATGTATATTTCGATTGTCTCGCTCAGAACATTTTTTAAAAGAGCTCGTGGAACCATGGTATCAAACATTCCAAAATCAAATAAAGAATCAGATATTTGATCTTCATCATCTACTATCTGGTTTAATGTCTGTTCAATAACTCTTTTACCTGCAAATGCAATGTATGCATTAGGCTCGACAATCGTGACATTAGCCAACATACCAAAACTAGCAGTGACTCCACCAGTTGTAGGAGATGTAAGAACTGAAATATATAGTAAATTTTTCTCTTTTTGATGTGTATGCAACACAGCAGCTATTTTATTCATTTGCATTAAGCTAAAACTTCTTCTTGCATGCGCGCTCCGCCAGAAGCACATACGAGAATTAATGGAAGAAAATTCTCAGTAGCATACTGTATTAAACGGGTTATTTTTTCACCCACTACCGAGCCCATACTACCTCCCATAAATTGAAAATCCATAACTCCGAGTGCGACAGTAATACCATTTATTTCACCTATGCCTGTTTGAATAGCGTCGGGTAAACCTGTTTCTTTTTGATAGGAAGTGTTATAATCTTCATAAGATTGTTCTTCTGTTTCTATAAATTCTTCCTTTCCTAGATTAAGTGTACTCTTTATTAGTTTTACGTTAGCGTCGACATACTCTTTTTCTTCTTTAGTTAAAGAGTCATAACTTAAAGGAAATTCTTCCTCAATATCCTCAATATCCTCAATATCCTCAATATCCTCAGTATCTTCAATATCTTCAGTATCTTCTATATAAGTCTCTTTTTTCTTACAAAATTTTTCTTTTCTATCTAGTGCTAATGTAGAAAACTCTTTCATTATCTCTAGTAAATAGAAATAAATACTCTTAGTATCTTCAGTATACGACAAGAAATTGTCGTCACAATCTTTTTCATTCTTCTTGTGATGAAGGTAGAGATTTTCTATTTGGTGAAATAACTCCACACTATTTGGACTAGAGACTAGATCATCCTGTATGATCTGATCCATGATATTATAACACTGGTAGCGATCTTGTTTTTTCACGTATTCTACTAGAATATCAAAACCAAAACGAGAAGATTGTTCTCCTTTGAGTAAGCACCTTGCCATCTGTTCCCCCCCCAAATGAAGGTGCAAACCTATCAAGTTGTCATGTTGTCTTCATCTCGAATCTGGTTAGTGGGCCAACCTTTGGAGAGGAAGATTCTTTTGAAGTCCTCATTACATCCTTCCTCCATAAACTTCAGGATACGATGAGCCTCTTGCAACACTAGATGAGAGTGAGTGTTGTCTAATCGTTTGGCGATGTCAACCACTTCCTACATAACCATAGCCATCGGTTCTAGGTCCTACACATCTCTCCAAATGGTACCCAAGGGGTCCTATGACTTTGGCTTTATAATCTAAATAGTGATTTCCTCAAAGCTACTGGAAACTCCGTCCTGAGTATGTGAATCTGGATAACTCTATGGGTTGCTCCTATATCTGTGAAGGCTTACCTTCCTTCATAGGCTCAATGCTATGTGCACTCCTAGGAGTTGCAACAAAGCTGAATACTCTTGGTAATGGGCTAGACCACTGCAAATTGTTCTATTTCTTGTGGAGGGATTAATGGAAGATACTCCTTGTTATCAATAGGAGCCCCCAGTAGCTTTAGCCATATGTCAATCTGCTAATGCAAGGTACTCCCTTGACAAATCTCAGACTAACAACAACAAAGAACACTTAACAAGAATGAGAGAGAGAAACAAAGCCTTCTTTTATTACTACAAACAAAATGACATTACATAATTACATATGCCATCGTATGGGCCTTCTTAATTTCAACAACCTGCAATTTTCCAATCTGAGCCAACTCTCCTTCCAACTTTGTGCCTTCACAGTCAAAATCTTCTCGATCTTACTCCTGCTATCGCCCTCTGGTTAGATGTATTCTTCCCTTCTGGGCATCAACAACCTAGGGTTTCCTCTCGATTCCATGTGTTTTCTCTCTTTTCTTCCTATCCACCAAATTTGCATCAAAGTCAGTCATCTCTGCTTGTCGTCATGCCACCATCCAGTTCCCTGCAACATTATTGTCACTAGGTCAGTTACACCATTTATGCACCATCATCTCATGCAACCATCGGCCCAAAATATTCGCGCCATGACCTAGCATTAAACTCAGCCACCACACCAACAACATGTCTTCGTTGTGTTGAGGGGACACTAAACTAACTCTCCCCAAAATCCGGGAGTCTCACCAACTAAGTTCCCATCGAGTCGTCGAAGAGACTCAGAAACAAATCGTTCTGACACAAGGTCTCCTCGATGAACAACCTCCACGTCATCCCTGCTCATCATTCGTTGCCACCTATCAGTCATGACATCACCGTTCTTTGTCATCATCACTTAGCCTGGTCCTCTTATCAGCATGTCGAACAAACTCAAACATAACTCCCATCGATCTCCCAAAGTCTCGCTGAAAGAGCCCTTGTTTGACGTCGTCAGAGTGTAAAACGAACTCCATAAGACATCCCGCCGATACACGCCCTTCTCTTCGATTCGAAATGTCGAAGGGACTTTGAACGTCATCTTGCCAATGTATGAACCTCCCTCCGATGTGAATTCTCTGCGACCATTAACTACTGTTGCTTCCGGCATCAAGATGTCAGAGAGACACGAACTAAGGTCTCTTTGAGATCTTCAGGTCACGCCAATAAGCCAATTCACCAAACGTAGTTAACACTGATTGTCGATGAATGAACGCCGAATGATGAAGTTTATTCCTCCTAAGCCTGAACTCCTGAAGATCCCCATACTCTACTAACTAAAGCCGATTCGGCCCTTATTCGAAAAGAAAACAACACGAATTGATGCAAGATTGCTCGTACACTCTAGATGCTCCTGCATCAGACACCCGAGGTAGAAGTGATCTCATCACTTTTTAAGAGGATATCCAAGACGAGTAACCTCAGTCTCAGATAACCATGAAGAATCCTCCAAGGGTCTCCCAAACCATTTCACCAAATACTCCATGTATTGCTTCCTCCTTGTGCTCCTTTTCACCCGTCTATTAAGAATTGTCTCAATCTTTTCATTCCCTGAAGTAGGTGTGAGTGTTTGAGGCTGCTTAATTGTTGTAACTTCATCATTGTCACCTTCGTGAAATATGGTCAAATCTGAAATATTAAAAATTGGAGAAATATTAAGCTCATTGGGTAATTCTACCTCATATGCATTACCGGAATCATGCCTTTTTACAATCTTGCACAGGCCAATCCTCTTCATCTTGAGCTTGTTATATGTACCCATTGGAAATCTTTCCTTCCTTAGATGAACCATCACTTCATCTCCAACCTAAAATTCCTTGTATCTCCTCTTCAAATCAGCATTAGTTTTATAAGAAAAATTCATTTTGCTAGTATGTTTTCTCACCTCATCATGTAGGTTTTTCATATGCTCTACAAAATCCTTTGCATCTGCACTCTTTTTCACATCTTTATCAATCTTATTCAGGTTTGATACAACTCTTGGATTGCTGCCATAGACAATCTGAAATGGTGACTTACCTGTGCTTCTATTGACTAAGTTGTTGTAGGCAAACTCAGCTTGTGGTAGGATCAAGTCCCATCCTTTTGGTTAGTCTCCAACCAAGCTTCTCAGCAAATTTCCCAAACTCCTATTCACCACCTCCGTTTGACTATCTGTTTGAGGATGGTATGCTGAACAAAACTTTAATTCGGTGTTGAGCTTCTTCCGCAAAGTCCTTCGGAAGTAACCAACAAACTTGGTATCCCTATCAGAAACAATGCTCTTTGGAATTCCATGAAGCCTCATAACTTCCTTGAAAAACAAATCTGCAACTTTTATTACATCATTAGTCTTATGACAAGGGATAAAATGTGCAATTTTAGAGAATCTATCTACCACAACAAAGATGGAATCATGTCCTCTTTGTGTCCTTGGCAAACCAAGAACAAAATCTATACTTATGTCCTCCCATGGCCTCTCGGGTATAGGTAGTGGCTGATATAAACTAGTTTGACTAACCCCCTTTACCACTTGACACACCATACAACCTTGCACATACTTCCTTACATCTTGCTGTAATTGAGGCCAATAATACTTCTCTCCAACCAATGCAATAGTCTTATCAAAACCAAAGTGCCCTGCAAGTCCACCACTATGTTTCTCCTTAATTAAATTCAATCTCATGGAACTTCTAGGAATGCATAATTGACTACTTTTGAACAGCATGCCATCTTGGATTAAATAATCCAACCACTTGGTTCTATCTGCAGCAATAGGCTCCTTACAAACCTTCAATGCCTCTCCAAAATCCAAATCTCCTTCATACATTTCCTTAAGCTCATCAAAACCCACAACTTCAACCTGCAGTTCAATCAATAAACCTTACCTTCTACTCAAAGCATGAGCAACTCTGTTAGACTTCCAACTCCTATGTTTCTAAACAAATGTATAAATTTGTAAAAATTTAACCCATTTCATGTGTCGTTGACTCAGATTCCCTTGGCTACTCAAGTATTGGAATGCTTGATGATCGGTAACCAAAACAAATTATTCTGGCAAACGATAATGCCTCCATTTCTAAAGTGCTTGAATGATTGCATAAAACTCTTGATCGTAAACTAAATACTTTCTCTTAGCATCATTTAACTTCTCACTAAAATATGCAATAGGCTTACCTTCTTGGCTCAAAACAGCTCCAATAGCATTACCACTTGCATCACAAACCACTTGGAACCTTGCCGAAATCTAGAAGTGCTAAAACAGGTTGCATTGTCACTTTACTCTTCAACAAATCAAAGCTCCTTGCTGCCCCTATAGTCCACTTGAATTCCTTCTTATCACCCCTCATAGTTTCAGTTAGTGGTGAACATATGCTATTAAAACCTTTGATGAACTTTCTATAAAAACTTGCTAAACCATGAAATGATCTCACCTCCGTTACACTCATTGGTGTTGGCCATTCTAAAATAGCTTTCACCTTTTCCGAGTCCATCTTGATGCCTTCAGTTGACACCACAAACCCCAAAAACACCAATTCCTTCTTCACAAAGCTGCATTTCTTAAGATTAATCAGCAATTTCTCTTCTTTAAGCTTCTCAAACACATCTAATATGCATCAAATGCTCCTCTAGTGTTTTGCTGAAAATACAAATATCATCTAAATAAACTATCACAAACTTTCCAAGAAACTCTTTCAAAACTTCATTCATGAGTCTCATAAAAGTATTGGGTGCGTTGGTTAGCCCAAAGGGCATGACTAACCACTCATACAAATCTTCATTTATCTTGAATGCCATCTTTCACTCATCTCCCTCACGTATCCTTATCTAGTGATACCCACTCTTCAAATCAATCTTGCTGAAATAAGTTGCTCCACTCAAGCAATCCATAATATCATCCATTCTAGGTAATGGAAATCTATACTTTATTGTGATCTTGTTTATAGCCCTAGAATCCGTGCACATTCTCCACTCTCCTCCTTTCTTTGGTGACAAAACAACAAGCACTACACACAGGCTTAAACTCTCTCTTATCAAATCCTTTTTCAATAAATCAGCAACTTGTCTATTTACCTTCTCTGTAGGTGACGTTCGATAGGCTACCTTGTTGGGTAAACTCGCCCCTAGTATCAAATCAATTTGATGACTGATTTTTCTCACTGGTGGGAGTCTTTCAGGCACATTATCTGAAACAATCATCTTGAACTCTTGTAGCAAACCAGTAACTTCTATAGGAATTTCATCAACAACTTCCCTGCTAGCTTTAGGAATAATAGAAAAACAAACTTTCTCATGCTTCATGCCATCAAGAAATCTCCTTGCATCAACTACGCAAACTCTAGCATTACCACAAACTTTAACATTTTCCTCCTTCAAAGGCTTCAACTTATACTTCACTCTGTCTTTTACAATTGTGTAGGTGTTAGCACACCCATCATGTAAGGCTTTCCGGTCATATTGCCATGGTCTTCCAAGCAAAATGTGACAAGCATCCATAGGGATGATATCACATAGAATCTCATCATGATAATTCCCAACTTTAAATTTCACATTGCATTGTTCACTTACTAGCAATTTATGATTATCTTGCACCCAAGAAATCCAGTAAGGTTTTGGGTGTTTCCTCCTCTCAAGCTTCAACTTTTTCACCATCTCATCAGATACAAGATTGTATGTGCTTCCACTATCTACTATGATGTTACACACCTTTCCTTCACACTTGCACCTTGTTTTGAATAACTTCTTCCTTTGCACAGGCTCGTTGTCTTCATTCAAGAGTGCTCTCCTTGTCATCAAGACCTCTCCATCTTCCACATCTTCCGATTGTGAGGAAGGTGCCTCCTCCTCATTGACATTTGCTGCCCTTCTTTGATATTCTTGTCTCCTTGGCTTCTCCTCTACTTGTGGGCAATCATAGGCTCGGTGTCCTCCACATTTGTAACAAGTGCCTTTGAATGAGCCTCCACCATAACTACGACCTCTACCTCTACCTCTAAAGTTTTGGTGTCTTGAGCTTTTCCCTTCTTCATATTTTGCTGCTATGTTGTTTCCCTCTTCATTCTTGGAGCTCTTTTTCTGATTTTCTTCGTTTTTGTAAGTTCTTCCTCCTACCTTGCCTCCACACCCACTTCCTTTCTGCTTGCTTTCAAAACTCTTGTTCAACCTTTCCTCTATCTTCAATGCTATTTGATAAGCATCTTCCATCGTCACAACTCTAACAAATGCCATCTCTTCTTGAATACTTGATCTTAATCCATTTATGTATCTTGCAACCTTTTCCTTGGTCGCCTCTGAATATCCAGTCTTTATAAGAATTCTATGAAATTCTTCAGTATACTCTTTAACAGTCTTGCTTCCTTGTTTTAGACCTTGCATCCTCTTGAGCAAATCCAGCTCATAGTCTACAAGAATAAATTGACTTTTCAATTTTTCCACCATTTTATCCCATTTAGTAATCTTATCTTTTTTCCTCTCCTTCCCCTTTCTAATTGAACCTCTCTCCACCATATTGAGGCATGTCCTTTCAACCATGTCTTGGCAAATCTCGCTTTATCCGGATCTTCTATCTCTTCAAATTTGAAATACTCTTCCATCTCATTAAGCCAATCTACCAATTCCTCTAGATTCAGACTTCCATTAAACGTAGGCACATCCATTTTTGATCTCTTCCGCATTTTTGTTAAAACTCTCAACAATGAGTCCCTTGCAACTGTTGCAACTTCTTCTCTCTGTTCAATATCCAAACTAGCATCCTCCATGCTTTCATCTTCGTCATCACTTCTAAGGTCTCTCATTCTTGCAAATCCTCTCCTTATCTCACTTTGTAGTGTTTCAACCTACCTTCTCAAGGCTCTAAAATCATCATCTCTTACAAAATTATCTAATCTTCCTCTACCTCTACCACGATGGGCTCCTATCCCATCCATTTTCTTTTCAACACCCACAACACAATCCTAGTGCAACTACCTCTCTTTGGCAGTCTGTTACACACTCAGGATCAACCTGCTCTGATACCACTAATGCAGGGTACTCCCCTGAAAAATCTCGGACTAACAACAACAACAAAGAACACTTAACGAGAATGAGAGAGAGAAACAAAGCCTTCTTTTATTACTACAAACAAAATGACATTACATAATTACATATGCCATTGTATGGGCCTTCTTGATTTCAACAGTCTGTAATTTTCCAATTGGAGCCAACTCTCCTTCCAACTTCATGCCTTCATAGTCAAAATCTTCTCGACCTTACTCCCTGCCATCGCCCTCTGGTTCAATGTATTCTTCCCCTTCTAGACATCCACGACCTAGGGTTTCCTCTCCTCTTCCATTCGTTTTCTCTCTTTTCTTCTTGTCCACCGAATCTGCATCAAAATCGGTCATCTCCGCTTGCCGTCACGCCGCCATCCACTTCCCTGCAACATTATTGTCACTAGGTTGATTACACCATTTTTGCACCATCGTCTCATGCAACCGTCAGCCCAGAATATTCACACCATGACCGAGCATTAAACTCAGCCGCCACACCAACGCCATGTCTTCATTGTGTCGAGGGGACACCAAAGTAACTCCCCGAAATTCGAGAGTCTCACCGACTAAATTCCCATCAAGTCGTCGAAGAGACTCAGAAACAACTCATTCTGAAACAAGGTCTCCTCGATGAAGAACCTCCATGTCATCCCTGCTCATCATTCGTTGCCACCTATCAGTCATGACATCACCGTTCTTTGTCATCATCACTTAGCCTAGTCCTCTTGTCGGCATGTCGAACAGACTCAAACATAACTCTCACTGATCTCCCAAGGTCTCGCCAAAAGAGCCCTTGTCTGACGTCGTCGGAGTGTCGAACGGACTCCATAAGATGTCTCGTCGATACACGCCCTTCTCTTCGATTCGGAATGTTGAAGGGACTCTGAACATCGTCCTGCCAATGTATGAAAGAATTCTCCACGACCATTTACTATTGTTGCTTCCACCATCAGGATGTCGGAGAGACATGAAGTAAGGTCTCTTCAAGATTTCCAAGTCACACCGATATGCCAGTTCACCGAACGTCATTAACACTAATTGTCGATGAACGAACACCAAATGACGAAGTTTGTTCCTCTTAAGCTCAAACTCCTATAGATCCCCATACTCAGCTAACTGAAGTCGATTCAACCCTTATTCGAAAAAAAAACAACACAAATTGATGCAAGATTGCTCGTATGCCCCGGATGCTCCTGCATCATTTGCTCAGAAGCCTCGACTAACAAGTTACTAGCAACTCAGCTGGAAGTGATGCTGAAGAAATATCATTGACTACAAAAATAGTCTCCAAAGTGGGAATATCTCGTGCAACTGGAGAATGAGCCTCTACTATGGCTCCAACAGCTATAGAAATAACTTAGACTAAGGGAATGTATGTTGGTGTGGTGCCTAAAGGGGATGTAGTCAATTCAATATTCTCAAACTCCTTCCCATTGCTATCTTCTGCTTCAGCAAATGCATCCACATGTTTTTGTTTTTTGCGTGAATGCTTGACTTCTTCACCTAGTGGAGCCTATGTACCCAATCTAATCCATCTAAAAGACACTAGGTCGGGAGGAGTCATACTCAAAGTCTAGCTGGAACTTGTCAGTTTCAACTGAAGGAACTTGGGCAAGAATGGCATTGAGAAATAATGCTATGGCATGCTGAGTCATATAAAAGTCCTTATGACAATAGCATCACCCAATTGTAATTTTTTTACCTAACTTAGGTCGATCATATAGTCGACCATCTAGATAGTGATATCCAACGCTCGGCTGACACCCATCAACCTACATTTAATTAAGTCCATTATGCAGCGGCATTCAGCATTCGCCAAAAGATGTATCGCAGCCCTCTATTTCTTGTGTGCTAAATAGTATCATTCTCCTATTTACTTGCAAATATTTGTAAAGAAAAGCTAGAGGGAAGCGACTAACTTCATGGAATAACAACATGAATTTACAACTAGAAAAACCAGCTATCATATGTTGTATCCATAATTTTAACACAAGAAGCTATAGAGAGAAAATCAACAATACCATAAAAATTCAACTCACCTGGGTACAAAGATTGGCAGCATACATTGGATGCCAATCATATTGATTCCTTTTAAGGCTTTAAGCCTATGAAGCCTACAAACACTCAGTTATACAATCTGTTAAGACCTTTAGCCTGCTATCTTCATGAAAATAATGAAAACAAATGAGCCTGCTATCTTCAAGTTAATACCAATAAAAGAGAAAAGTTGATACTGTAATATCCCACCCCTAGTAGGATATTAATTCTGCCTGTTTGTTTGCTTGTAGTTTTATGTTTTTTTGATATATTTGCAATGTTTGATACAGCAATATAATGCAGCAAAATAAAAGATATTGCAATAATAGTTTCAACTCAAAAATTGAACATTACATAGGGAATACACAGCTGAAAATTTTATATTTTTATATCAGTTTAGATACTCAGTATTTTCACAAAATATCGACAACCCAGTTCATAAAATATCCCCTATTATCCAAAACAACGATACCTAGAAAATTTGGGAGTTGCAATTCATGAACTTACAAGTAAGATATGCTTTGAAACCCTTTGAAAATGGGTGCCAGAATGAAGTATAAAGTTTGCAGCAGTATAACAGCAGCAACAATGATAATAAACTCCAGCAACGATCACTATCACCAATCCCCACGCCTAGTGCAAAGCTGCATACAATTAAATTGCTAAAACCCTTGCCTGGCAACCACCTGTTTATTGAAGTTCTCCTGTAGTTCTCATTGCTCTTAAAATAATGATCAATATATTTGCATTATTCTGATATTTCATTCAAACCCTTGAAACTTCTGAAATTCTTCTCTAGTGAAGCTCAAATGTCACCTCCATGTGAAGCCACCAATTAACTGCAACCCTCGGGTGATCTTTCTCACCTGTAAGAAACACAATCGAAGAGAGGCTACATTCTCCAAGATTGAAATTGCAGCAAAACCCTAGGTTTCACCTCCAAAGCCAAAGCACAAAGCCAAGTTGAGAGAAAATGATCAATCATAATTAAATGAATTCCAAAAATGCCCTTTTATAATATTCAATTTGCATTTGACTTCATCTCATTTAATTTACTTTAATTTCATTTTTTTTTCCCTCCTTTCTAGTGCACAACTTTATAATAATAAAGTATACTTTATTATTCACTTATATCTCCCCTTTAAAATAGCACTTTAACACTTTTTAATAAAGTATACTTTTTAAAAGCCTTTAAATCCCCCTTTTAAATAAAGTCCACTTAAATCATTAATGATATGCACTTAATAATTATAATATAATAACTCCATCATTAATCATCATAAATCAATTCTAACTTCACCAGGAGGTAGCCCATTGCATTCACTGCTAACCAGGGTGCCTTACTATAAATAATAAGGTTGGCCTCTATCAACACACCAACTTACTATAAATAGTAAGTATACACAAATGAAGCCAGAAACACCTAAATAACCAAGCCTCAGAATATACAAAGGATCTGGAGGAGCCAACTTTGCAAACTGCCAATTGTGATACCAGATATCTCCACAAAAGGGTACTCTAATCACCATTATTAGCCTACAAGGACTTAGTGATAGGCTAAACCACCAACTCCAATGCTCGCTCAAAAAGGGGACATTACAAATACAACCCAAAGATTATGCTGCCACCTTTTGGTTAGATGAACAACTATTATTTTAAACAAATCCTTTGGATTATCAGCTGAAGTGATTTATTTTTTGTCTATAGACATCACATTGCTTATGATACAAGTTTCTGTTTACAGAATTTTCACTTAACATTGCAATGGCCTTTGTGAGAACAAATTCGATGCAAAATTATTGAAGATCAATTGTTTGTAGAGTCCCACTTGCAACACACAAGTTTCTTGACAATTCAGATATTTGCAACTATGCACATGTATGCTCAAATTCAATTAGAGACCTTTCCTATTTTGAAAAGGAAATTATTATCAGCTCGTCCTGCAAATCTTGTCCCAGGGCATCTTCTCCATGAACTTTATAATAAATCATCTCCAAATTTGCATATATTTTTGTGGTGGGAACAATTTTGTGGAAGGAAAAATTATTTTCTTATATAACACAATCTAATGCCATTCACAAGGCTTTTTGTTCACCAACTGAAGCAATAGATGCATGACATAATGAAGCATATAATTCACAATAGCTTTAGAGTTATATTCTTTCATACTTTCTGCTTGCATAAATCCTGCATGCGCCAAGCATGGAGGTAGGTTCCAACGTAAATAGTATTTTGTCACTTGATTTTGAAGTCATATGATATTATGTATCTGCTCACCTTGTTCAAGAGCTGCAGTCAGCACATGCCAACAGCATACTAGAAATGGGAAAGTAGCTGCCTTCCATACCTGTTTGATTCATTTCGTAAAACATCTTCAAAATCTGATTGCTGCAACCCTGATTAGCAAACCTAGAAATCATCATCATCCAAGAATTCACATTTCATTGAGGCATTTTCTTAGAGTTTCAATGCCTCATCCATATGGCCATTTTGTGCATACCACAAAACCATAGCATTCCATGAAACCAAATCCCATTGAATCATTTTGTTAGATACATCATGTCCATCTTGTAAACTCCCACATTTTGCATACATGTCTACAAGGGAATTCCCTACAAAAACACCAGACTGAAATCCACTTTTAATGATTTCATGGTGTAGTTCCTTGCCTACTTCAAGATATCTTGAGTTAGCAAAATCTGGGAGAGCACTAGCAAGGCTGAATCGATCAGGTTCAAATCCCATTTCCTACATCTCACAAAACAATGACAAGGCTGCTTCATTGCAATCAAGTAAGCTGTGATCATCACATTCCATGAAACTACATTTTCTTTAACTCATTTCATTCTATGTCCTACAACTGTCCTCCAAATTTCCTAACATGACATATATTGTGAAAAATTTATTCCCTTGGAATTCAAATCTAGATTGAATGATATGGGCATGAATATGTTTGTCTTCTGCCAAATCATTTTTGTTAAGACACTCTTACAAGAGAAAAGCATATGCCCCATTAGGATTGTCTAGGAAATCTTATAGAACCAAGTAATCTTACATTTAGTGAGAAGCATAACAAAAAGAAAAACTTAGTTCCACCATGAAACAACCCCAAAAAAACCAAAAAAGAATCTACCTCACTTACAGCACCTACTTGGAGTCCTAAATTTTCAAAACCCTAAATGGATCGCTACAAACCCGAAATCAGTGACGAAAACTACAACACCTCAATTGCAACATAAAAAACCATAATGAAGCCATAAAAGGATAACTTCCAAAGCACATATCAAGTCTTAATTTTCAAAACCCTAAGATGGTTAAAAGATCAAATTCAGCATCAAAAACTTAAACTTCAAACCCACACTTTTGTCCATCAAATAATTCAACACAACTTATTCAACACATAAATTTTCAAGACTCAAAGGAGCCCTTAAAATGTATATACACAACCAAATTGAAGTAAAAATTTAGATTTCAAAAAAAGCAAAGCAAAGAGAAGCAAGGTCAAAAATCAAAACCTATTAGACCAATTCAAATGAAATAAAAAACTTACAACCTGCAAAACCCCTCCTCTTTCATTCATCACTAGCCCCCCACACTTCACACTCTACAATTCAATGGCAAAACAAACCCTAGCTGCACTATTGTGCTCAAATTAGCCTTGCATATATCAAAGTATATATATGCATATGCACTCTTCCAAAGGCTATCGCCAAGGCTTAAGCAGAACAACAAACCTCAAAATAACAAGTAGCATAATACAAAGCTACAAAATGAGCATAGGATAAGCGCGTCATTTGACATAGGTGCAAGAGCAATTATAGTGTTTGCTAAATAGGTCTAGCTATTGATATAGTGGCTTAAAATATCAAATCCACCTGGCACCCAATGAGACGTGAATGTCATGGATTTGTTGAGTGCAAAAAATCCATCATATTTCCTAGCAAATTGAAAATTGTTTCATAGCATGTTACAAGTTTGTAGGCATCTTTTTGGATTTGCAAGTCCATTTAAAAAGTGAATCAACTTATTAAAAATTAAAATAGAAGAACAAGAGAATCAAAAAATTAATAAAAAATAAGAAATATTTTAATTTAAAGTTTAACTTACCTTGACAATCTCATCCATGTGTTGGCCAAACAAATCAATCAAAAATGGGCTTCACGGCCCTCTCCCTTGGCCTTCCTCTAGTAAGGATTGTCCAACCACCTAGCACTCAAAAACATATGCTTAAGACATAGCAGAAAAGTTGCAATACTCTACAATGTGATAGAATTGGTTGCAAGTCGTCTAGATCCCAACCCAAGCTCCTTTCCATTGGTGTACTCTCTCTCATAAGATACAAACCCATGGGTGTTTGAAGATGTATTTCATAATGTTCCTCACATCTTCCACCATGGTTTGACTCATCCAAGTTTGCATATATCTTCAAAGATAAGATCAATGTAATTGGCTACACAATGGCTCCCAAAAAATGTAGTGTGTCTCAATTCAATAAGTCTTCCAACTACCACATATGTAACTACATTCTCCATCATAACCTAAATAACATCCTCCATAACCACGTCTATCACCAACTCATCTAGCATGTTACATAATGTTTCAATACTTTTCATTTCATTGGAGGCATCAACTGACTTCAAGAAAATCAACTGCCCATTTAAAGCCATGACGAAGTTGATTAACGTGCAATTCCTACCATCTATCAATGCATTAGATAAAATAGTGCAGCCATTTTTCTACCAGAGATGATTTTGTTCTTCAACTATTACCTTTGTGTTTCTTACAACATCCTCCAACAAAGGCCCACTTAACTCATAAGGGATCAATGCCTTCAACCTCTTTCCCACCATGGTCAATAAATTGACTAGTGCCTCCCAATAAGGCCTCTTTATAACATTCAACAATATGCTGTTGTACTAGAAATTGGCACATCTCAAATCAATCTCATTATACTTCTCTTGATTCCACCCAGCACCTTCCAACAAAGGTTGTGCTTTAGAAGCGTTGAGAGGAAGGAAGAAACCCTACACCTATGATTATGAGGGTAGACTTGAACTACCTGCAATATAAGAGTCTTGTATCCATGGGCCAATGCAAGAGCCCACTAAATCTGCCTTTGACAATTGTCATTGGCTTTATTGTTCTCTCTTTTTCCACTTTTCTTTTTCTCATAAGACATAAGATAGCCTTAACCTCGGCATCCATTGCATTAAATATCCACAAATCTTGACTAGAAACTCATGCAAGGTAAAAATTGAGATAATTGATGACTACCCTCATATGCAACCCACAATAGTTGCACACCACCGTTCCTAGCTCTATACTCAATGTGCCACATTTCCAGTCATGGTCCCTAGCCTTGCCATCACTAATGTTACTTGCAGATGCCATTTTTCTATGGAAAAAACGAAATGAAACCCTAGCACATAGAATGAAACAAAAAAAAATTAGAAAACAGAAAACTTTTACATACCTTTCAAATGTGATCGATAAAATTCACTTGCTCAATCCATGGTCACTCAATATCATTTGCAAACAAGCACAATCTACTCAATATGTTGTTAGGTTGAAAGCTCAAAGAAGACATGAAAAATAAAGCATTTTGAGTGTTTTATGGGGTGATTTATTAATGAAGCATTTTGAGTGTTTTATGGGGTGATTTATTTGTTTTTGCACCTGTTGAGTTTCGTGAGCTTTTGGCCAAGTTACTTGCCAATGACTTGGCAACATGTTTCTAGGCGAGTAACTCACCTAACTGGTCTTGGAAGCAAGTACTCATGAGTCAAATAGTTGCCGAGTTTATCTATAGAGTTGACTTCAAGTTTCATAGTTTTATTTAAGAGGAAAAAATCTATGTTAAATAGATGTATTAATCTTTTGTTAACCAAAAAATAATTGGCTCAAGGCATTATTCTAGCATGCCATTATAGTTAGTGTGCATTGCCTATTATTATGTTTTGATACTATGGTTTATCCGACTATGTATTAATTGTTTGTCGGCTTCAAGTGGTTATAAGAGTTAGGTGACAATTGTGTTCCTCTTGGAAATTGTCGGATTCTTTAAATAGAAAGTAGTATGATCTAGTCGGATCGACTCTAATCATTGGCTAACTATCTCTGGTCTACTTTTGTAATAACTTCATATGCGAATAAATATATACCTTTACTCCTCTCTCTAGTATGCATTATTAGTTCACTATTTCAAGTATTCATTTTATTAGATAGGAGAGTAAACATTGGCCCTATTTCCTTAAAAGAAATCAGATTAGATTTGAGAGATTCATGCCCTTAGACCCCAATAAAGACGGGAAGAGACCACAAGGTGGTCAAGACCAATACATTAGGTGATCTTTAAGGATCATAGAGCAAAGAGCATAGAGAAGAAGACTACGAGAAACAGCCAAAGAAACCCCAAAAATACAAGTTCAAAGTCAAAGTTGAGAGCCATAATCGGAGAAACAAAAGCATTTCCACTACAAGACAATGTACGAAGGGATAGTGGAGGAGATAGCCAAGCACTTATCACTACCCAATGAAGCGTGGGTTGATCTTTCCAACCAAATCTTAAAATCAAGACAACCTTCTCTAAACGAGGTAAGTTGGGAGACAGAATCAAGTTCCTTCATAAAAGTGTACGAGAGTAACCTTCAAGGCACTAAATGGTTGTCGATCAAAGGAGAAGAAGCCAGACCAAGGCTATATAAAAGAAAATCTAAAGGCAAAACAAGTGCACAGAATGTTGAAGCCAAGGGAAAAGTAGAGGATTCCTACATAGCCGAGAGTGGAAGAGAAGCACCAGAAGGTTCCAGGCACTAGGTTTGCATTAGAACAAAACCATGGTAATCTCTAGTGTAGAAAAACAAAAGTTACCCAAGTTTACAAGCAATGGATTAAAGGATCTTGTGAGGCACTATAAGACTTGTGAAACAATTTGGATAGCAAATGGGCAAGATGATAAGGCAATTTGGCTATGGTCTTTTCCAACCACCTTGTGAGGTGTAGCAATTGATTAGTATATAAAAATTGACCAAGCCTCTCAACATACATAGGAGAGATTAAAGAAGGCCTTCGAAGAGGAGTTTAAATTGCTTCGTGATGATAATGAATAGTAGTAGAAATTTACAATACAAAACAAAGTAAGCACAAAAATGCACAAGCTTATAATCGTGGAGTTGAAGGATTGCTTGTAAATTTAGTAAAAGAATTGACCGACGAACTCAAGAAAAGATGGTTTATCCAAGGTCTACTTCTGTCATTAAGAAAAAATATGAAGATAGTAATGCCTTCTTCCTATGTAGAAGCCTACAACTGGGCAATGGAAATAGAAAGTGAAAACAAAATGTACATCTATGGTAAGAGAAAAACAAAGGAAAATGGAAGTTTGGATGACAACAATGACAGTGAATCAAAAACCATACAAGAACTCTGAAGGGACATGCTTCAAATAATGAAAGAATTAAAGGCAGGGAAATAAACCAACAAAGAAACTAATGAACTATGGTGTATAGAGTGCAAAAGTGAAGGTCACACCAAAGGTAACTGTCCTAGAAAAATGTTTTGTGAGATTTTCTAGGTTATGGTTTATCAATAAAAGAGTGCCCATATAATTTGAAGACAAGAGTACACAAGTACTATTTACACAACAAGAGCAGTCCACTCCACCAAAGTCGTAGAACACATCTCTAGGCAATTATCGAAATCAAACATTAGGTTGAAATCAAATACAGTATGACCCTAAAGGACGTTCAATTATACAATGCCGACAATGTAATGAATGGGAGCACTTTGTGAGAGACTACCAACACAAGCATGTCAAATTGCAACTGTTGTGCAAATGATGTGGACATAGAGACCATGAAGTCATCGGATATCTAAAGCAAAAGGCCAATGCCAACATGATTGATGTAAGGCATAATGAAGTATTGGATGTTACTTGCACCCGAGCAAAGAAGGTTATGTACTCGAACCCATGTATAGAAAAAGAAAGGCTTCATCAAGCAAGGGTCGAAGTGGAGAATGCTATGGCTAATGAACAAAGCCACTCAAATGCAAATGCAAGTACAAAAACAAATCAATTACAATTATGTGCAAATATTACAAGGCAAGTACTTCAAACTATCATACTAGTTAAAGTAGAGGATTGATTAAAAAGTATTGCTAAACTTCAAAAAGCTATTGTATCAAAGAAAAATGAGATGGAGCATGCTACAACCCATCTAGAATCTAGCAAGAATGAAGACCCAATAGTTGAACCTTCATTGTCATGTGACCAAGTGATTAACCAATGCTACTAATAGCTAACATGGCAAAAAAGCCAGTGGTGGTGAATATGGAGATTGTAATGTCCCTTTCTCGGACTTGCCCTAAAATCCATTTGTCTTCCCTAGAATTTGCTTGTTGATCAGGTTTAGGGTTTCTTCTTTTTCAAATGAATGTTATCTTTGACTAAGTAATCTTGGATTGATATCTGCATTTAATATTTCCACATGTACATATATCTGTTAGCATTAATATCTAGATAATTAAATATAAATATAATCACAAATCAATAATAAAGACATATGAGGAGTGGCATGGGTAGAGTCGCCCAAAGCTATCCATCTAAGCCCAAGAGCACAAGCGTCCTATCAGGACAACCCACCCCTTGGCCTCGAGCGGCATGAACATCTCAGAGTGGCGTGCTTAGAGGAAACACTTGTACTTGCTTTCTCTACCTGTGCCATCACCTCGAAAGACACTCAACCTACTGGGGGAAGCCAACGGAGCTTATAAGTGGTTCCAGGCCTACCACCCCTCCATAGCCGCAGCGGATTGTTAAGTGGGACCCCCACCCCTCCATGGCCGCAGCGGATTGTTAAGTGGAGTTTTTAGGCACCACCTTTCTCAGGCCCTTCCTCCCTAGTAGGCTTGCAAACACTTAGAAGACAATCTTTTAGCAAAAGATATTTGTATTTATTACTGATTCCTTAAGTTAATATAAACATCATTATCATCATGATAATACTAAAGAAAGCATTACACCAATAATCAGATTAGCAATATATGTTTCTTATATTCAAAATATGCTAAATATTATTGCTAAGTGAGTACATCACCTGAGTTGCTATATCTCTCCATGTTTCCTTACTCGCCTCCTTCAACCTTATACTAAATTGATCATATGGTGAGGACAATTCATAAATATACATAATCTACTTATGTTTATATTAAAGAGTCATCATTACTTATAAGTATCATCATTAGTATTCATATATATATGTTTATATAATTATTCTTTCCTTATTTATATATATTCTTTATTCATTGCATATTATTCATTATAAACTTTATCTATATCTATGCATATATACTTGCATGCCTATTAAATATATATATATATATATATATATATTAAATGACTATATTCCAATGCATAACAATCATTGTTGTTGCTGTTCTAATTTGCAGATTGTATTTCTCCATGTTTCCTCCCCCTTCCTTATTTTCCTTCCTTCTATTTATACCATTCAAGGTGGTGACTCATGGGGGGAATGTATTGTTTGGTGAAAGAGGTGACTTTTCATAAAATACATCCCTTTGTTAGATTTAATTGCTGCCTTTATTATCACAATAATATCTATTTTTAAAATAATATATTATTACTATAATTATGATATTTCAGATTTCTATTTATTTTATTATTTTGTTTTGATGTTTTATTGAACATATTTTAACATTAAAGTATAATAATAAAACAATTTGCTAATATCTTATTATTATTTTATTCTAATATATTACAATCTTTGATGTGTAATGATTATAATATTTATTTATTATTATTATTTTTGATATTAAGTTATTTAATAATAGAATGTAATAACAATAATTTGCCTATATATTATTATTATACTTGTTATTTCATATTTATATATTTTTATATTGATATGATACACATTTATTTTATATTTTAATGTTAATATTGCTATTTATTTTAGTATTAATTTATTTGTATTTTAACACTTGGTCTTTATAGTTCTGCTATTTCGGGGACATGACAGAGATCCTTGGAAGGAATCTCACCAATACAATTGTTGAGGGCAGGTCTGGTGTGAATATACTTCCAAAAGAAACTTGGCGAAGGGCAAGCTGCCCATTTGGCCCCTAACTTTTCAACTAGTAAGAGTAGATCAACAAGGTATTATAGTACTTCAAGATTTAATGGGCCAAAAAGTAATTATTGGAACCCAAGAATTTTTGTTGAATTTTGTGGTCATTTCATTATGGAAGAAAACATACAACGCATTGTTGGGTCAAGGTTGGCTGATCACAACCAAATCCCATCACAACAAGAAAAAGAATGCAATCTCCATGAGAAAAAGGGTTAGAATTATATAATCATTTTGAAGAACCAAGTAGTCAATGAGGAAGTAACTTCTTCAAATTTATTAGATTCAGACTCCGAAGAAGAATGGATGGAGAACTAGGATCAAGGTCCGATTGAATTGAACAGCGAAGGGATTTTGGATTTACAGTCAAATTCGAAAGATGAAACAAATTCTCTCCACAAACTATTTCACTGACAAATGGAGGACTTAAGGTATTTCCATCAAACTGTAATTTTATTGAAGCTACAAAGATCAAGAAAAAAGTTGGATAGTTTATGTGTCAAATGCAGTATAATGTTCACAAAAGATAACACTTTCAGTTATAGGAGAGGCACCTAAATTTACCAAAGATCACAAAATCAATGATAGTATGTCTCAATACTAATAGTAAAATATTTCATTTGGAGCATATGGATACTTGTTGTCAAGTCAAATCAGCTTCACGACAAAATTATCGCAAAGGGAAAAATATCGGACAAAAAAAATTTGCAATCAAAGTGCAAAGGACTAGGCGGGCCCCACATGAAAAGAATGAAAAAATAATGAAAATAATAAACAAGTTTGAAAAAATAACTATTAAACCACCTTATTTTATGATCGTATGGCCCGTGTCTTCCCCTATTGTACGACTTAATTTTCCCTTCATCATATAGCTTGCTAGCACAAAATTTCCAATATTTTTGTAATTTTTACCACTACATGACTTGCCCTTACTGCATTTGTACAACTTGCTATAAATATTGTCATACGAACTAATCTCTCATGCACCATGTGATCTCTCTGCAACCTTCTTGTTCTGCCATACAGTCCCCATTTACTAGCATACAACCCCTCTATAAATCTATCGTACCAATCATTGATGTACAATCCCTGCAAATAGTACACTACCATACAACCCCTCTGTAAATCTATCATACCAATCATTGGTGTACGATCCCTACGAATAGTACATCATTTGCAAACCATATGGCTCAAAACTCTTGATTGTCGAAGTTGTTGTACGTTGTACGACCCCCAACTTTACATACATGTACATAGTATGATTCAAATTCATTTACTAACCTACCGCCCTCCTCGCAAGTTCATTGTAGGGCTCCAAGTATGACCTTTTGATTGTTGCACTATAAGATTTGTATATCCATCATCCACCATATAACCTTGGAACATGATTTTTCCTTAGACAAAATTGGGGTTGTTCTCAAAGTTTTATTGAAGACATTAAGTCGGTTCTTTCTCTAACTATGACTTTGGTAAAAACACGAAATTTTGCATATAGGTTGCTGAATTGGGAGAAAGTAAATTCTTAGAAAATGGGCTAGATTTTCATGATCAAAATGATGTTGAAGTGCCTATAATACTATTTGTGTTTAGTGAGTGATTGGGTGTAGCATCCTCAACCTCCGGTGTGCAATCAAATGGGGTTCTTAGTTGGTTGGTTGGTCATAAGCATTATTCACATAGTGGCATATGTTGGTTAAACACTCCACAAACTCTTTTTTTGGCTTTATAAGCATTGTGTTTTTCCTCATAAAAATTCATGAAAATGATGTGCGCCATGAAGGTCTCTATGGTTTTGAAGGTCTTAGTTTGATCTTGGTGGCACGGACTCCATCCCTCAACCCCACACTGTATTGCAACAAGGAACACGCCCAAGTTAGTGGCCCTTGACCCCGCGAGGGATGTTCCCCCTCAACCTTGCCAAGGAGCATTGCCCCCAAATCCCCACCAAACTCATTTGATTTGCCAAGTACTCTCCAAGTCCAAGTTTGCAAACTATGCTTCCTAGTTTGCCTATGACTTTTCGTCTACAATATCGTCATCAATTTGGAAAGCCTTCCCTAATGTTATTTGATGCTTACTTGTTTTCCTTGTCATCTAGAAGATGACTTTTTCTTTTGAGGGGGATGATGTAGTTAGCGTACAATGCCTATTATTATCTCTCACTAATATGGTTTATCCGACTATATATTAAATGCTTGTCGGCTTTGAGTGGTTATAATATTTTTTTAGTTGGCAGTTGTGTTCCTCTTGGCAAATGTTGGGTTCTTTAAATAGATTTTGTATCGTCAAGTAAAACAACAATATCTAGTTAGATCAATTTTGATCCTTGGCTGACCATCTCTTGTCTACTTTTGTAATAACTTCATGTGCGAATAACAATATACCTTTACTCCTCTATCTAGTATGCATTATCAATTCTGCTCACTAGTTCAAGTATTCATTTTATCAGATAGGAAAGTAAACAGCCATAACAGCAAAATATATAAACAAATAGTTTCTAGCTTGACTTGAGGGAGTTGCTGACTGCCATAGAATAACTTGCAGAAACAATTTTATGATCATTTCAATTTTTACTATACCTGGGCTCATTTTCCAATAAATATGACTGTAGAGTTTGTTAGAGCAATACAGTTTTCAAACTAATACTTCTAAATAAACAGGAAAAAATGTACTAGAAGAAATTTCACACTAGATTCACAGTAAAATAATGCACCCTTGTAAATGGCAATGCATTCACTAACCGGGATAAATGGGCATAACAGCAATGGACATCCCTATGAAAGTCAAAGCAGCAGTCCCTCCAGCAAGACCATCAAGACCATCTGTCAAGTTTATGCCATTAGCCATAGCTGCAAAGCAAAATACTCTTAATGGAAGGTACCATTTTCCCAAATATAATGGACCTATAGGTGCAGGTAAAGGCAACAGCATTTTCCTGCAACATAACCAAATTAATGTATATTGTAAGAAACACACTTTCTAGGTTCTGAATTGACAACAGACAAACAGGAAAGTAAATGCTTTGTAATCAATGTCAAAATCATAACTTATTGGTAATCACAGAAAGGTAATCATTTTTCTTTTTATACAATATATATGGAGATGAATAACAAGCCATATGGAATAACAAATGTATATTTCCACACAAATACTATTTTATCAGGAAGTTTTTAGAGAGACTAAGCAGAGGATGGGAAGATACAAACAGAAAAAAATGTAAACAACTGAGAAAATGTAGAGGATTTAAGCAGGCTGTCACTGAAAATAAAACTGAAGTAAGTTACTAGAAAAAATTTGAAACAGAATGATCAAGGAAAGGCACATTTCAGAAAAGCACTACACATCAGATAGAGAAACTATAATAAAAGAGATATTAAAATGAATGGAGAATGGGATGGCCAATAGATGGCTTTCACCTTGTGGCTTTAAACACCACGGGAAAGAGAAATAAAAGGAATGGCAGGAAAATATTGAATATTCAACAAATAGTATGGGATAATTTGTTTCTTCCATGGCATCATGCTTCTTAGTTCATAGGCTTCCTTTGGAATAAAGTTGTTAAAAATTTGTCTGATTAGCTTCTGATTCCTGTCATGTTATTCAGACCAAATAATTCATTTTAGGTAAACACATGCAATGGGATATTCAACCAGCTGATCATTTCTAACAGCCAAAATACATATATATTCACGTCCATGCAAAATATGAATGTGGATGCAGAAGTAGCATGTTTCATTTAAAATCATCAATTAGACATGATTTTCAAAGACATTTTCTAATCTACTCTTCATCAGCAATCTCTCCTGTTATCCTTAGTATTTGAACATATGCCAAAAGTTAATATAAACTTGATGCAATTCTTTATGCATGCTGACTCCCGCATTCACTAAGCGTGGAGTCTAACATGCTGAGCCTATAAATAGCTTGTGGATTTACTGATGTAGAAATCTTTGGTTGTTATGCTTCTGATGACAATAATTGAACCATACCTCTAGCTACCATCTTGTTAATCATCTTTTTCATTTGATGTGATCTTACCATTTTTGGATACTTTGCATGCAACCCATTAGTTCAAATGTTTTACCCTCTAAGTGAAACAACATGAATAGACCCTAGAAGTTATCTCAGTTGTTCCTAAAGTAGTGAGCAACAAGACTCCAAAACAATGTCTACTCCCCAACCATGAGGATAACAAACATAGGGCAATCAAGCATGTAGTCTCCTATCATGAGTTTAATATTGTAGCATTTTTTTGAACAGTTAACTATATCTCCATCTGCAATCATAACCTAAAATTCTAAGGTTGGGTAAACAAAATAATTCAATTATTTTGCCAACTTACTGTTGATGAAGTTGGCAGATTTGGGAGAAGTGTGTTAGAGCAGATCTGAGAAGTTGCAAATAAAAATCATTATATTGTTCTTGTGGAGGTTGGAACCTCCTACTTGAGGAGATCATGAGGTTGGAGCCTCTTGTTGAAGAGATTGGAATCTCTTGCTGAGTTGGTGCTCAGTGGTGGGGATTGGAGTCTCTAGTGGGTTGGTGCCTAAGAATTTTGTAAGATTAATACAACCAAGATTTTGCCATGGTTTTCTCTTGAAAGGGTTTCCACGTAAAATTGTGTGTCTCTTGTGCATCTTCTCAAATTGCTACATCTTGCATGAATGATACTACCATGGATAATTAGGGCTTGAAGTAATATTGCTTTGCTTGATTAAGTTAAGGAGTAAAGTTTAAATCTATACTGATTCACTCCCCTCTCAGTAAAAGTGTTTGTTTCATCACCCTTGCCATCAAGAAACTAAAACTTTGACTCAATATAAATTTCAAACCATACCTTTGGGTTGAGCATCATTTTTCTTAAGTGCAGAAAGTTTGTGTAGAAAGCAATTATGTAATCAATTTCTTATTATTCTCAACCCTTTTTCCTAAAAATGTGTAGAATCATTGTGGAATTATAAGAATGTGGCTATAACGTTTGTAAATGCACTAAGCATAAAGCGCCACCATTGTCTTGCCTATGGGTTATTCTTATTAACTTTAAGTGAATTTGGGGGATTGTTATCTTGTTGGTTGTGTGTATCATTGTGTTTTTTGCATCTTCTTGTGTTCTTTTTGTTCTTGCAATAGATCAAGAACAAATCCCAATACTAACATCATAAAACTACTTTACTTGGAAAAGTGAAATGACAGATTTATTGAAGGCTAAAAGATTGTTCAAGATAACCCAGGGAACTAAAATAGAACCAACTTCAGATGCAAAAAAGATATCTGTGTGCTCATCTTTGGTATGCAAACTTCAAAAATATATGGCCTTAAACAAGTTGCTCAAGCTTGCTAAGCCAAGATGGATCCTTTCCTTCTTTGAATAAAATTCTCTGTGTCATTCTAATCCAACTGTCTATGGTCTACAACAAGACGGTGCACTTCTGATCTTGGTTCTATATGTTGATCTAATCCTGAGTAATTGGTTCGATGAAGTATGCTCTATAGGGCAAATTTGCTATAGCTAACTAGGGCCTATTGCACTACTTTCTCTCTCAAGATTGAGAAAACTTGGTCCAATTTCAAGATAAGTCTTGCACAACCCAAGTATACTCTTGATATAAGGTTAAATTAGCAAGTCTAAAAAGCAATATCATTCGATTTTTAAGCAGAATTAAGCATAAGTATATATGAAGAATGCAGCGGATTTATGTCAGATATAAGGCAGATATAAGAGCAGGTGTAAAGCAGAGTTTTGAGCAGATCTGAAGGTGTTATTATGAGATCTTATGAGTAGATTAAAGTGCAGACTTAGAGCAAATTAAAGTGCAGATGCATGAGGTTAATTTGTGCAGATCTATGAAGTTTCTATGAGCAGGTTTATGTAAAGAAAATTAGAGTAGATCTTAAGACAGAATACAAAGGAAATCATTGCCATGCATGTGATCCGCTTTGTGAAAGCAGAGTGCATCATTTGAATCAAATTTGTAAGGGAAGGAAGGTGTATATGTGTATGGAGAAGTAAAACTATATCACTCATTGAAGAATTTGGAGGTTGGTGCCTATCAAGAAGAGATTGGTGTCTCTTCCTGAGTTGGTGCTCAATTGTGGGGATTGATGTCTCCAGCGGGTTGGTGCCTACAAATTATGTAAGTGGGGATTGGTGTCTCCAATGGGTTGGTGCCTACAAAAGAAGTTTGTAAAAGAGTAGGTTGGAGCCTACGAACATCTATATATATAGGCAATATTTTCCCGTGGTTTTCTCCCGCAAGGGTTTCCACGTAAATCGTGTGTTCTTCCTGTGTTCTTAATTGCTAGATCTTGCATGTGTATTATTGTTGTGGATAATTAAGTTTTAAAGTGTTACTGCGGTAGTTGACTAAGTTTTGAAAAGTAAAAGATTGTTGTTATATTGATTCACCCTACCCTCCACCCCCACCGCTCCCTCTCAATATAACTGTGTGCTCATCAAGCTATTCCTTGCAAGGGGCCTACCTAGTCCCCTCCCTCTTTTCTCTCTTCTTGGGGGAGTTTTTCTCTACTTTTGGGGGGTGGGAAGGTTGTCTCTCTCTTTGTTTGGGAGGGAATTCTTTTGTACTTGAATACCTATCATAGCCTTCTCTCTCTAGGAACCATCTTTACCTTGTTAAGTTGCGCTTAAGGGGAGGCATTGGTGTGTCTATGAATTTATCATATATTTTTCATACATTTATTATACCCTAAGGTTAATTGAGTTATGGCTTTTTGGGAGTGTGAGATGTCATCCTCTTCCATGGAAGTTGCAACTCTCTCATTTGGGCACTGAGGTGTCGCCTCGTTCCATGGGAGTTAAAGTTCTTGGGGAGTGAGTTATCACCCTCCCCCTCTTCTTGTATTTTCTATAATGGCAACCTTGTTGCATTTATTGCTTATATTCTTAATGAATGGAATAGCCATTGTTTTCTTATCTAAATCCTCTTGTTTGGAGTAAATAGGCTATTGTAATTAGTCTTAAGGCATTTTGGTCCTAGGTAGATTGCTTAAGAAATCTTACACTTTGCCCTCATGCTAGACACTCATCCATGAAGAATATAGAGCTTGCTTCCATCCATCACTGTAAAACAGAAATCCCTCTTGGGTTTTGTTTTACCAAGGATCAACAGGTGGCACAGCTGCAACATATGTTCATATTTACTCCTCATTGTGTACATGATATGAAATGTTTTGTCTGCAACAAAGGTTTCAATGTGCCAATTAAGACAAATCCTATGATTCTTAACGGCTGGGATACTGAGGATTGGCAAGGACATGATGCTTGTTCACAAGTGCTCCCATTTAAGTGTATACACTTCCAGGATTGACTGATGATTGGCCACTTCAACTACTCAAATAACATGGAAATTACTGAAAGGACCCCAGATGCCAGCTCTGAGAGGGATGAGATCAGCATCTACACCTTTCATATAGACTAATATCCTTTCTTTTACATATGATCTGTGCATGATGTCAATGAGCCACGATATAAGCTACAAACAAATTTCTGACAGCATTCAATACATATACAGCTTGTTTGGATCATAATTAGATATCATATTTTGCGTTAATTTTAGGAGAATCAAAAGGAATATATCAAAAAAAAATTGCCTAAACAAATGTCTCCACCTTTGTCACAATCCCTTGAAGACTTACACTAGACAAAAGAGGAAGATAGTCAAGAAAAATCCATCTGATGTGGGATCTACTGAGATGTCTAATCAGATTAATGCTGCCAAGGGTTAAGGTCACTGTCATTCTTGATGACACAACCAGAAGAAGATATTTTTCTTTGCACTGCCAACATCCTTGCTATTAAGTATGAAGCCATCCACGACAATATCAATGGCAAGAGTAAGCTTGTTTCTCCTTCTGCTTTTGTTCTCATCTGTACTTCTTTCAGTTCACCCTGCATTCAGCCTCTCAAAGTTACTCATGGTGCTGATCTCACATCCAACTCTGCTTGCTACCCTTCCTGCTTTCCACCTCCAAGAGCTTCACTCACCAATCCCATCTCTTCTAGAATGGAGAATTTTACTCTGTTTCATCCTCAACCCATGAAACCTGCTCCTCACATGCTGATTGGTGAATCAAATACCTTCTACAAAAAGCAAACTGCCAACTCAAATGATAAAAATCAGGCTAAACGCCAATTACACTCTGAGACAACTATCCATTAGGAAGTACCCAGTATCAGCGACACTTTCAGTGGACTTACAAAAGTAATGGTGTAGCGAAGCAAACTTCAGGAATTCAATCAAGAAAATGCCACCATGCTGTTGCAAAAATTCAGGGAACAAAAGAAAATCAAAGAGGAATAATTAACAGTATAAACAAACTTGATGAAGAACTGGGTATTCTTCATTATTGCTTGAAGCAGGTCCACAACAGGGCTGAGGCAATTGAGAAGATCCTTGGAGTTAACAAGCAAAAAAAGGATGATAACCTCATTCATCCACAATTCCAGCTACTTAATACAGCCAAAAGAATGACAAGTCAAAGGTCTATCTCTCTCAGTGACTTTACTGCCTCTGCTCAACAATAGAATCCGCATCCTAGAGGCCAAGGTGAAGGCCATCATGGATGTGGATGGCATGTGCAAAATTGAATGCATGTCGGCAACAATCCACCAAAGAGGCATTGCAACACTAGGAAATATAGCTAAATAATTCCAGGTTCTTTTTGCTCTTTTCTAACTGATCTATGCATTAATATTGTCATGTCAGAGTTTGCCTCTCTGAGAACGAAACTTCTTGTTTTCTTGGTTATGTATTCTAAATTGCAATAGGTTTTTCTTCTCTTCACCTTTCTCTTGGTTTTCGTAATCTGCCCATATAAGCTCTTACTCAGGGATTTTGTATTACTTTAAATAAGCTCTTTTTGTAAAGGCTTTTGCATTAATTTAATGGGCAGATTACAAATGCCAAGAGCAAATTAAAGACTAAGAAAAAGCTACTGGAATTGAGAATACATAGCTGAGAAAGCAAGAAGTGGCATTCTAAGAGAATGCAAACTCTGACATGACAATATTAGAAAGCTTACTGATACAAAAGCCCTTGCAGTAAGAGCTTCTATGGGAAAATTACAAACATCACAAGCAAGGTGAAGACTAGGAAAGAGATACTGGAATTGAGAATACATTTCCAAGAAAGCAAGAAGTAGAATTCTAAGAGAAACAAACTCAGACGTGACAATAATAGAATTTAGATTGGCATCAGCCAGAAAAAAGCAAAAAAAGACCCAGGATTCTTTAGTTGTCCTGTTGCAATGCCACTTCAGTGGGAAGAAAATCATTTTGAATATATGCAGTACCTGATATTTTTTGTCCTAAAGAAAGATAATTACATATGTTAAATTTTTCATTGATCACAGTGGTTTTAATAAGAAATTTTTCTTCGTCTCATCCACAGATTATATCCTGGAAGAAATAGCTTGCCCTAAGATACAGTAAGTTTGAAAGGCTTCCTTGTATACAATATAAGCAGTATTTCCAAGAAGAACCAATTGAAAACCACATTTCTTGAGAAGCATTGTATTCATGCTTATAATAGGATGCCTTTTCTACTTCTTGTTTTTCGATTGCCTTTCATAAAGGCTTCAATTCCATACTGCTCAAACCATTTTTTGATTTTCCATTACTTTCAATGTACTATTGACTGGCTCCTGTTTTGGGTATCAAAGATCAAATGTTGTTTCAATACAATTGCTGCTGGTCAGTGTTATATTTTATCTAAAAACCCAAGGTTATATAATATATTGCTTTAAAAGTATGTATTACTTTGTTTTATGTTTGCCATTCTGGAAATTTTGATCTTCTGAGATTTCTCAGGGCCACCTTGTTGCAAACTTGTCAGTGGATGTGTTTAACAAGAAAAAGTTATTTCTAGTTAAAGAAAGATGTAAGTTACTTGCCTACTTGATCTTTTCAAGCCTAGAAATTACAGTAACTGCAATATTGCCACACCAAAAGCAAAAAGTTAATTTAACACACAAGGGATAAAGTCATAATTCTATCCCATATAGGCTCTTACAAAAGTCAAAACCAGCCAAATTCAGATTATTGTAAACAGCATATTACTATTTATGTTTCCATAATTTACGATATTAATTAGCAAAATACTTGCAGGGGATTTATCTATCTATGCTTAACAGTTCCCATTAGTAAATAACCTATTCACAACAATGTCTGGACCAGGTCCATATGCTCTTGCTGGCTTCCAAAAAACTATACAAATCACAAAACATAAATGCCAAGACCTTAGTATTATTAGGTTTGGAACAGAATTAGCACCAAAAGGCTTACAGAAAACTATACATTTTATTTGGCGATGGTAAGTTTAAAGAATCCCACCAGATGGAAAAACAAGTGCCTGCAACCACCTGATAAATTGTCCACACAAGTATTACAAGGGGTTGGGAAAATACCACACAAAAAAAGAAAGAGACAGCCTTAAATTCCCCTCGACCTTGATTCCCAAACATAAAAGAAAATCATTGTACAGAAATAAAACTCATACCTGAAGAACAAGTTTGAGCCAACCAGGAAGTCCATAGTTGTGATTACGTATTAAGGATAGGCTGTCATCAAGCAACCCAATTGCTCCAAATGCCAGAGTTACTGTTAAAGCTCCCAATACTTCTATATGAGTACATCTTGTCCATAAACTTGCAATGACAAGCCCTACAGGAACAAAATATAGTCCACCCATGGTGGGAGTCCCCATCTTCATTAAATGCGACATTGGGCCTTCCTTTCTAAATATTTGTTCAAACTTTAACTTTCTTAGTAATGGGACACAAACACATCCTAAACATCCTGTTATGATTGCTGCAGCGAAGAAAGAGGGCGCCAAAAAAAACGAATGTAGTGGAGCTCTGATTATCTGTTGGGTATACCGATCAACAAAATGTAAAAGGCCGGCGATCGTAAGTAATAATCCTGCAGTGATCAAAAGTCCTGGAAAGCATCTGCAATCAAAATACATGATTGTTTCAGATTAGCAAGTTCCAAAAACCACATGGATGTCTTGTGATAGATAGAAATCTTTAAAACTACAAAGTCAATCTATAATCAATCATGTCCTACAATAAAAGATGCTTGAATTAGTAATCATCATTCTGTGGTGTTGTCACCCTACCATAAGAATGATAAATAAGTTGAAAAGCATCTCTAGGAAGCCCATGATATTCTGAGCTCTTTATTGATATTAACATTTAAGCAAACCTCTTAAGAGGTCTAACTAATAGAAAAACATGTTCATCTCTTATGCCTGTTTTGAAAGTCACAACTACCCGCTTTTTGGTATGAAAGTTACTTCAAAGGGACATCAACATAAATAAAAATATGGATACATCCAAGAATGGTACAAGAAAATATGATTCTCTATGCCTCATAGTAGGGACAACAATCTCATAAGCTGTGACAGGTGTTAATTAGATTTCATACATAGTGTCAATTCAAAGTGTTGATAAATGATCTTAATTATCTTTCTTAAAAACTGTCGAACTGCTTTATAGTGAGACCAATGTATTACATAAAAACTTCAGTTTTTAAAGGGAAATATAAAATCCTTGAAATGGCAGGTCCAAGCAACACTTGAATAGGATGCACAACAAACTAAGGCATTCAACTCTACTGTTTACAGCCATCCTAAGCCTGTTAATCCTTTACAGGATGGTCATGCCTTTTTGCAAAAGTCTTTGGACTAAAAAGTCATTTGCCTCAACATAGCTTTAATAGTTCATGATAACACTCCTGTTATCAGATTTCAGTCAGCATAAGAATGTTTGCATGTGCTGAAATTCAAAATTAGGCTAGCCTCCTGTTAGTGTTTCTTAGATCAGATTATTTAATCAATTGAATAAAAGAAATGCAAAACATAAGACAATGAACACAACAAGATACCCTGGGAAAACCCTCCTCTTGAGGGAGAAAAACCCAGCAAATATATCTCTTATATATTGAAGGAATAAGAGCAGAAATCTGCTTGAACTCAGGCCCAACACAATGCCGAATTTGATACAATGAATAATAGCATCTCTCTTAGATGCAAAGATACAAATGAATATGTTTCTCCTTGAAATCGGTCTGCTGCTACAAAATGATGATCTGCTGTTCAAGTATGAACTTCTTCTAGGTATGCGAATCCAAGTATGAGCTTCTTCTATGACTGCGAATTCTGCTCTGCCAAAATAGCGAACTTCTTTGTGTGTATTCGAATGTGTATCAACATCAAAAGGTGACTTTGTATATATACCTTCTTGGCGCCTCTTCATATAGGTCGGCCTTATGATAAACATTTAATAATAAATAAAGTCGGCCAGAATAAGTACATTGAATAACTTAATTATAAGGTCGGCCCATGTATTAGTGAAGACCGACGCTGAATTAACATCAACACTCCCTCTCAGCTAGGGATGAACTACCATCTGCACAAGACACATTATGTTAGAATGAAAACAAAATAAAATATCACCTCAACGTGATATTAACCATTATGGCTACTCCCATAGATGGTAAAAACTCATCACGGATTCTCTCACGTGATGTTGTCATGGAGTCACACACATGACATCCACCATAGCTTCTCCCAGAGGGTGGAAACAAGGGCTTTCACCTCAACTCTCTCTCATCAGAGAATTGCATTATCAAGGACTTACACCTCAACTCTCTCTCAGCAGAGAATTGTATTAACAAGGGCTTGCACCTCAACTCTCACTCAGCAGAGAGTTGCATTCTCAATAAGGATCACTGATTACTGAGACTCTTTCTCAGTCAAGGCTGCATTCTCCACCATACCAAGTTTCTCTCGGAAGTATACAAACTTCATCCTGGCGAGAGGCTTGGTGAGAATGTCTGCCGTTTGCTCTTCAGTGCTGATATACCTCAACTGTATAGCTTTCCTTTGCACCATATCTCTAATATAGTGGTACTTGATCTCAACATGTTTTGTTCTGTCATGAAACACAGGATTGACAGAAAGCTTCACACAGCTTTGATTATCACAGTGTATGATAGTAGGCTCCATTGATTGACCAAACAATCCTGCAAGGAGCTTACGAAGCCACACTGCCTCACGAGCTGCCACACAAGCTGCAATATACTCTGCTTCAGTTGTACTCAAGGCCACTGAAGACTGTTTCCTGCTACACCAGGAGATCATAGCAGTCCCCAAACTGAAGCAACAACCAGAAGTACTCTTCCGATCTGAGACACATCCTGCCCAATCAGAATCAGTAAAACCATGCAGCTCCAAATCCACATTTGAAGAATATCTCAACCCATATCCAATTGTGCCACATAAATATCTCAGGATATGTTTAGCTGCTACAAGATGTATTTGCTTTGGTTCACACATAAACTGGCTAAGTGCACTCACTGCATAGCAGATATCAGGTCTAGTGTTAACTAGATACATCAATGAACCAATCAACTGTCTATACATCGTAGAATCCACTGGTTCTGAACTAGCTGCAGCTTCTTTCAACTTATCTAAATTAGACTCCATGGGTGTAGACATAGGTTTGCAGTCAAGCATACCAAACCTTTTGAGAATGTCAACAGTATACTTGCCTTGACTTAGAATCATCTCATTTGGCTTTTGCCAAACTTCTAAGCCAAGAAAGTAATGCATAAGACCTAGATTCTTCATCTCGAACTCTGAAGCTAATTCCTTCTTGCATTTTAGTATTAGATGTTCTTCACCAGTAATGATCAAGTCATCAACATATAGAACTAAAATCAATGCTTCACCATTTACTACCTTGAAGTAGAGGTTAGAATCTGCATCATTCTTTGAGAAACCCAAACTTGAAAGGTACTGATCAATTCTTTCATACCAAGCACGAGGAGCTTGTTTAAGACCATACAAGGCCTTCTTCAACTTGCAGACATGAGATTCTTTCTCATGTACCTCAAATCCTTCTGGTTGCTCAATGTAAACCTCTTCTTCTATTATGCCATTTAGAAAAGCTGTCTTTACATCCATTTGGTGAATCTTCCATCCTCTAGATGCGGCAATAGCAATGATGGTTCTAACAGACGTGTAACGAGCCACAGGAGCAAAAGTTTCTTCATAGTCAACTCCCTCTTTTTGTGAGAACCCTCTAGCCACAAATCTAGCCTTGTGTTTCTCAATGCTCCCATCAGCTGCATGTTTGATCTTGAAGAGCCACTTAGAAGATACCACAGATTTGTCTTTGGGTCTAGGAACTATATCCCAAACATTGTTCTTAAGTATAGACTGATACTCCTCAATCATGGCATCTTTCCATACTTGTTGACTAGAAGCTTCTTCAATATTTGAAGGTTCTGACTCAATAATCTGACTCATCAGGGCAACATAGCTAGAGAACTTGTGAGGTCTCTTGCTTTCTCTGAAGGTTCCTCTTGGAGCTACAAACCTTTCTGCTTCCTGCATTGTCCTGCGGGCCCAAAGGGGTCTTTTCTTTCCAATCACAATGTCTAGAGGCCCATCAGTAGGATCCAAAGGCTCAGCTGGATCAATATCTTCTTTAGGTTCTGTATCCTCCTCCAGATTCTCTGGGATATGGTCAACTTCCATATCTTGAGGAGGTTCTTCTTCATCGACCTCCATCGGAGTGCCTTTGGACTTCCTATAAGCAACATCTTCCTCAAATGTGACGTCTCTACTAATCTCAATAGACTTCTGTCCTGGAATGTAGATCCTGTAAGCTTTTGATGTCTCACTGTAGCCTACAAGAATTCCTTTCTTCCCAGAAGGTTCTAGCTTTGTTCTCTTTTCCTTTGGAATATGAACATAGACTGGACAGCCAAAGATCCTCAAGTGACTAACTTCAGGCTTCACGCCTGAGAATGCTTCTTCAGGAGTTTTATTCTCTAAGATCCTGTGGGGACTCCTGTTTTGAACATAGACGGCTGTTCTTGATGCTTCAGCCCAAAAGAGATTTGTAAGTCTTGATCATGGATCATAGCTTTCACTGCTTCCACAATAGACCTATTCTTCCTTTCAGCAATACCATTTTGTTGTGGATTATAGGGAACACTGAACTCCCTCTTAATCCCTGCTTCAATACAAAAGTCTCGAAAAGTGCCAGAAGTGTATTCTCCACCATTATCAGATCTTAATACTTTGATCTTCTTCCCAGACAGATTTTCAATCTGCGCTTTGAATTCTCTGAATCTTACTAATACTTCTTCTGATTCTTTCGATCTCAAGAAATAAATCCAAGTCTTTCTAGAGTAATCATCAATGAAAATAATATAATACAAGAAACCACTAGATGATGCAATAGACATTGGACCACATAAATCAGAATGAATGAGATCAAGAATACATTTAGATCTACTTTCACTGGAATGGAACATACCTTTTGTGTTCTTGCCTAGGGCACATCCCTTGCAAGTACCTTCATGTTCTTGATTGAATTTCGGAAGACCGGTGACCATCTTCTCCATGATAGGTAGAGCACGAAAGTGAATGTGAGCCAATCTTCGATGCCAAAGTTCACACATGCTGGTACTGTTATGCACAAGTGCTTGAAGAGGACGAGTGCACAGCGTGTAGAGACATTCATGTCTAACTCCAATCACTTGAGCAGATTTGAAGCTGGAGTTCTTTGCCCATATAAGAACTTTCCCTTTAGAGAAGGCAATTTGATAACCTTTGTCTTCTAATGCCTTTTACAGAATATCTAGCATCATCTCCAATAACAACTTGATCACTAGAGTTGCTTTCCATTAAGTTTGAAAGGTGACTCCTGAATCCGGTGATGTGTCTAGAAGCACCACTGTCAATCAACCAAGTGTAAGAGTCCGTAGTAACATTGCTAGACAAGGCTGAATAAAATAGATAATTACTGGAGTCCTTTTGTGGAGTGACTTCTTCAACATCTGCAGTGGCAACTTGAAGCTTAGGTCGTTGAGGGCACACCCTCGCAAAGTGACCATACTTATCACAACGAAAACATTGAATCTTGGACATGTCTCGTTTTCTTTTGAAGGTAGGAGCATCATCATTTCCATCTTCTCGATTCCTTTTGAAGAATCCTTTCTTAAGGCCTTTTCCTTTGTTTGATGAATGAGAGGTAAGAACTTGTAATTCTTCATTCTTAGAGCTTTGACCAATCCCCCTTGCTGTTAGTCTTGACTCTTCTTGAATGCAATCAATCCTCAATCGATCAAACTTAGGAAGTTCGGATCTTGCACTGATTCCTTGGATGAATGCCTCCCATGAAAGCGGAAGACCATTGAGAGCAAGCATAGTCAGTTCTTTATCATCAATCATATGTCCAATAGTGGAGAGCTGATCTTTTATCTCTGAAATCCTCATGAAGTATGTAATAACAGATTCTCCTTTCTCCATTTTCACATGATGAAGTTGTTGCTTCAGAGCAAGGGCACGACTGGTGTTGTTGATTTCGTACATCTCTTCCAAGGTTGTAAACATCTCTCTTGCTGTATCCAACTTGAAGATAATTGGTACAATATGATCTTTGACGGAATCAACCAATGCTTTCTTTGCCCTAGTGTCTTTCTTCCTCCATTGCAGCTTCTCTTCTTCCCCCTCAGGTTCGGGAACTTTTGTTTTCACAAACTCAGCCAAATCATTCTCTTCCAAGGTTAGCATGAACCTGAATCTCCATGATATGTAGTTCGAGATCCCTTCGAGTCTATCCTCGATTTTCAGACCGTTCACCATCTTGAGAAATTTGGAAGATAGACTGAAAAAGAATAAGTGTTGCGAACTAAATCTGATCACGATCTTTTTCACACCCGCTCTGATACCATGTTAGTGTTTCTTAGATCAGATTATTTAATCAATTGAATAAAAGAAATGCAAAACATAAGACAATGAACACAACAAGATACCCTGGGAAAACCCTCCTCTTGAGGGAGAAAAACCCAGCAAATATATCTCTTATATATTGAAGGAATAAGAGCAGAAATCTGCTTGAACTCAGGCCCAACACAATGCCGAATTTGATACAATGAATAATAGCATCTCTCTTAGATGCAAAGATACAAATGAATATGTTTCTCCTTGAAATCGGTCTGCTGCTACAAAATGATGATCTGCTGTTCAAGTATGAACTTCTTCTAGGTATGCGAATCCAAGTATGAGCTTCTTCTGTGACTGCGAATTCTGCTCTGCCAAAATAGCGAACTTCTTTGTGTGTATTCGAATGTGTATCAACATCAAAAGGTGACTTTGTATATATACCTTCTTGGCGCCTCTTCATATAGGTCGGCCTTATGATAAACATTTAATAATAAAGTCGGCCAGAATAAGTACATTGAATAACTTAATTATAAGGTCGGCCCATGTATTAGTGAAGACCGACGCTGAATTAACATCAACACCTCCTTCCCCAACATAGGTTTTTTAGATGCAAAACTTACACAACTCCAAAAGGCTTAAACCCAAATCATGGTTTCCAAGAAAAAAACAAATGGGACATAATCTAGTACTTGCTAGCATTTTAATTTGCACATTTCAGTGAGACATAAAAGGAAACAAATGTGTATCAAAACCAATCTTTGAATTAGAAAGGGAAGTTCCCTATGAAATAAAACTAATCTTAAACTGGAAAATATATACTTGCAATTTACAATCTTAACAATGATTTTTGGGGTGGCTCACGTTCATGTTAAATGAAACATGAATACATAATTTTTTTACTTTGCCTAGGATAAAAGGCTAAGAGCTCTCTCTTTCAACATCAAGCAAAGGCTTTTACACTTTTTAATTGAAAATAAATCCTAAGGCTAGACACTTGCACTGTACAACTAAATGCAAAGGCTAAATGACACTAGTACACATTAAGATTAAATAGGCTGATACAATAAAAACATAAAGGCTTTGGTAAAGTAAATGGACTTAGTACAAAGCCACGATATCCAACTTCAAAAAGAGCTAAATAAAAAGCTTGTAAATTTGGTGGAAGCTATTTAATGTACCTCAACACACAACAAAACATCTCAATGGACACCTAAAAGCAAGATAACCATAATAAATCCTATTGTAGGAATAAACATTGAATTTTGCTTTAACAAACTCAAATACTTGGTGAACAATAATTTCAACATAATGCAAGCATGAGAATTATCATTGACCTATTAAACTAAGTGCAAAAAGACATTTGTACATTTTACAAAGTTGCATGAAAATAAATGAAATAAATTAACTGCACTTCTACCTTAACTATGACCCTTGCATGATGTGCAAGCTTTATTACACATTATCCCCTCCACTAATTCTGATGCAACTGCTACTTCAACTAACGATTAAAATGTGACAAGTGTCCATCAAGAGCTCTTGTCTCTCACATCATGAGATAGTCTTCCAACTGAAAATAGCATGAACTATGGTTAAAATTTGCAAACTCAAAATATAATTGTTTCTTAAAAAGTGGTGACGAATACACTAAAAATAGACTTTTTGGAAGGCAGCTCTAATGATTCTAGAGAAGCTTTCATGGAAAGTCCTCTATTATGACAAAATCTAGCAAAACATTTCAATGAAACTTTGATATTCTTAACAATTAAAAATCTTGGTGATTCGTATCACAAACCCTCTAGTGAAGCTTTGAAAAATCACTTTGACACTTTCATCATTGACAAAGTTTTGGCAGACCCTTGTATTTTTGGAAGTTTTAGTTATTTGGCAAACACTCTACTTGAATATGAATACCATCTCATTCACTTCTTTTTATATTATTTTCTATTCAACTTGATCACTAAAACTGGATGCTGAATCCTTCCTGCAACTTCATTGCTGAAAATGTTATTTTATGACTTGAATCTCCAAAAATCATCAAAGTGAGAACACTTCTTTGCTTGAAATAAAAATTAGAATCTAGAAATTGGATTGATCAGCAAGAAATACACATTGAATGGTGCAAAATAGAAAATGACAACTCTAAAAATCTTCAATCACTGCTGCTACAACTGAAAATCCTTGACTTTCATTTGAAGCTATCAATATTTGTGTGAATCTTCTCATCTTGGGACAACTTTCACCATTGTGTTCACTCATCGTATAGAACAAGCAATATGTATGTCCTAGATGAATAATTTTTGCTACCTGCCTTGTTGAAGTAGGTAGATGAGAACTACCACCGACATAGTTGATGAATTCAACATTTTGCTTGAAGAAGGAGAATCTTGTTGAAATGATTGATCATTCAAAGGAACCAGTGACCTGATTGAATCCTTTTGTATCTTTCCTAAACTGATCATATGATCCTCCAACTCAATGGCAATTTTGACTATTTGAGATGACAATTTTTTGGATTTTGAGATGACAATTTGATTTTGCTAAAAAATAACTTTTGGACTATCACACAATTTGAGATTCAATTATAAAAAAGATTTTTTTGACTTTGATGTTGACACACAAATGACTAATTTTGATGATGAAAGATTTTCTTGTAACAATGTCAAGTTTCAAATTGGATAGAATGGGACTGTAAGGTAGTGATTATCGGGTCTCTTCCTCCAAAGTGGTTACATTGTTGCCCATCTAAATGATGATGCTCTTGGACCCCAAACGTGGAATGTCTACTACCTAATGGAATTGTAATGGTGTAGTGTGGACTCTTGCATGTACCTTCTAAGATGTTATTGTATCATGAGACCTTATCTTTCTAAGAAACATGAGAGCCCTAAGTGGGTCCTACCTCCAAGTACATGATACTTCTGGGTCTTCACCTTCCAAACTCAGGCTCATAAGTCAAAATTTATTTGTGGTTCCAAGGATGTGGTCTTCATCCATGCCTACCTTCAATCCAAGATCTCACTATTAGTTGTTGATATTGATATGATACATTGTGAAATGTGTTTCTTTGTGTTTTCATTACATAATTGAAGCAGTATGAGCAGAATTATGCACCTCACAATCTGGAGTTAGCAGCTATTGTGCATGCCCTGTAAATGTGGCGACATTACTTGTTAGGAAAGACTTTTGAACTCAAATCGGATCATCAAGGTTTAAAGTATATATTTACTCAGCCTAATTTAAATGCCCGCCAAAGGAGGTGGATGGAGTTCATTTCAGATTATGATTTTGAGGTCAGTTACATTAAAGGCAAGGAGAATAGAGTAGTTGATGCACTGAGCCGACGGAAACATATAACTTCCATGGTGTCAATCAACACAAATTTTAGAGCTCAAGTACTACAAAAATTGAATGAAGATGAATTCTACTTGCAAGTTTGTGAAGCGCTACAAGCAAATTCACAAGAGCCTAAATATGAAGGTTTCCAAATTGAAGCAGATAGACTTTTGAGATATAAGGGCAAGATGTATGTTCCAAACTCAACAGAACTAAGGAAATTGGTATGGAAGGAGGTATACTCAGGTCATCCAGGGGTAACCCAAAATGTTGGCCGATGTCAAACCTCTATATTTTTGGAAGGGAATGAAAAATGATGCAGCCAGATTTGTTGTAGGATGTTTTGAATGTCAGAACTCGGAAGGTTAAGGTGGAGCATCAGCACCCGGCAGGATTGTTACAACCTCACAATGTACCAAATTGGAAATGGCAAATCATCAGCATGGATTTTGTTCAGGAATTACTGATGACTAGGAGCAAACATAATGCAATACTGGTAGTAGTGGATAGACTCACCAAAGTAGAACATTTCATACCCGAAAAAATCTAACAAATGGGGCTTTTGTGATTGCTCAAAAGTTTGTACAAGAAATTTTTTGTCTTCATGGAGTTCTGGAAAAGATTATTTCTAATAGGGATGCCAGGATGACATCCAGGTTTTGGCAAACTCATTTTTTTGCCTTGGGAACTCAGCTAAATATTAGTACAGCTTATCATCCTGAAACAGATGGACAAACGAAAAGAGTGAATCAGATCTTGGAAGACCTATTAAGAATGTACTGCATGGACCAGCAATATAAGTGGGAAGAATATTTACCATTGGTAGAATTCACTTATAACAACTCATATCAATCAGCTATCAAAATGGCACCCTTTGAAGCACTGTATGGCAAGAAATGCAAAACACCTATCAGTTGGAACAAAATGTTGGACAGGATCATTCTAGGACCCGAGATGCTTCAAGAAATGGAAGAACGGGTTAAGTTAATCAAACAGAGGTTGAAGGAAGCTAATGATCGGAAGAAGAGCTACGCTGATGCAAAACGAACCCCCAGGCAATTTGTGGTTGGAGAGAAAGTTCTCTTGCGAGTTAATCCTCATAAAAGCTCTATCAAATTTGGAAAAACCTCCAAACTAGCCCCAAGATATGTAGGACCTTTTGAAGTCCTGGAAGTTATCAACCCAGTAGCATACAGAATTGCTCTACCTCCAGCTCTCACCAGATTGCACAATGCATTTCATGTCTCCTATCTTAAGAAGTACTATGCAGAAATTGATCATACGATTGGCTGGAGTTCCTTGCAGGTGCGGGATCCTAGGGTGATCACAATAGAGCCACTCAGAGTGCTCGAGGTACATCAGCTACGCTTACATAACCACGAGGTGGTACAATGCAAGGTCCAGTGGGACCAATATTCAGAGGAAAATGCTACATGGGAGGATTATGATGAAATCCTTCAGAAGTTTCCTCATCTGTTTATGAACAATTAAGAACTCTAAATATATATATATATATGATTTTAGACCTGAATTTTTAAATAAACAATCATCGGGGACGATGATTCTTAAGCGGAGAAGTATGTTCCATCTTATGGTGGTTATGTTAGTTGTGATTAACTACCTTTCATGAGAATGTGAAATTGGGAAAAGAATTTTTAATTTATTTGTTATAATTGCAACTATGGATGATTTTCTTATATATGTATATAGTGAATGTGTTGAAGAGTTTTTATTTTATAAATGATACCGAGAACGGTCTAACCCTATTTCTTTATCAAGTGGTTGCAGGATTGCCAAGATCTTGAGGGAAAGGAGAATATCATCAAGGAGAGGTCGTAGTCTATAAAGGATCAAATTACCACCAAGTCACGAGTTGGTGTAAGGTGGCTACATGGAGGTCATAACCTTGGGAAATATCTCATTTAATTAAATAATTTTAAAACAAGTCAACTTTAAATGTTTACCAACATTCTCCTTTAGAAGACATGTAATAAACTCCTTGAGTGCACCTTTAAGTGATAGTAAGTGAATAAAAATATTAAAGTTAATAATAATATTATCAACCTCTAAGTCCGATGATAAAAGATTAAAGTTGATAAAATATTTGTGCTTGTCGTCGGTGTGGATGGGAGGCGGCAACTCCCCACCACCTTGCCATCGTGCCTTCTTGATGTAACGCCCAAGAGGGAAGGCATGCAGACACTGATGGAGGAGTCTCGTTTCGCCATGAGTTATCTTTGAGGGGGTATTTCTTCATTCTCAATTTCCTCATCTCTCTTTTTCATTGGATCGGCATTCTTCATTATTTTTCTCACGGGCTTCACTTATTTTCTCTCTCTCTATTTTGGCATCAACTGGCATTAGTTTTGCATTCTATTCCTCTTTGGCACTGGCATTCGCATCTTTTGTTTTGGCATTCTCCTTTGGCTACCATAGTCGAGCATCATTTAGCTTGACCCTCACTCTATTCTCTAGGACAATAAAAAGCATTCAGTATTTACGAGAAGTTCACCACCTCTGCATTCATCTAGACAGCAAAGTAACTCAACCTTGTAGTTGATATCGGGATCGCTGGTGGAAAGACGTCAAGTGATTTGTCGAGCTTCAGTCGACTTGTCCAGGCATGTTTTCAAGAGTCTTTGATTTCACTAAATCGTGCTTAATAATTTGTCTCTTAATTCATTCATGGAATTGGGATGTAAATGACGATTTATTTCTTCGATTCCCGACCTGTCTAAGAACTATAATTGGAAAACTTTATGCATTCTCCTTACTCTGTCTAGTTGGGTTACCTCTTTTTCTATCTATCGAATCTGTGGTGATTTTCTTAGCTTGCAACCAAGATTTTATTTCTGCATCTACCTCTCCTTTGTTTATACTTTAAGCAAACAATATTCTATTCTTGGTTCTAAATCGAGGTCTGATTTTTAAATTGTAATTATTGTATCCTAGCTAGATGATATATATTGCTCTCAATTGGTTAAATCAGCCTTGAACACCCGATTCCCTAAATTCGAAATGCTCTGAGAATCTTTCATTAATACTTAACTTGAGGCTGATTACTTACTTTGTTCTTTAGCCTCGGATCTAGTCAGATTGTTAGTCACCTATCCGTCACAAATGATTGGAATTAAATATAACTGAAGGGTTCTTTCAATACTATCTTAAGGTCACATTCTCTCCTCTATAAGACTGAATTAAGTTTCTAAACCTGATTGTAAAAGAAAGAATCATGAATTGAATCTCTGATAACTTAAACTCTATGGGTTAAGAATTTAAATGCCGACTAAGGGTGAGAGTGCTGACAGCACGAGAAACGTGCACATTATTGATAAAATCCTTGGCCAAGGTTATGATGCTTAGATTAAGCATTTGTCAACCATCAAGAACCAGATATACCCTTGGTCAAAATGGTCTTTCTAGTTAGCTAATCCTATAGTGAGAGACCGACCAGGGTAGTATAGGTTCTTGACACCAGACTCAGATGGCATGATGGTAATTTGTGAAAACCTTTATAGACTGCCCTCGTGAAGGGTCGAGTTTCTTCAATTGAAGAAACACGGGAGACCAACAGGTCTTTGGTTGGGCAGAAAAGCCCTTGGTGATATTTCTTTTTCCCTTGAAGACAGAGTCTTGTTCAAGCATTCCAACAGGAAGCCTTAAAACTGTACTTTCTTATAATTCTCTCTTTAATTCAATTATATTTACTTTATAAAGTTAATTTTTTTGTTGTAATAAATGCTCTATTATTTTAAAAGTAACAGAAAAGTTAGTTCATAATCAATTGTGGTTTTCAGTTATATAAACTATTAATTGTTCTTTTTCAGCTGAAATTGAAAAAAAAAACTAAAAGTTAGTTGATGAATGTTAAAGTAGTTATTGTTCAGATTGTTTATCTTTCTTGTTCGTTATCGCAAAGGAAACTCTCGTAAGGAAAACTAGTTAGTTACACTTCAGCTAAATCTGGTAGTTAGTTACCGTTCTTAAACTATAGATTAGTTTGATTGTTACACGTTTAATTTATATGGAAATGGGAAAGGAAAACCACAAATGGTTTCTCAAAATAATGTACCATCAAACCATGGTAAAATGCAAAAACTCCCACTTCCAAAATGAAGAGGCTCTTCCAAAAATAGTAAATGAGACTCCCAATAAGATGAATAGCAAAAATAACTTATATACCAGTAATAGATGGCATCTTTGACTTTTGACTCCTCCATAATGGCCTATATCCCAAGATGACCATCCAAAATGATCACCCAACTCATATGAGACCCACCAATAACATGCAAGATGCCCCACTACTTAATTCTTATGCCTAAGTTGAGAAATTTGGTAAAAATAGTTTTGTAACCACCGCTACCAACTCCACCTCCTTCATGAATGCATATAACAACTAATGCCAAGACTCTTAGGGAATTATAATTACATATTATTTTCCAATTACACCGTAGGCTTATAAGGACACTTACCAAGAGTGTTGGAGATACATAAAATATGCATATGATTGCAAGGTAAATGGCACATTATTCCTAACATTCTCTCACTTGGCATTATACATTGCTAATACATCCACAGGAAATACAAATACAAATACTACTAAGTACAAGAATCAAGGCTTATGGCCTTCCTACACTAGCTTCATAAGTGAATATACAACATTATCTAGAGTGTCAACCTTCTCTAACGAGACTTTACCATTCTCAACCATTTCTCACACAAAGTAATATTGAACATCAACATGCATAGTGCGCCTATTATACATAGGATTCCTACCCAAATAAATAGCTCTATTACTCTCACATCCAATTCTAAAAATTTTGCAATCAACACTAATACATATACAAAGTCTCTCTAACCAAACCGCCTCCTTAGAGGCATGTGTAGCAACCCTATATTATGCTTTGGTAGTGGACAAAGCAACTATGGGCTGTCTTTTACCATCCAATCACTACACCTCCAAATAAAGAAAACACATAGCCACTAATAGACCTTCAACTATCCAAGTTACTAGCCCAATCTGCATCAACAAATCCTTGTATGTCCAATGACTTGTCCACATCATCAATACCATGATAAAACAAACAATAATCAAAAATTTCACACAAATATCTAAGTACTCTCTAAACAAAAACCCAGTGCTCTCTACTATGGTTAGCCATAAACCTACTCAAAACTCCCACTACTTGGGCAATATCCAGTATAGTGCAAGCCATTGCATACATCAAACTACTAACAACACTAGCATACACATTAGCTATCCCCTCAAGTCATCATCCAATTTAGGACACATCTAAAATAAGCTTAAGGAAAACAAGAAATGCAATACTCACTAGTTTACAATCATGCATACTAAATCATCGCAAGATAGTATTCACATACTTACTTTGACACGAACAAAGCTTTCTATGTATCGGATCCCTATTGATTTCCATGCCAAGAATATACTTCGCAACCCCCAAACCCTTCATTTCAAATGTGCCAAAAAACTAAGTTTTGAGCTTCCTAATCATCACCTTGTAGTTAACAATAAACAACATATCATCCACATACAAGACAATTATTAGAATCTGATCATCAATAATCTTAACATAAATATGATGATCTTCCTTGCTCCTAACAAAACCCAAACTTAATGTAAAGGCATCAAACTTTTAGTGCTACATCCTGGGTGACTATTTTAGAGTCTAGACCATATAATCACCGTTTCAACCTACAAAGCAAATGTCCCTTTCCTTTCACAAAAAAACCATCAAGTAGTCGCATATAAATCTCCTCCTCAAGATTCCTATGCAAGACAGCAATTTTAAAATCCATTTGCTCAATATCAAAATCAAAAGTTGCAATAATAGATAAAAGGAATCTAATAGAAGATAACTTAGCAGCAAGAGAGAAAATTTCACTAAAATAAACTCCCTCTCTCTAGGAGTAGCCCTTGGTACCAATTTGGCCTTATGTAATGTCCCTGGTTTTTAGCTATACTAATTTGTAAGCTTTTGTCTAGCTCCAATTTTGACCAAAGCAGCTTGGTGTTTGATGAAATGATCTCCACGACACTTGGAGCATGCAAGTTGTGTTTTGCAAAGATGTTTGTTATTGGTAGTGAGCTCAATGGGCCTTGAGGACCCTTACGACATTTTCAGAAGTGATTTCTGACTTTCGATGTGTTCTCCAAGATTCTTGGAGAGAGTGTCTATTTATAGTAAGTCACCCAATTGGCTCCAATTTTCATTTTCATCATTAGTGTCATTCCGATATAATAAGATGTTGATTTTGATACTATTTAGTGGTTTTTGCAACTTGGGTGAATTAATGAGTATTAATTCTATGAACTAAGGTTGCTTAATTCTATGAACTAATTTAAAAAGCAACTTAGTGTAATATCTCATTAGAAAGATAATCAAAAGTTTTAAATCATGGACGCTTAAAAAGGGGACCTTGCACATCAAACAATATTATTATTTCATAAAAAGGGTCTTTTGGTGCAAAAAATAGTAGTTATTAAAGTGAATTTAAAAATATAACTTCTGGAAAGTTTGGCGGAAAAAACTAGGAGATTTAGAGAGCTCATTTGAGCATGCAAATTATTTTTTTCCTCTTGTGAAACCCTTGTGGTTCTGTGGGATTGAGCTCTATTCATCTCAACCTTCTTGAGGACAAAACCCCTCTTGGAGAAGATTAGCCATGGTGGTGAAAGATCCTCCCTGGTTAATAGTGTGTGACTCATTCAATTCTAATTCGTGCATATTCGTTTTCCGGTAGGTTTATCCAAAATCTACAGTTGTGTTGAATGTTGAACACTTGGAGCAATTTCATACAAAGATTGCTTGCGAGCTGAATGTTGCCAATTGAAAGATTTGTTGGTAAATGATTTATTTTCACGCTACAACTAAAACAAATATAAAGGAGATTCATAGTAAATATTATATTTGTGGGTGAAGATTGAAGAAGATTTTGATGAGTGTGTTAAAATATATTGATTCTTGATGGGTTGAAGTGGATGCTAGAGAAGACGTCATGTATTTAATGTTTGTTTGAAGTGTTGGAGCAAATCGCACTCTTTCTATTAGTCACGCTTTGGTTGAAGAAGTGTGTCGGTGCCTTTGTAGAGCCTTTGCTGCTGTTTGGGTGTAAACCTGTTTTATATGAGGCTCACGTGGGGTTTAGTGGAGATTTGTGAGCAAAAAGTTGAGGTGCTAGAGGAATAAGGATTGAACATAGCACATAGGAAGGAATACTAAGTGGGAGGTGGTAATTTGGAAGCCAAGCGCATCTAGATACCGTCCTACTATGGCTTCCCAACAACAGTAATATGTAGATTGGAAAATCCAAAAAGTAACAAGTGTTGACTTTGCAATATTTAACTAAAAGTAATAGAACAAATAGATTACATTCAAACCCAAATCGATAGTGATAATCAACGTTGTATCCAAAATACATATAGAATAGGATAACAAACACAGTAAGGACAGTGACACGAAAAAAAATGTCGCTTAGACCCAATTACAAAGGGGTCGATTGATAGTATGATAAATATTTCAGAAATTGGGCCCGATAGCAATTGCATATGCTTTCACAGTCACAACACAAAATGGTCGATTCCCTTGGAGATATGAATGACTCTTAGAAACACAAATTAATAGCTGAAGTGAAACACCGAGTAGTGAGAGCCACCAACAAACTGAAAGATGTCACTGAATGCTTATGCATCCAACTTTGGGAATTATTGGTTTGGTCTTTATTCATGAGCAGACAAATTAGATTTGCATATGGTATTATCCGTTGTAGAAATTAGAATTTCCCCAAACAACGCATGAATGCTAGAGATGGGGTTGAACAAATCACTTGCTTTGAGAGCAGGACACGATAGGGGAAATGGCACCCTTGGCAATGGCGCTAGGTGGCCACCCAATATCTCCAATTCAAACTCTCTCGTGGTCTTAACCATTACTATTGGTCGACTTCGATTGCAAATCAGAAGTCGTTATTTCTTTATATCGAGTAATGACAGTTGTATGCCCTGCGATCTAGTGATGTGGCTGGTAACCCAAGCTTGAGCTAAGGATGTGATCTATCTCTGCCAATGATTGGTTTCCAAGAGTAGACGTGTATGTGCATATATGACCCGCGTCTGCCCAGGAGCGACGATTGGGAGGGAACACCCAACCCTAAGCCTGAGCTGCTTCCAAGGGATGATTTATCGCCACACAGCTTCACTTTCGGACTTGTAATTCGCAAAGATCTGAATCAAAATTGGCAATTGGGATCATGGGAGGACGGAATGAACATCACCAAGTGAGGGCTACGTCCCACCTAGGCCTGGAGTTGGACAGTTTTCATCTCCTGAGTTGCCAAAGGAAATGCTCATCCATTCCATCATAATTATTTCAAACAAATGACGCCATATAAATATGCAACACAAGAGTACCTTCCCAAATGGGTCGGCCTAGTCCAAAGATAAATAAATTTAAATTATTAAATAATATTTAACTTTATTTAAAAATAATAGATATTATTAATATTTTGATTATTATTTAAAATTTAGATTTAGTGTTTACAAACACTAATTGCCGCCACAATTCAAATATAGGTCTTGATCAAATCGAGGACATGACACACAACCCCAAGGTGATGTTGTTAGAAGTAGTCACTAGCAGTTTTAGGTGTTAGCAAGCAGAATTTTAAACAGATACAGCTACAACACTCATTGGGACATGCTTCAACAATGTTTATTTGTGTGACAGCCACATTATATCATTGTGGGTCTACACCATTTGATATTATATCACAAATTGTTGTAATTCTAAGTTTGTAACAGTAAGCATAGTAATTGAAGATCAACATATAATGCTGAAGTTTGAGGTCAGATTGTTGTTATTAACTGTTTCTTTATGCATGCAAAGTGTTTGTTGAAATGTTCATGATAATTCTATGCATTCTGGGATTTTTGTTTGAACAAACATTGTCCCAAATTGCATTTTGAATGATCCCATACCAAAACACATTGAAAATACATTGAAACAATGATTA
>CM021106.1:498768384-499072604 GCA_007115665.2 Sequoiadendron giganteum
TGTCTTTTGGCTTTTTGGACGACTTTCCACTGCTTGAGGTCAAGTGACAGGTATCTCTTCTTCAGTATACGTGCTGATGGAGAATAGACCTGATCCTGGTCTCTTTGATATCCTTCCCGTGCTTTGTCAATAATCTACTTATAAATGGTTCCCTTTTGATGCATTTAATCTATGGTTCGGTGCACTGCTTTTCCAACCTAAAAATCTTTACCCTTCCATCCACCTCTTTACTCTCCCTATTGCCTCTTTATATGTCTAGGCTTTTAAAAGGAGGGGATGTCTCTTTTTGAAAATGCTATGACCATATGAGAGGTCATGTCTTTTGACTTTTAGTCAACATTAGTTATGACTTAATCACTCTCCTTAGTATAGTCGCTGCTGATTACATATGATCCTAGCCTTTGTCTTTTAACCGTTGCTTTTGAGATTAATCGATATCTTCTTAATACAATCCTGTCTTGATATAATTATAGTACTTTGATTGTATCATTCGTTTATTATAATTCACATGCATATCATTCGTTTATTATAATTCACATGCATTATGGAAGACAATTAAGCTGGTGATGATTATACTTATGCGCTCCAATCGAAATCCATGTTTCCATGACTTTTAGGATTTCCATGATCCCAGTTGTATGACAGATTTAAGTCCAACACCGCTCCTACCCAACCATAGAGGCTTCCGATTGGATGCTCGTGACTTAGAGAGATGGCGGGATATCAGCGATCTGAAGATGGTCATACTTGAGTATCCTCGAGGTCTCTTAATTAGCATTCTATAGCAGCACTAGCAATTTCCTTCACTGGCGTAGCGACTGTAATCTTGACCTTAAGGGAATGATCGAATATTTTATCAGCTTATTCCACGACTGGCGCAACCTCCCACAACGACCTCTATATAAGATATGATTATAGGCGGCTATATATCTTAAATTTCCTCGATTTATTGTTTCATATAACCATCGTTACCTACTACCACTACTAAAGGATGTAGCGCTGAATAGAAAATGGTAATATCATAATAGTATCGGTTCTTAATCGATGCTATGTTAATCTCAGACTTGGGCGTTTAGGAAAGTACATATCTATATTTTAATATTTATGATTATAATAATTACAATTATAATATTGTTTGTGACAATTATAATTGTGATGATATCCATTCAAGTACGCCTTTGTTATCTTATGCTCATGTTAATAATATTTACTTTATATATTATTTATCTCACATTGTTACAATAATTATAATAGGTAGTATTTATATTTTGGGAATCGTATAATTATATTTAATATTGATAGTATAATAATTATTATAATTATGATATTGTCTTTGACAATCATAATTATAATGATATCAAATGTTTAATATTTAAATATATATTTTGTTATTTTAAATGTCACGATTTCGGGGACATGACATAATTCAAGATCTTGCTTATCTAACAAAAGAAGCAAAGTAAACTTTCAATAAGCACTACCAATCTTTTGGAAATTTAGCACTTATCAAGGACTTTTCCGATTCACTCTCATATGGAGTATTTGCTAACTCTCCTTGTGAAGGAAGCATCGCTAACATACATGTAGAGAGATGCCAAAAACTGTACCACAAACATTGAGAAGAACAACATTTAAAATAATTCATCAACAAAATGTTGATTCATCTCAAACTTGACCAAAAATTGTTTTGTGACCTCTATCTCAACTCATTGTTTCAACTCAAAGAATAAATATTAGGATGATCATATGTAACCAGATCAAGCTTGTCTATCAGCTCTTTTGAAATCAAGTTTGCATCTGAATAAGAATCAAAAAGAACATTAGACTTTGTCTTATCAAATTGAATCTAATTTGGTAAGTTTACCTTCATCATGAGTCTCACTGCTACTCAAAACATACCTCTCTAGATAGAAAAGTGCAAGCAATCCTCTTGTCCACATCTGAGTTGCACCCCACCTCCCCTTCTTTAGAGGAGGTCATAGCTTTCTTCTTGTTCTTGTTCTTGTATAGATGCAATTCCAGATGTAACTTCCAACAAGTCTCAACTATATGACCATCAACACTATAAAAAAATTAAATACTTTCTTAGAAATAGTAGTACATTACAATGACCTTTCCATTTGGCTTGGAAACACCTTATTATTTTGTGCATTTGAAGAGCATGATAGACCTTTCTTCTTTTCCATCTCAAGCTATTGTCCTTAGGAATGTCCCTCATCTACATCCTAGGTTTGGCCAGTAATGCAGACCTCTTTAGATAACAATGAAGCATTCCAATATACTTCATCAAGGTGGTATAATCTTTAACACCTTTATTCATTTCAACAGCATTCTTAAGAAACTCATTTTCACAATTCCTACAAAATTTGGCCGTCTTAAAATATTGTCAATTAACAGACTTTTCCCCCTCATAGGAAATAGGATTAAACTACTTATGAATTAGTCTCTTATATTCATCCCATTGACAAATTAGAAGAGTTTCCATATAGCCAGAGAAAAAAAATAACTTTCAAACTAAGTGAGTGTGACTTACCAATACTACGCAAAGAAAGTATGTTATTCTTCACCAACATAGTGCAAACAAAAATACATCAAAAGTTGAAGCAGCCAATGATCAAGTTTCTCAATATTTACATCACCTTCATATGGTTGGACTTCAATCATGTCTTCCACTTTGAATGGAGGTGGTGTTGCAGATGTCAAGTTGGGATAGTGCCGCTCCTTTTTCATATGCTTTGGGCTGCTCTTTACTCAGCTACTCATTTGTTTTAGGGACCTTCATGGAAACTCCTAGCTTCCACGTGAGAGTTTCCATAATCTTTTCCAACCAATCAAGCTCCCCAGTAGATAAAGAAATGCTTGCTACATCTTCTTTCAACTTGATGAATTCAAGTTCATCATCTCAAGTTACACTCTCTCTTCATTGATCATGCTTTCCACTTCTCTATTCCTCTTCTGAGTGGATATATCCTACTGTAAAGGAACTAACTCACCTTTTCTACTTGCACTATTTGTTTTATAATAGGCATTAATCAACAAAATAGATCACACCGCTTGCTGCAAATGCACACAACTCCTTAGCACACTTTTCAACTAAGAACCTCTCCGTATCTACATGAAAGGATCAAAAGAATCACAATGACCCCTTAAAGGTATATGTACACAATTCAACGAGTATAGTACAAAGCCCAAAAGCCAAAGATTTGAAAGAGATACAATCTGCAATTGTTACTTTTCCTGTCAATTACCCTGCAGCAAAACTACCACATTTATCAAGGTACTACCACCCGATTGGAGAAACTACAATGACATCTTGAAAGCCACCTTGATATTTTCAAAACTACACCCACCAATACACATTTGAAACCACCAAACTGTTGTTTATGGCAGTTGTCATTGAAAAACTTGTACCCTGTTTCTTCTCTGTTTCTCAGGAACCTACTTCAACTGAATTTGACTCCAAGATATCCAGAATCTCAAAGTCATCTGCGATATGTAGCTGCCCTGCGCAAATTGCTATTTCATTTTCTTGATGAGAATCCTCGTATTAGGAGTGCTTGAGAGTATTTCAAACCACTTTCTTATGCTTCAGTTTCGAACTTTCGATCATATACACATTCGTACATTAATATCCTATAAATTTCACTTTTTCCCCAAAAATAGGTGTTCTAAGAAAGTGGGAAGGTTAAATGACAAGGGCAATTATTCACGTCATAGAAAAGCCCATATCCAACGATTAAATTAATATAAAATATCTGATGAATCCGATACATCTTCTAATCTCAATATACAGATGCAGTTAAACATCCCAAAAGTAATTCTTTTACCATTTATCCTACCTCCCAGTATTTTTCTTACTATTATTTTTAGCCAACGCCCAATTAGGTATAAAACCCTCTTTTTAAATAAAGAGAAGTGAAACTCCTGAACTTTTACCCTATGCGAGGCCGAGGAGATTCCTCCTGAGATTAGTTGTAGTTCTGGATTAGTAGAATTGCCTGACCATCTGTGACTAGGATGTACACCCCTGTGATAATTTTATCTTCGGCCTATCTTTGAAGTTGGGTTTCTTCATAAGCGCTGCCTCACTAGCTCAAATTCGACAGGTAAACAAGTAATTTGAATTCCTATTTTTTAGGGAGTTTATGACCTGAACTTTAGTTATCAAAAAATTTAGCACCAATACATCTGTGTATATTCATGTCATTTCATACCTTGCTAGACGGAAGGTTGGTTTATCTGGAACCAACAAGCGGCTCTTCATTGAGTTCTCTGAATGGCTGGCACCCCGTACGAATTCAGCATCGCTTGCAGGGCTGATGACAACTTCCTCTTCCGAAAGACTTGAAGACGCCTCAGCCATTCCTGATGCATATTTCAATTCTTGACTGTCATCTGCACCCTGAGATACAAAACACCGAGTAGTTCAAAGAACAACAACCGGTTCCAGATACCAAACTATGCTGTGATTTCTAGTGACCCTAAATTTATTAACATGAAAATATCAAACTAAACCATCTCTGAGCCAATTTATTCCTATTCAATAACAGGAAATCATCTCTCAAACAATGATTCAAGAAATGTTGCTGTGAAAACACCTATCATTGTTTAGTGGCGGCTTACATCTTGCATTGCATTTATTCTGAGCAAGCACTTTCTCAATTCCAATCTGGCTGTCAAGTTCTTTGGTCTCAATTGAGTTTTCTGCACAACCCATTTGAACGAAAACACCTACTCCAAACATAGCAGACACCAAGAAACTAATTATGGCCACGACAATTTGGCACATCTTATGCAATACAATCCATGAAACTTAAAACCATAAACCAGCCATCCTCATTTATTAACAGGCAGACAACAATGTACGGCAGTCTCCAATCTAACATTTGGATTAATAAAGCCTACAATAAATCGTCCACATTCGAAAATAGCTTCCCTGATTATATGGATTTCTCTCTTGCCAAATAAATCGCAAATTCTAGACTGACCTGCTTTGTCTGAAAATGAAATCGTGATCTCAATGGGAATTTTGAATAAGCTGAAAAAATCGATTTTTGTAAGACTAATCCTCCTCTGAAGGGTAGTGTTGAGCTCTGTAACGAAAACATTCTTAATTAAACATAGACATAAACGTTTGTTGGGGATTTTATAGGCTTTGATAAAATATTTTTCTGTTCTCGCATTCATGCAACAAAAACATTAAAAAAACATTTTGTTGGGGATTTTATACGCTTTGAAAAAAAAAATGGTGTGGTATTTAAGGTAGAGGACCCGATGGTGGTGAGGGTTATGTTGTGTGAGGGGTCTACGTCAGACATGTCGGTCAAAAATTATAACTGCGCGGTGTAGAGGTTTCAATAGGCAATTTAGAAAAATCAAATGTGGAAAAAAAATTGTGTGTTTTCCAAATCAAATCAAGCGGTTTCCATAAAAGACTTTTTACACGGTAAAAGGTGGCATTGACCATTGACTAACACGTGGTACTTGCTTCCATGTTTCCCGCCACGCCAGTCCCTACGAACTTAATGCGCATTAACTTTCCCTCTCCCCTCCGTCGTTAGTGTTTTGGCAACCACATTGCCATGCTTTTCACAAACTAGTGTATCAGTTTGGTTCTCTGCAACACCATTCAAGGTTGACATCTACACATAACACCGTCCATTAAGGGACCAATGGTGGTGCACTTCATGGCCGACTGTGGAGACATTGGGAGCGAGTCATGGTGATGTTTTTTTCACTTCTCCTATGTTTATGAACACTTCCAAATCATAAGGAAAATAGTAAGCTTATGCCATCATAGGTGAGGCTATCTTCCAACCTCACAACGCCAATGAACCTCCATTGCATGTGTTTTTAATTTGGTTTCGAAATGTTCTTTACAATATTGAAATCTTGTTTCATTTTTGAGATACTTTTGTAGCTATCCTTTGACCGACCATGTGTGTGTGTGTCTATACACACACACAGTCGACCAAAAGACATATTGATATATCTGCAATATCTATAAATAGTGTATACATCTCTAACATACATATGTCTATCTCTGCAATCCCCATATGTATTGAGATTATTTGAGGGTATCATATACTTGACTATTAAGGGTTTCTTGCAGCTACCTTTTGATCGACTGTGTGTGTGTATATTCACATACACACAGTCGGCCAAAAGATATATTGATATATTTGCAATACCTATAAACATTATATATATCTCAGACATACATATGTCTATCTCTGCAATCCACGTATATATCTATAGCATTTAAGGGTGTCATATACTCAATTATTTAGGGTTTATGCACCTATTATTTGGTCAAGTGTGTGTATATGGGTTTCATATAGTGGGTTGTTAATGGTTTCATGCACCTATCTTTTGGTCAACTTTGTGTCCTCCACTGTCATGTACCCCTCGTACAACATTACCCGCAACACCACCATCCTCTCTACCCTTTTGATACTACATTTTTCCCGCCATATGAAACTTCGCATGCACCTCTACTGCTAGTATGAAGGACATTTTCATAGCAATTGAAATACATATAACACACACATAATTATTAAACCCTCAATTGATAATATATATCTATATGTGTGTGTGTGTATGTACGTATGTATGGCATACATATATACAGATGTATGTATGTATGTGTGCATACATATGTATGTAGGTATGTATGTATATCATATATACATACATATATATACATACATCTACATACATACATCTATATATATAATTATTATCAATTTAGTGTTTAATAGTTTATATGCGTGTGATATGTATTTCAATTGCTATCAAAATGTCCTTCATACCAGCAGCAGATGTACATGTGAAGTTTCATATGGTGGGTAGAATGTAGTATCAAAGGGCAGAGAGGACGGTGGTATTGTAGTTAATGTTGTGTGAGGGGTACATGGCAGTAGAGGACACACAATTGACCAAAAGATAGGTGCATGAAACCATTAATAGTCCACTATATGAAACCCATATACACACACTCGACCAAATAATAGGTGCATGAAACCCTTAATAGTTGAGTATACGATACCCTCAAATGATATAGATATATACAAGGATTACAGAGATAGACATATGTATGTTTGAGATATATACAATATTTATAGATATTGTAAATATATCAATATATCTTTTGGTTGACTATGTGTGTGTGTATATACATATAGTCAGTTAAGAGATAGTTGTAAGAAATCCTTAACAGTCGAGTATATGATACCCTCAAATGATCTCAATATATATGTGGATCGCAGAGATAGATATATGTATGTCAAAGATGTATACATTGTTTATAGATATTGCAGATATATCAATATATTTTTGGTCGGATGTATGTATGTATGTATGTATTCCATACATGCATATGTTGGTATTGGTTGTCATTGATGTCAGCACTGACTGAACGGTTGTCATTGATGTCAAGACTTGGTGAGATTGTTACATATGTTTGTGAGATTATTGGTAGTGGTTGTCATTAATGACAACACCTAGTGAATTGATTGTGGTTGTCATTGATTGTCAACACTTGAGAAGTAAGGGAGGTTGTTGGAATTTGATGTCTTTGATGTCAATGCTTGGTGAGATTGTTGTATTGATTGTTGCTCGGTATTGGTTACCATTGTTGAACATTTAGTTTGGGCTAACATTGATGTATGGTGGTGCTACTAAATTTTATGGTTTGATGTCATGTTTTGTCCGATGTCAATCTAAGAAGTATTGTGTATAGGTGTTTTCAGCATAGTTGATTTAATAATGATATATTATGGTTGGATGTCATGCTTTGTCTGATGTCAATCTAAGAAGTATTGTGTATAGGTGTTTTCAGCATAGTTGATTTAATAATGATATATTAAGATAAGGATTGGAAGTATTGTTGATGGTGGAGAGATGTTGTTGATGGTCTACAGTATGTTGTTTTCTCTCTCGTTGTTTTTTATGAAGTATATGTTGCTAAAATAAAGTTTTAGCCTTCATAAGTAGTTAAATGTTTCTAGTTCGGGAAGTTGTGTTGAAGACTGCTTGGGAGAATGCTCCACATTCTTCTACTATTGAAGATTTGGTGTTGCGGTTTGGAACTTAATGTTTGTTTTTTGTGGATGTTGCACTCCTATCTATTTGAGTCACTTCTGTTATCAAGGAGGTTTTTGTGAATTGCAGAAGGTTGGCAGTATTGTTGGTTGTCTAGACTGGTCCAAAAAATGCTTTGTATTTCTCCACATTGATGTCCTTTCTCTTGTAGCTTGGAAAATGTGTTCTCAATTTTTGTGCAATGTCTGAGTTCCAATTTCGTGTGTTGAAGTGGTCCGCAAGCTACTCTATAATGTTATATCTCTTGAATGAATTGTTTGTGCTTTCGGGATGAAGTACTATGTTCCTGTTTGGTATACGGTGGTTTTTAGTGGCATGACACTATGAAATAAGTTTTTTTAAGTGTTGTTGGATGTTCATGGAACATCCTCATGTGATATGCATGTTGTTGTTTGATCTCTTTGGTGTTGCATTGTGTCCTAGGTCAATTTTTTGGGTTATTTGTGGATATTTGGCCTAAAAGGCTTGTTCCTTTGCTTGTGTCATGTGCTTATAGGTTTGCGCCTGCATATGAAGATGTGTTATGATGGATTTGGGTCCTGACCTATCTTGTTGGGGATCATATTGTGTTGATTCAATTAGAGGTATGTTTTTGGGTCGATTGGTTATGTGCTTCATGTTTCATCTACACATGTCCCTATTGTCAACTTAGGTTGATGTGTGCCATCATGTGAATTGTTTTGGATCATATTGGAAGATGTAAAATGTTTGTTTTTGGTCCTCTCTATCCTCAGGATAGGACCACATTATGTTTTGTGGCCGACCTATTGAATTTGTTGTTTATATTCTTTTTGGTTGACCTAATTGATTTTTTGAGGTCTTGCGGTGGATATAAATGCAAGAACATTTTGGATGCAAGATGGTGTACAAGTACAAAGAAGTGTGAGTGTGGAATGTATTGAATACCCAACAAAAAGTGTGAAAGTGTGTGAAAGAAAGATCATATGTACTTGAATGCCTCAGTTAGCAACTCATGTTGTGTTGACAAATATTGTAATTCTTTACAAAAAATTTGTATCATGCTCTAAGATAGTGAATCTTATCAGGTCCTTATATCTTGCCCCTAAAGTTGTATGTGCTTCAGTTCTACAAGTCCTTTGTATATTTCTCTAAGGTAGTGTGCCTTAGTTTGCAATTCCCTTTCTGGTAGTGAGCCTTTATATTGTGAGTTAACTCTCACCGCGGTTTTCCCTCATCAGGTTTTCCACATAAATTTGGACTCATTTTGTGGATGTGTGTTACTTGTTTCATTTTCATTGCTACTAATCCAATTAAGGATAAAATTGATCTCTTTCATTATTGAATATTGTTGAAATTGTTGAACGTTCAAACTGCAATATCCTTCTTTGTTGCTAATCTATTTAAGGGTTTATATTTGGTTAAGAAGTATTGTGTTAAAGAGTTCAAGTTCCAAAGGGGTTTAAGTTTTTGCAAATATTGATTCACCCCCACTCTCAGTATTTGGTGTGTCGGATAATTGGTATCAAAGCCAAGTTCCTCTAAAGAAGCTTAATCACTTGAGGAAAAGGTCTGGGATGGCACATGATGGATCATATAAGGGTCTTAGGTTTGATGGGACTAATTATGCTTTCTAGAAATTGAGAATGGAAGGCCACCTTAACTCTCTAGGGTTTGGTGTTTGGAAATCATTCAAGGATGGCTATGTTGCTCCCGCTACTCCTCCTATAGATCCAACTTAAATCAAACTATATGAGTGCAATGTCAAGGCTAAGAATTATCTCTTATGTGGGTTGGTCGATTCAAAACTTTTGAAGGTGATGAATTTTAATTCTAGTAAGGATGTATGGGTAAAGCTTAGCAACATCTATGAAGGATATAGTAAAGTGAAGCAAGCTAGGATATAAATTTTCAAGAGAAAATTTGAGACTGTGAGGATGACAAAGGATGAATACATTGCAAGTTATATGCTTTGAGTGCGTGAATTTGTTTCTCGCATCACTAGTCTTGGTGGAGAAGTAAAATAAAATGAGATTGTGAAGAGGGTTTTGAGATCTCTCCCTAAATCCTATAGTAATAAGGTGTCTAATATTGAAGAATCCAAAGACTTGGATCAGTATTTTGTAGATGAAATTTTTGGTGCTCTCACAACTTTTGAAATGAGAATTTGATAAAGATGTTCCAAATAAGGGAGTTGCATTCAAAGCCAACAAAAAGATTGAAGATGAAGTTGTTGATCATAATGATGACTTTGATAAGGTTGAAGCAAACTTTGTAAGAAGACTAAAGAAAGGCATTGGCAAATACAAAGGTAAGTTACCTTTCAATTCTTTCAATTATGGAAGGATTGGCCATTTTGTACCTAAATGTCCCTATAAAGAATCTGAAAATGGTAGCAAAAGTGATAAAGTTAAAAAGAGCTTCTACTCCAAGGAAAGAAGTTGTTCCTCAGAAGATGAGGATATTGACTCAAATGATGAAACCCTATCCATGGCTTTCAAAGGTAAGAAGAACAATATTGGAGAATGTAAGAGGTCTAGTACCATGCAAAATAATAAAGTTAGTGAAAGATCTATGGTTGTATGGACTACCTTTCATTCAAAGGAAGAAGCAAATATTTGGGTGATTGATAGTGGTTGTTCTCACCGCATGACTAGTGATAGAAGGAAATTCATCACTCTCAAGAAGGTTAATGGTGGGGTTGTTAAGTTTGGTGATGATCAGTCAACACAAATCTATGGAAAAAGGTGATATAACAATTGATAGAAAGAACATAACTGAATATGTTCTCTATGTCAAACTTCTGAAGCATAATCTTCTAAGTGTCAATCAAATGTACAAAAAAGGATACAATCTTACTTTTCATGCTAATGGTTATGAGATCAGAAAAGAAAGCTTTGGAAGACTAGTTGTTGAAGGAACAAGGACAAATGGTAATGTCTACCATTAAAGGAGACTAATGGAAGAATATGTTTATTGGCTCAGTCCAAAGAGTGTTGATTGTGGCATAAAAGAATGGGTCACATAAATTTTGACAATATGGTGAAGACATTTCCTCTCATGTAGTGATAGATATGCCTAATATAATCAAGCCCGCAAACATGTATTATGCAAACAATGTTGAATGGGAAAGCAAAAAAGGACTAGTTTCAAAATCAAGGAGTGCTTTGTTTCAATACCATTGGAGTTTATCCGCGTTGATCTTTTTGGACCTACAAGCACAAGGAGTCAACAAGGTGAAAGGTATTTCATGTTGCTTATAGATGATTATACTAGAATGACTTGGGTTACATTCTTAAGAGAGAAATTAGAAGCCTTTGATAAGTTCAAGATTTTTAAAGCAAAATTTGAGAATGAAATGGATGTCAAGGTCAAATGTTTAAGGTTAGATAGAAGAGGTGAATTTAATTCATATGAATTTGATTTTTTTTGTGAAGATGATGGAATTAGAAGACATGTGTCTGCTCCTAGGAACCCTCAACAAAATGGGGTAGTGGAAAGGAATAATAGAATAGTGCAAGAGATGGCTAGGGCAATGATGAAAGATTTTAATTTGCTTAATATGTATTGGAAGGAAGCAATGCATAATGATGTCTATTTTTTCAACAGGGTGCAGTTGAGGGTCAACAACAATAAGACCCCTTTCTGGATTGTGGTATGGAAGACCTCCCATTTCCAAATACTTTATAATCTTTGGCAGTGAATGCTATATCAGAAGCGATGAAGAAAACCTTGGTAAGTTTGATTCAAAGTGTGATGAAGGGATTTTTCTTAGCCACTCAACCAGAAGCAAGACTTACAAATGCTAGAACAAGATATTGGGAAAGATGATTGAAAGCACAAATGTTAAAATAGATGAAGACTTTTGTTAGATCTCACAAGAACCTTAGGTTTTTAGATATGATATACCTCTCTGGATTGAAGAAGAAGAGGAGAAAGAAGAGAAGGAACCAAAACCAGTGAAAGTCCTTAAGACTCCAAAGAAATATGTTTAAAAGAATCACTTTGTAAATCAGATTATTGGAGACAAGAATGGAGGTGTGCTGAATAAGAGAGAGTTTACAAGAGCAAGCGATAAGTAAATTTGTGTTTACTATCAAAGGTAGAGCCCAAATACTTTGTTGATGCTAGCAAAGATGATGGTTGGATAAAAGAAATGGAAGAAGAGTTGGACTAGATAGAAAATAATCAAACTTGGGAATTGGTTCCCAGACATGCTGATAAGAATGTGATAGGAACTAAGTGAGTCTTCCAGAACAAATTGAATGAAGATGGTGAAGTTGTAAGGAACAAGGCTAGATTGGTCTGTAAGGGCTATTCACAAGTTGAAGGTATTGATTTTGAGGAAACTTTTTCTCTGGTAGCCAAAATGGAGGAAATAAGGATGTTTCTTTCTCTTGTTGGTCATAAGAACTTCAAATTTTATCAAATGGATGTTAAGTAAAATTTCCTTAATGGGGATCTAGAAGAAGAAGTGTGTATTGTGCAACCGGATGGTTTCCAGTTATTTGAAGATCTGAAAAATGGTTTGTAGACTCAAGAAATTTGTGTATGGACTCAAGCAAGCTCCCAAAGCTTGGTATGCTCAATTGGATAAGTATTTACTCCAGCAATGATTCAAGAAAGGTACCATAGACAACAATCTTTATATTAAGGTTCAAGAAGATGAGTTGTTGATTATGGTTGTATATGTTGATGACATCATCTTTGGGGGAGATGATTATATGTGTAAAAGGTTTACAGAAGAGATGCAGAAGGAATTTGAGATGTCAATGATTGGTGAGTTGATTGTTTTCCTTGGGTTTCAAATTATTCAGCAAGATGAGGGTATCTTTATTTCTCAGGCTAAGTATGTAAAAGAAGTTTGGCATGGAGGATTCCAAACTAGTTGGTACCCCTATGGTGATTGGTTGTCACTTGAGAAAATTTGATGAGTCTTCAGAGGTTGATTAGACTCTTTATAGGTATATGATTGGAGGTTTATTGTAATTAACTGCTTTTAGGCCTGATATTATGCATGCAATATGTTTGGTTGCCATATTTCAAGCTAATCCTAAGAAATCTCATGAGAAAGTAGTGAAAATAATATCCAGATATTTGAAGGGAACTCTAGATTATGGTTTGTAGTATAAGGATCAAAATTTCTCTTTGAGTGCTTATATTGATGATGATTGGGTAGGATGTGTGGATGACCGAAGAAGTACTAGTGGTAGTGCTTTCTTTTTGGGAGACAAATTAGTCTCTTGGTTTAGTGAGAAGTAGGACTCAGTGTCCTTATCCACAATAAAGGTTGAATATATTGTTGTAACATCTTGTTGCACCCAGGTTCTTTGGATGAAGCAAACTTTGAAGGATGTAAAGATGGTATATGATGAGCTCATTCCAATATTGTGTGATAATATAAGTGTAATTAATATTTCCAAAAATTTGGTAATGCATTCAAGAACTAAACACATTTCTATCTAGTATCACTTTCTGAGAGAGAAGGTTGCAGAGCATGAATTCAAACTAGAGTATATGCCTACCAAGGATTAGGTTGCAAACATTTTCACTAAGCCACTTCCAAAGGATAATTTTGATTATCTTCGGCATAAGTTAGGGGTCATTGCCCCTCCTTGTTCTAACAAGATGCATAGATGGTGCATCTTTCGATGGGGAGAAATTCATGCCTTATCATTTTATCTTGGATTGATGTGTGCTACCTCTCAGGGGGAGTTGATAGTAAGGGGGAGTTTGGAGAAAAAAAGTGTTGGTCAAAGGGGGAGTTTGTGCTGTTTCAATTGAAGATTGTTGGTCCTTTATCCCTGAAATCAGAATATGTGTTTTTGTTTTATACAAGTGTGTGTGGCCCTTTGTTCTTGATGTTAAAGGGGAGAGTGAGTAGATGTGTGTTACCATCAATGCAAAAGGGGGAGATTGTTGGCAATGGTTGTTATTGATTTCAACACTAATAGTTGGTTTTATTGATGTCAACACTTGGTGATATTGTTACATATGTTTGTGAGATTGTTGGCAGTGGTTGTCATTGATGACAGCACTTGGTGATTTTTTTATGGTTGTCATTAATTGCTAGCACTTGAGAAGTAAGGGAGTTTGTTGGCATTTGATGTCTTTGATATCAATGCTTGGTATATTTTTGGAGTGATTGTTGCTTGGCATTGGTTGTCATTGTTGACAACATTCAATTTGGGCTAATATTGATGAATGGTGGTATTGTTGAAGTTCATGGTTGGATGTCATGCCTTGTATGATGTTAATCAAAGAAGTATTGTGTATAGGTGTTGTTAGTAGAGTTGATTTCATAATGATATATTAAGATGAGGATTAGAAGTATTGTTGATGGTAGAGAGATGTTGTTGATTGTCTACAATATATTGTTTTCTCTCTCTTGTTGTTCATGATGAAGTATATGTTGTTGAAAGAAAATTTTGGCCTCTGCAAGTTGTTGATTGTTAATGGTTTAGGAAGTTGTGTTGAATACTATTTAGGAGAATTCTCTACATTCCTCCATTATTGAAGATTTGGTCTTGTAATTTGAAACATAGTGTTTGTGTTCTATGGATGTTGCACTCCTATCTTTTTAGGTCACCTATGTTGCCGAGGAGGTTTTTGTGAATTGCATAAGGCTGGAAATGTTGTTGGTTGTCTAGACCAGTCAGAAAAATGCTCTACATTGATGTCTTTTCTCTTGAAACTTGGTAAATGTGTTATCAATGTCTGTGTAGTGTCTCAATTCCAATTTCATGTGTTGAAGTGGTTCGCAAGCTGATTTATTAATGTTATATCTCTTGAATGAATTGTTTGTGCTTTCATGATGAAGTAATATGTTCATGTTTGGTTTGTGATGGATGTTAATAGCATGTATGAAATAATTTTCTATAAGTGTTGTTGGATGTTCATGGAACATCCCCATGTGATTTGTACGATGTTGGTTAATCTCTTTGGTGTTGCATTATGTCTTGAGTTGGTTAGTTAGGTTATTTGTGGATATCTGGCTAACAAGGCTTGTTCTTTTGCTTGTTTCATGTGCTTGGAGGTTTGAGACAACATATGAAGATGTCTTATGATGGATTTGGGTCCTAACCTATCTTGTTGGGGACTACATTATGTTAATTCAATTAGAGGTATGTTTTTGGGCTGACTAGTTATGTGCTTCATGTTTCATCTACATGTTTCCCTATTTCCAACTTAGGTTGATGTGTGCCAACATGTGAATTGTTTTGGATCACATTGGAAGATGTAACAAGTTTTTTTTTGGTCCTCTCTATCCTCAAGATAGGATTGTATTATGTTTTGTGGCCGACATGTTGAATCTGTTGTTTGTATTCTTTTTTAGTTGACCTAATTAATGTTTTAAGGTCTTGTGGTGGATATATATGCAAGAAAATTTTGGATGCAAGATGGTGTACAAGTATGAAGAAGTGTGAGTGTGGAATGTATTGAATATCGAGTGAAAAAGTGCAAAAGTGCATGAAAGAGATCAGATGCACTTGAACGCCTCAGTCAACAAAGTGTTGTGTTTACAAATATTGTAATTCTTTACAAAAAAATTGTATCTTTTTCTAAGATAATGAATCTCATCAGGTCCTTGTATCTTGCCCCTGAAGTTGTATGTGCTTCAATTTTGCAAGGCCTTTGTATCTTGCTCTAAGGTACTATGCCTTAGTTTGAATTCCCTTTTTGGTAATGAGCCTTTATATTGTGAGTTAACACTCATCATGGTTTTTTCCTCTTTGGGTTTTCCATGTAAATCTGGTGCCATTTTGTGGATGTGTTTTTCTTGTTTCATTTCCATTGTTGTTGATTTGATTAAGGATAGAATTGTTATATCTTTCATTGCTGAAGATTGTTGAAATTGATGAAGGTTCAAATTGAAATATCTTTCTTTGTTGCTAATATGTTTAAGGGTTTATATTTGGTTAAGAAATATTGTTCTAAAGAGTTCGAGTTCTGAAGGGGTTTAAGTTTTTGTAGATACTAATTCACACCCCCCCTCTTAGTATCTGGTGTGTTCAACAACATACATATGTATGCATGCATACATAGATATGTATTTCATGTATGATAGATACATATGTTTGCATGTATATACATGTGTATGCATGCAAACATATGTATGTATGTATGTATATGTATGTATACATGCATACATATTTATATGTATGTATGTATATGCATATTTATATGTATGTATGTATATGCATATCTATGTATACATGCATGCATACTTATATATATATATATATATATATCCCAGTTTAGGGGTTATATATAACTTGGAACAACATTATGATATAAACTTTTATAGCCGTTTTTGAAACTAATATACCTATAAAATCTTATGTGTAAATTGAAACAACATTTTCATACATATAAGAGTCACTTTAATTGAAGAACAAACAAACCATACACCTAATTCACTTTATTATAAATGAACAAGGATATATGTCAAATGTATATATCCACTTGCTCTCAAATGCCTAATTATACAAGTTTTAGTTTCAGACACCTGTTGTAGCTTCCAAAGTATGTATATTTCAAAATTGTTCTATTACAATTGCATAAATTGTTCAAATTATGTTTATTATTCATACTATCATGATTTTATTCAAAAACATTTGCATACATACATATCATTCCACCTATCATCGTTAATTTATGGTTGCTTTAAGAATGTTAAATTAACTATGACATTTGCATACACACAGTCACCCAAAAGATAGGTGCATGAAACCCTTAACAGTCGAGTATATGATACCCTCAAATGTTATATATAAATACTTATATACATTGCAAAGATAGATATATATGTGACAAGATATATAAATTTGTGTTTCATATAGCCTTGTTCATTTACATTTAAATGAATTAGATGTATGGTTTGTTTGTTCTTCAATTACAGTGACTTTTACATGTATGAAAATGTTGATTTAATTTATATCATAACATTATTTCAAGTTATGTATAAATATCATAATGTTGTTTAAGAAAGTTCTAAATATTTGTATCACAATGTTGTCTAAAGTTATATATATCCCCTTAACTGACTATATATATATATGTATGTATGTACGTATGTATGCATGTATGCATGTATGTATGATATGTATGTATGTATGATATGTATGTATATATACATATATGTATGTATGTATGTATGTATGTATGATATGTATGTATGTATGATATGCATGTATGATATGTATGTATGTATGATATGCATGTATGTATGATATGCATGTATGATATGTATGTATGTATGATATATTGTTGTGTCTACTCCCACCCGCCTTTCTCACCCGGATAGCATCGTTGCCTATAAAATAGTAGGGGTTAATTAATCATCTTGCTAACATAATGTGGGCAAGCCTTCCCTTCCTCCCATCCATCTGGTCTACAAACCCCTACTATTCTAAAGGGCCTGGTAGTTATATATTTTTAGATGAGTCATATGTCAATAACGAGCGAGGTTCCCCCAATGTCAATAACGAGCGAGGTTCCACCGATGTCAATAACGAGGTTTCATGGATGGTTGAAAGGAAGGTCGATCCAGAGCATCAATCTAGTTGTTTATATGGATGTATTGATTGGGAAAGTTAACTCTTCCCACAGGCAAGCCCAGAGAATGTTCACTTCTCTCCAACCGGGGGAACCTTCCTTCCAACCCCCTGCCCTTTAGGACCGACCTAAGGCGAATGGGTCAGTCCTGAAATAAACCCCACCTGCTATAGTAGTTGCCAATATGGTCAGCTGTCGAAGGCATGCCTTGGGTCAGTCTCGAAACAAACCCCACCGACCACCCTACTATTCTAAGGGGCCTTGGGTGGGTGCGAAGCACGCAAGGGATTTGAACCCCCTATAGATAGGTGGCTCGGTCAAGAAGGATATACCATAGAATTGTAGGGGCCCTCCCTGACTGTAGAGAATGGGACCCATGGCGATTGGTAGAGCTAGTTTAGCTGGCTAGGTAGAGAGAGATTTCTCACCCACCATATACTCTCTCGAGTTCAACCAGAAGGAAGTCTCGCCCATCTCCAACTAGAGTGAAAGGAGATGGATTGCCCCCTGGAAATAAAGAATATTCTGGATGGCCTCGCATGGGCATAGAAGTTTTATAGATAGGATGCTACACCCCTGCACGGGTGAGGATGGGCACATGGGAAGAGCCCCTGGTTGGATGAGTCACTTAGTTAACATGGGTCTGTCCATCCTGGATGTAGTTTTTTATGGCTGGCAAAGAATCTAGAGAACTACCGCAATCTCACTACAGCCTAACCGGGGGCTAGAACCTAACACCTAACTGGGGGTGTAGCATCCTATCTAAGACTTTAGTTCAATAGGGCATCCTATCTATAGTTGTCCTCTAGGACCTGCTTACTATCTCGATCCCTCTAACCATCCTGAACTGGGTGGGGGGGACTATAACTCGTTGAATGATTGCCCAGCCCTTCGGGGCCGACCTATTCTCCTAGCTAATTATTGGTTGGTACAGCTAACCCCGAGAGACTTTTGGTTGACGGTAGAAGGGGCAGGTGTGGATGAAAAAAAATCCAACCTTTCATCTATGCCTCTAATCGAAAGGCTAGTTCTTTCAACAGAGACATAGCTAACCCCCAACTGGAACAAGCAGAAGAGGTTGGCATATTTATAATAGGTATTGGGGGCAACTAAACTTATAAAGCTATTTCCTGCCCTAATCTGATCTGCGAAGAAGCAGTTGGTTAAGCAGTCGTAGCAGATCCTAAGATTTCTCATATAGCACCGGTGGTTGCATCCATGGCAGTTCGTGATCGTGATCCTGATTATGCCTTTAGTGATAGAGATGAAGAGCCGGATTGGGATTATGATTTTTGATATAGAGATTCTGATGCTAGAGAACGAGATCTAATTCCAGAGTGAGATCCATTTTGTAAGCGAGATCCTGTCTCGATGAAGAGTATGATTTTTGAGCCAAAGATCTAGACCCAACAACAGCAGTTAAAGCAATCATTTAAGCAACAAAAGGTTTGGTTGGTTCAGTAGTTGATTAAGTAGACTTTGTTGATTATGTTGTTGGTTAAGCAGCTTATTCTGTTGATAGTGATCGAGATCCAAATTCTTATGTTCGTGAGTGTGATTCAGTTACTGGTGATCGTTATCCAGTTTTTGATGCTCGTTATCGAGATGAAGATTGTCAAGAATGTTTCACCAGATTTTGTTCTTCGAGATTGTCGCACATTTAGAGAGCGAGCCGCAATAATATTATCGAAGGGCGAGATCCAATAGGATTCTGTTGATCTTCATGGTCGAGATCCAATTTTTGATAAGCGAAACCCAGACCCTACTATTCTATGGGGCCCCCTACTATTCTAAGGGAGTCAGTTTCTTCTGTTGATGATTGCCACTATAGGATATAAAGACTTGGAAGTTTCACCCCTACTATTCTAAGGGGGCCTGGTGGCTAGCGCTCATATGCACCTAAACCACCACTACTACTACTATTTACCCCTACTACGTATGCTAAGGTGGCTACCCTACCCTTCTATTCTACTATGTCCATATAGGGTATTCCACTAGGTTCCATATTCCTCCCACCCACCTGGATGATGTTTTGTTTCTGATCCTCGTGATCCAACTGTTCATGAGCCAGATCCATACCAGGAGCAGGAATATAAGTAGCAGATCTAGAAGCATAGGTTAGGGTATCCAATCACCCCCAATTAGAATATCAGAGCTCTAGCTCGCCTGAACTCCCTACTATAGCCTCGCCTCATCAAGGACCGTTGGCTCAATGACTGGGTTGAGAGTGGGAGGTAACTCCTCGAGTTCATCGAGATACAAACTTTTGAGCCAGAATATTTAGATGGGTAACTATACCCCCGAAAGCCCATCCCCACACACAACAAATGTTTAGTTGTTTTGCAGTTGTTTAGCATTTTTGTAGTTGTTGGGGGTGGGGTTGCTCCTAGTAGGGGTGGGGTTGCTCAATTTAGGCCGACCAATTATGGCGGACTTCGTAAAAAGGAGGATTCCCCACCCGGGAAATTATGCCCACAGGATTTCTATCTATTGTGGGTAATCCCTCTTGCTTGAATGTTATTGCCTCTACCCTCATGCCAACTTGCTCCCCCATCTCTCCCACCCTTGCCTATACCTATGCCTCTACTTCTTCCATTGGTGGATCGACGAGTCAACTGGCATCTATCTATGTCTACGTAACCTCAGGGCCACTGGGACAGGTGCTCGCTATAGAGGCTACGAACCTTACAACGGGCTATGGCTTCGTTGGAATGGATTTCGATCGAGGTAGTGTATGGGATGCATCTGAATCCGCATATGGAACATCTCTGCTGATAGCTCTGCAAGATCTTCAAATGCAAATTCGCACCCAGACCAAGCGAGAGGAAGTTGGGACGGGAAGGTGCGCTATTGAAGAATAAAGTGCATTGAGTCAGCTTACCTGTTGCTAGAGAGAGAATAGTTGATGTTGGGGGTGGCTTCGGTAAAGAGAGAGTAAGTTAATGGTTTGGGAAAGCTACACTATGCCTTTCCTAAACCACAACTCGTTGATTAGGAAGTTTAGAGTGAGTAACAGTGTTCTCATACCTTCCTTCTGGGGTGGGAGGGCCCCTAAAATTCTATGGTAGCAAGAGAACGCGCTCTGCTTTTGAGGGGAATAAGAAAAATGATAGGGGCCTTTTAAGACTCCACTAGTAGCATTGTTGAATGAACCTTGACAATAGTCTTCTGTGTGTGCTACTTGTCTCCACATTTGCCTCCCCGAGTTCGTTGAGGTGGGGTGTGTATTCCACTGCTAGAATACCCTATAGTGGCGACGGGGGGAAGGTCCTGACTGAAAGGTCTTGCCGGGCATCTAATAGAAAAGGTTCTTTATTTTGTTTTTTCATTTATGAAGGGCAAGCAGATTGTAATATCTTGGGGAGCCCTGCTTCCACATGAAATTGAATGGTGTAAGGGCATCCAAAGGTTTGTGAATTGAACTAATCCCCTTTTGGCTGAGATACTCCACAACCAGTATTGATACCCATCGGGAAAACTATAGAGGGTGCGTGGGGGGGCCCTTCGTCCATAAGCCAAAACCTGGCCTCTATATACTAGGGTTTTGAAGCGAAGCAGTCAACAGGAAAGCGCCTATGTCTCAAGTTTGTGTGCGACCTAAATTCCAGTCTTTCGTACCCCCACCGCTAGAACTACCCCCCACCCCCCCTTTAAAAGTTCTAGCAGGCTGATTAATTAACCCCTACTATTCTAAGGGATAGGCAGAAAATCTACCAGTTTATGATCCTCTAGTGACAGATTCATAGTTAGCAGATTCAATTCTATATTATGTAATTGACTACCCAACAAGAATGGTTCAAATACATTTGCTGGTATTGGTACTTCTACCCGACCAATTGGATCTGGAACTGAATCTTCTACCAAAGCCTCTACGTCATCCCGCGATAGGCTATTATTATGGGAGATATAGTGTCAAGTTAAGGAATCGGGTATTGATCTGTCAAGTTTACACTACGTGATGGCTGGTAGGCACTCATTCTTATACCTGCCCATAATATCTTAGGCCACTCTCTCATTGGTCGAGGTGTTCCCCTCTCCTGGGATGTACGATAGATGCTTCTCATTCCATTTAGTTCCACTTATCTACTTCAACCGGTGTCGGAGGATCTGCTACTTGATGATCTGCTATGGAATCAGCTCGATGCCAATCTCGAATGGGCTTTGCTCCCGCTCCTATCGAAAGGGTGTTCGTTATTTGACGGGATGAACTTCTACCAATTATTACTTCATCTCTACCATTGGTGGTTATGGGTCTTCAACCGCGGGTGATACCTTTACCTTTACACCTGATGCTCGTGCTCAGGCAATTGGCTCTTGAACCGCTATGGGTGATGCAACGCCCCACTACGCAACCCTAGAGGAAGTTGCAACAACTACTTAAACAGGCTATTTTTTTTTTGTTTAAGTACAATTAATAAGTATTTTCCACTAACTAATGCCAACAACCTCTAAGGTTACGAGATAGAGGTTATATAGAACCTCAACACAAACATAAATAAAACCCATGCCAATTATTTAATTAATGAAATAACACATAAATTCCAAGTAAGATAATTTACAACAAGCATAAGAGATAACTTTCAACTTCATTAATCCATTCATTAAACAATAAGATTACAACACTCATTCCCCGAATGAGGCAAGTTCAATAAATAAGGTTACAATTACAAATTCCACCTTGATAACAATGAGGGGAGTAAAACATCTCAAGAACAACTAAATTAACAAGGCATGAAATGAATCTGGATCATACGAGCTCTCCAACTGGAAATCTCGTCCACACGAATATGAAGGAAGCCCAACGGATAGAGGTGCACGTTCAACCCAACCAAGTGGAACCCAAAGGTCCACCCCTCGTGCTAGGAGATAGTAACAAGGGTTTCTAACCAAGGACGTCTACCTCTAGACATAGGCTAACACAACCATACTGAAATAGATACAATGACATCACTGACACAAAGTTACAATGCTTCCAATATTTAACATAATCAATTGCATCACTGATGCAAACATACTATTGACCTAGGAGAAGTATCATCACAATGTTACATGGGTTATCCTGGTGAGTCTTCCTAGGCCCCGACCCCCATCTCGGGTTATCCTGGTAACTTCTAATGACTTCCGGCCCCTCATGTAAACCAATGCGGAATCGGTTATCTTTCGTAGGGACAAGATAATGATCTTCTCATTCCAGGCCTTCTCGTCTCAACCCAAGTCTTTACAAGCCCTTGTGTTCATGAGTGAGGCATAATTATCTTATTAAGTGTTTGATACTACGTGATACTCTAATTAGTTAATTAAGTTATCACTGGATTAACTAACTTACAATGAGTTATTCTGGCACCACTTCGTCTGCCGACCCTCGTTACAAGCCACTCCTCTAAGATGACACGTGGAACAACTCCACAACCCAAGGGTACACAAGTACGACATAAAGGTACCACATACCTAACCATGATATACATTCAACACACTCCCGTTCGTGATAGCCGGGGAACAAACTGGTTAAACGCACTACCTAAGGCGATCCTAAGGTTGACTACACAGTACGACAACCCACAAACTTTAAAACCCAACTGGAAGACTTGCTAAATGTTAAGACCCACATTTTCCAAATGACCATATGAACAGATCAAAAACAAGGCAAGGATCAAATCTACTTTGGGTTCACTAAACCCATTTCCTCACTAGCATTCAATAATCATTGCATTAAATGAACTGAATTAAATACGCCATTTAAAAATCATTTTATTTCCACATAGCATTTAAATACATGAAACATTAACCCGTATCTCAATAATTCAGATAAAAGCAAAATCCCATTTTAAAATAAAATATTTATTCCATATCCAATAAAATTCATTTTCTTAAAAAAAACCATATAATAATGACATGAAATTCTCCTTCTAATGTTAATATTAAAACATTAAGATTATAATATTAGTTAAAACTCTCATAATATCATAATGAAATAATAATATTATTCCATTAAATAAAATCTTTTTAATATTCTAATAACTAATAATCTAAAATATAATAATAAATTTTACTATTAAAATATTATAATAATGATAATATTAAAATATTATGAAAATTATAATATTAAAATTTTATTATTATTATTTTTTTTAATTTTCAAAGGAGCCCAAAAACACTGCCTCGGTTCACGCGCCAACCTTTAGGGTTGAGCCACACGAACCTTGGTTTGCGTAAGCGGTTAGGGTTGAGGAGGAGGTCGCCGAATTTACCAAGCGGCGGCATTTTTTCTTTTTTTTTTGCCGGGGCGGCCATGGCTTCCATGGCCGGCGACGGTGGTTTGTTTCATGGCGACCACAAGAGGCGGGCAGAGAAGGAAGCGTCGGGCGGAGGGAGCAACACGGACGCGGGCAAAGGGCGAAGAATGGCGGGCGACGGAGCTGGCAGCGCCGGCCACCAACTGTGGTGGCACGGGCTGCACAGTCCGCACGGGCCTCAGACGAGGGATGTTGGGCACGCTCCCCCACTCCGCTTCCAAAGGGAGCAACCGTGGGGTGAGCCCCAACCCCCAAACAAAAACTTCTTTTTTTATTTTTATTTTTTTAAAATTTCAACTGTCTTTTTTTTTATATAAAAAAAAAACCAGAACTTAGCAAAAACACACAGACCTCTTTAAAAAATTCCCAACTTATAAAATTTTGCCAGCATAACCTTACAAAATAGAATTTAAAACAAATATATATATAATTATAAGAAGTATATGTGCACATATATATATAATTTCCATTCGATCAAGATTGAAACTCAACAATTTGAAGAACAATTTGAGAACAAAATAGAATGAAAATAACAATTTGTAAACAATAATTTATTTCCAACTTGAACATTCTTATTCAAATTTGAAAAGCAAAATATCAACAAATTTTTTTTGCACACAAACTAAATATTGCAAATAATTTTTCATGCACACAAAAGCCATTGAATTCAAAAAATTTAATTAATACAAGATGAGAACCTGATTCTTTTGAAGTATGCTAAAGATCTTGATGGTGCTATGAAACCCTTTTAAGCTCCACAGATTCTTTGAGCTTTTTATCCAAACCCACAAAATTGAGCAATCCTTCCTCTTCTCTTCTCAATTTTTCTCCAAAAACTCCATTAACAAGACTTGTGAAGAAATTCAAAGATAATGCAAATTTCCCCAAAAATCCTACAACCACCCTCATAAATTCTAGAAAACAAAATAGGAGATATCTCATTTTTTGAATTTTTGAATTTTTGAATTTTCAAATTTCAAAATTGACTTTTAATTCATTTTCTTAATTTCCAATTCCAACTCAAACATGCATGCCTTTCCAAAATGGATAATGTAAATCATTTCAAGATAAATAACTTAATCAATTAATAAAATAAATCTACTATAAGATTAAATTATTTATTAATTAAATTAAATTACTCAATAATTTAAATCACATTTCTAACATTGTTCTAACTTCCTAAATAAATTGAAACAAGGCAAATTAAATAAAATAGAACAACTGGACCATGCTAGGACCGACGACACACTACAACCAGGGTGACGACTCGACACGAAAATCCTAGCTACTATCTCCCAATCAAATGTTGTTGGGCAATGGACACGCTTGAACCTGTGAAATCAGGTGGAGTCGATGTCCTGTACCTGTCAACCTGCTAACAAAGAATATAATCATATGCAATAATATGTCATAAATAAGGCACACCGTGAAGAGGAAATCACGAAATCGCAGGGCACTCGCAAGCGAGTGATGCAATACTGTCCTCTTCACCAATACAGTAGTACTAACTGACACATCTAAAATAGCAGCATAATCAAAAGCATGAAACATCATAAATTTAAATATCCACATATGCTAATTCCAAACATGCCATAATAATCACATCAAAATATAGTATCATCACATCAAGATACATCACGATAAAATAGTGATCAACTGTAACCAAGTACAATGTCAAAGTACAACATAATACAAAAGCATAACAAAGGAAACAACATAGTTCGCACAATAGAGCAAAACAAAGGGGTATTACATCCTCCCCCCTAGGGTCAGGCTTACTCTTGGAAGCCTGCGAACAAATAGGGATAAAGTTCCCTCAGTCTAGCTACATCTTCCCATGTGGATGACGTGTCATCCTTAGGATCCCATTGAATCCTAACTTGATCAATATCTCACCCTCGAAGGGCGAGCGTTCTGCGCTCCACAACGGCCACAGTCTCCAAAGCCAGTTGCCTGTCCTCTACTTGCAATGCATTCCAATCAAGGACATGAGAAATATCTAGATGGTATGACCGAAGAACTGAAACATGAAACACATCATGAATGCACAAGAGACTGGGTGGTAAAGCAAGACGATAAGCCACAAAACCAATCTTCTCGAGTATCTTGAAAGGTCCGACAAAGCGAGGTGCCAACTTAGAGCCCTTCCCATAACGGATGGGACTCTTTCGCAGATGCACCCACAAGAAGACTCTATCGCCTATGACAAACTGATGATCCACTCTATTCGCATCTGCATACTTCTTTTGCCTATCCTGCGCTGCCACCAAGTGCTCTCTAATCCTATCCACCTATTGTTCCATATCCTGCAACATCTCAGGACCCAACACTATCATGTCCTCTGGTCGATCCCAACTCAAGGGGGTACGACATGGTCTCCCATACAATGCTTGGAATGGAGGCATGCCAATGGAACTCTGAAAACCATTATTATAGGCGAACTCTACCAAATAGAGATAATCCTCCCATCGTGTATGTTGGTCCATCACATACATACGTAACATATCCTCAAGGATCTAATTAACCGTCTCGGTCTGTCCATTTGTCTTGGGGTGATAAGCTGAACTGAAGTTCAACTGTGTCCCCATCGCATGCTGCAATGATGTCCAAAGAGCTGAGGTAAACACTGGATCCTTGTCAAAAATAATCTGATGCGGAATGCCATGTAACCTCATAATATCCTCCATGAACACTCTAGCTACGGACGATGTGGTATAGAATGAGTGCATAGGTGAGAAGTGTGCCACCTTCGTCAACCTATCAATTGTCATCATTATCGCATCATGTCGTCTCGAAGAGTTGGGTAAACCAACAATGAAATCTAATGAGATTATATCCCACTTCCACTCTGGTACTAAATACGGTTGCAGGAGCCCTGCTGGATGCTGATGTTTAGCCTTAACTCTCTAACACTCCAGACATCGTGACACAAAATCCGTGATATCTCACTTCATCCCTGGCCAAAAGTACAACTGACACAAATCTGCATGCATCTTCTTCACCCCAGGATGGGCTGAATAAGGTGCACGATGTGCCTCAGTTATAACCAAGGTACGAAGACCATCTGAAGGAGGAACGTATATGCGTCTCGTGTGTCTCAATAACTCATCTTAATCTAGAGAATATCCTGAATGTCTGCCCTCAAGAGGTCTTCCTGCCTCTATCACTGACCTGACCTCCTGGTACTAACTATCTGCTGGAAGGGGAGAAAGAATCTGACTCCGTAAATCCACAACTAGAGTCGACTTGAATATCTCATGTCTCTGTCTACTGAGTGCATCCGCTACAACATTCTCTTTCCCCTGGATGTACTTCACCTCAAAGCCGTACTCACAGAGGAATTCCATCCAACGCCTCTGCCTAGCATTAAGGTTGGGTTGCGTGAAGATATACTGAAGACTCCTGTGATCACTATGCAGCTCAAACCTATGGCCAAGAAGGAAAGGTTTTGAAACGTTGCCTCACACTTCTCGAACCACTCAAACCTCTTCCCTTTCCTTTGAAGGGTAGTGATAGGGTAACCTATCCTCGAAAAACCCTACACAAAGCATCTGTAATAACCCGCTAGCCCCATAAAGCTACGTATCTCTACCACATTTGTGGGTGCAGGCCAATCTGAGATCCCTTGGATCTTTGCAGGATCCACTAAAATACCCTTCCCTGAGATGACATGCCCAAGGTATTGTACCTCAAACTTGAAGAACTCACACTTCGACAAGTTAACAAATAACTGATTATCTCGCAAGCACTGCAATACCTATCACAAATATTCCTCATGCTCTACCATGGTCCTGAAATATATTAGAATGTCATCAAGGAACACAAGGACAAACCTATCTAGGTATGTACGAAATACACCGTTCATCAAACTCATGAACATAGAAGGTACATTCGTCAACCCGAATGGCACTACTGTGAACTCGTAGTGTCCATACCGTGTTCGAAACATTGTCTTATGAATATCAAAGTCAAAGATCCAAAATTGATGATATCCTAACTTAAGATCAATCTTCAAAAAAATGGTGGCACCCTTGACCTGATCAAAGAGATCATCGATCCTAGGAAGCGGATATCGATTCCTGATGGTCACTTTGTTCAACTGTCGGTAATAAATATATAACCGGAGTGAACCATCCTTCTTCTTCATGAAGATGACTGGTGCTCCCCATGGTGAAACACTAGGGCGAATGAAGCCCTTCTCTAACAACTCCTCAAGCTGTAAATGAAGCTCTTTCAGCTCCTGGGTAGTCATACGATAGGGAGCTCAAGAAATGGGTTGTGAACCAGGTATAAGATCAATCTTGAAGTCAATATCCCTCTGAGGTGGCATCCCTGGAATCTCGTCTAGGAAGACATCGGAATACTCCTGAAGGACGGGGTGACTATCAAGAGAGACTTTCTCTTCTCCACCACCTAGATCCAAATCATCCATTGTGATAGCAAATAACTGGCAACCCTGACATACACACCTTCTCAACTGCATAGTTGAGATGACCCTCAAAGAAATCGACCTCTAGACTCCCACTATCTCTACCTCTCTACCAGATGCCTCATTGCATCGAATCGACTTGCGTCAACAATCCAAGACCGCACTATGCGACTCCAACCAATCCATCCCTATAACGATTTCATAAGAACCCAAAGGAATAACTCAGAGGTCCATCGTAGTCTGGAGAGGTCCAACCTCCAATCTACACTCTGACACAAGGGAATGCGATGCAACTTTCGCACCTGAAGCTAACTCTACCTACCACCTATCGACTTGCCTTACCGCATCCAGTCTACATCGTGACATGACGGATGAAGAAATGAAGGAGTCTGTCACTCCAGAATCAAATAAAACGGTAACTGGGTTACCCATCAACATAACATAAGTCTTGATGACAATGCCCTGATGCTCTGCCTGGTGGTTATCAACCACTGCAAAAACTTGATGCCCTCTACCTGCATCACCAACTGTCGGCTTAGATGTCGCTGGTCCCTATGAAAATCTAGATGTGCCCCTATTGGGATAGCCTCTAGCCATGTGACCATGTTGACCACATGCAAAACACTCAATGCCTCTGCCAAAACCTCTACCTCCAGATGGTGCGCTAGATTGCTGCACACTACCCCTGAAAGTAGACTGCGAACTTTGAGCTGGCTGATCAAAATTGGAGCGTTTCTCATGCCTCCAATTCCTATCTCCCTGTCTCGACTGGAAACCTTTATGTTTCCCCTGTGATACCTATTCCTGCTACTGACCACCCTGAGATGGCCCCTGTTGAGACCTAGGAGGTAAACCTCCCTGAGGCTACCCTCCTTTAGCACTAGATCCTGCCACTGCACTACTGCCAACTGGAACACTCATGTGTCCTCCAAGTGCCATACTTAGATTCTCCTCAATAAGGTGTGCTTTCTGAACTGCCACTTCCATGGTCTTGGGTTCGAAAACCCTCACACCACCACTGAGACGGGCATTTAAACCCCTGACAAAATGGTGTACCAACATACTCTCATCGTCACCAATCTCTATATACTATTTGAGCTCATAAAAACATCGCTCGTACTGCTCAATAGATAATGCCATCTGACGCAAAGCATGGAACTCGTCGCCTCGACGCTGACGCCAATGCTCAAATAAAAATAAAGCTCTGAATCTCTCTAAGAAAATCTCCCAAGATGCAGTGTGAATGTCAATATGGAGCTTCTGCTCCTCTAGTCTCCACCAAGTGGATGCAAATCCTCTCAATTGCATGATGGCATAACGAGCTCTGGTGTTACTACCATACAAATGCATGGCAAAACACCTGTCCAGGTCTATGAACCAAGTCTCAGCCTCTAAACCAGTACCAGATCCATCATACAATGGAGGGTGTCGCCTGAGTAGGTCCCTCATATGTGACTCAGACTGGGGTGGAGCTTCCCTCACCATAGGGTTAACCTCAACCTCAACCTACCTTGGTCCAAGGAGTGCCAAAGCCTCCTCTAGCGCTCTACACGTTGCCTCAATCCTTGTTGGATCCTACTAATGATTACCAACCCCAGGTGCATTCTGAGATGCCTGTTGTTCCTCCTGATCTGGGATAAGAGGAACTAAAGGAGGACAGTCATGCTAACTCTCACCACGACCGCCTATACGGCCACGAACACGCCCTCTACCTCTTCCGCGTCTGGGCGACATAATCCTGCATAGACACGTCAAGGTATTAGGCAAGATATACAACTCAAAAACCTAAACAACTAAAAGCTTAGTGGTTCCATCATAATCCCAGAGTACCCAGTGTTTAAACCTAGGCTTTGATACCATGTGTAACGCCCCGCCACGCAACCCTAGAGGAAGTTGCAACAACTACTTAAACGGGCTATTTTTTTTTTGTTTAAGTACAATTAATAAGTAATTTCCACTAACTAATGCCAACAACCTCTAAGATTACGAGGCAGAGGTTATATAGAACCTCAACACAAACATAAATAAAACCCATGCCAATTATTTAATTAATGAAATAACACATAAATTCCAAGTAAGATAATTTACAACAAGCATAAGAGATAACTTTCAACTTCATTAATCCATTCATTAAACAATAAGATTACAACACTCATTCCCCGAATGAGGCAAGTTCAATAAATAAGGTTACAATTACAAATTCCACCTTGATAACAATGAGGGGAGTAAAACATCTCAAGAACAACTAAATTAACAAGGCATGAAATGAATCTGGATCATACGAGCTCTCCAACTGGAAATCTCGTCCACACGAATATGAAGGAAGCCCAACGGATAGAGGTGCACGTTCAACCCAACCAAGTGGAACCCAAAGGTCCACCCCTCGTGCTAGGAGATAGTAACAAGGGTTTCTAACCAAGGACGTCTACCTCTAGACATAGGCTAACACAACCATACTGAAATAGATACAATGACATCACTGACACAAAGTTACAATGCTTCCAATATTTAACATAATCAATTGCATCACTGATGCAAACATACTATTGACCTAGGAGAAGTATCATCACAATGTTACATGGGTTATCCTGGTGAGTCTTCCTAGGCCCCGACCCCCATCTCGGGTTATCCTGGTAACTTCTAATGACTTCCGGCCCCTCATGTAAACCAATGCGGAATCGGTTATCTTTCGTAGGGACAAGATAATGATCTTCTCATTCCAGGCCTTCTCGTCTCAACCCAAGTCTTTACAAGCCCTTGTGTTCATGAGTGAGGCATAATTATCTTATTAAGTGTTTGATACTACGTGATACTCTAATTAGTTAATTAAGTTATCACTGGATTAACTAACTTACAATGAGTTATTCTGGCACCACTTCGTCTGCCGACCCTCGTTACAAGCCACTCCTCTAAGATGACACGTGGAACAACTCCACAACCCAAGGGTACACAAGTACGACATAAAGGTACCACATACCTAACCATGATATACATTCAACACACTCCCGTTCGTGATAGCCGGGGAACAAACTGGTTAAACGCACTACCTAAGGCGATCCTAAGGTTGACTACACAGTACGACAACCCACAAACTTTAAAACCCAACTGGAAGACTTGCTAAATGTTAAGACCCACATTTTCCAAATGACCATATGAACAGATCAAAAACAAGGCAAGGATCAAATCTACTTTGGGTTCACTAAACCCATTTCCTCACTAGCATTCAATAATCATTGCATTAAATGAACTGAATTAAATACGCCATTTAAAAATCATTTTATTTCCACATAGCATTTAAATACATGAAACATTAACCCGTATCTCAATAATTCAGATAAAAGCAAAATCCCATTTTAAAATAAAATATTTATTCCATATCCAATAAAATTCATTTTCTTAAAAAAAACCATATAATAATGACATGAAATTCTCCTTCTAATGTTAATATTAAAACATTAAGATTATAATATTAGTTAAAACTCTCATAATATCATAATGAAATAATAATATTATTCCATTAAATAAAATCTTTTTAATATTCTAATAACTAATAATCTAAAATATAATAATAAATTTTACTATTAAAATATTATAATAATGATAATATTAAAATATTATGAAAATTATAATATTAAAATTTTATTATTATTATTTTTTTTAATTTTCAAAGGAGCCCAAAAACACTGCCTCGGTTCACGCGCCAACCTTTAGGGTTGAGCCACACGAACCTTGGTTTGCGTAAGCGGTTAGGGTTGAGGAGGAGGTCGCCGAATTTACCAAGCGGCGGCATTTTTTCTTTTTTTTTTGCCGGGGCGGCCATGGCTTCCATGGCCGGCGACGGTGGTTTGTTTCATGGCGACCACAAGAGGCGGGCAGAGAAGGAAGCGTCGGGCGGAGAGGGACGTAGGGCGAAGAATGGCGGGCGACGGAGCTGGCAGCGCCGGCCACCAACTGTGGTGGCACGGGCTGCACAGTCCGCACGGGCCTCAGACGAGGGATGTTGGGCACGCTCCCCCACTCCGCTTCCAAAGGGAGCAACCGTGGGGTGAGCCCCAACCCCCAAACAAAAACTTCTTTTTATTTTTATTTTTTTAAAATTTCAACTGTCTTTTTTTTTATATAAAAAAAAAAACCAGAACTTAGCAAAAAAACACAGACCTCTTTACAAAAATTCTCAACTTGACAAAATTTATAAAATTTTGCTAGCATAACCTTACAAAATAGAATTTAAAACAAATATATATATAATTATAAGAAGTATATGTGCACATATATATATAATTTCCATTCAATCAAGATTGAAACTCAACAATTTGAAGAAAAATTTGAGAACAAAACATAATGAAAATAACAATTTGTAAACAAGAATTTATTTCCAACTTGAACATTCTTATTCAAATTTGAAAAGCAAAATATCAACAGATTTGTTTTGCACACAAACTAAAGATAGCAAATAATTTTCCATCCACACAAAAGCCATTGAATTGAAAAAATTCAATTAATACAAGACGAGAACCTGATTCTTTTGAAGTATGCTGAAGATCCTGATGGTGCTATGAAACCCTTTTAAGCTCCATAGATTCTTTGAGCTTTTTATCCAAACCCACAAAATTGAGCAATCCTTCCTCTTCTCTTTTCAATTTTTCTCCAAAAACTCCATTAACAAGACTTGTGAAGAAATTCAAAGATAATGCAAATTTCCCCAAAAATCCTACAACCTGCCTCATAAATTCTAGAAAACAAAATAGGAAATATCTCATTTTTTGAATTTTTGAATTTCAAAATTAACTTTTAATTCATTTTCTTAATTTCCAATTCCAACTCAAACATGCATGCCTTTCCAAAATGGATAATGTAAATCATTTCAAGATAAATAACTTAATCAATTAATAAAATAAATCTACTATAAGATTAAATTATTTATTAATTAAATTAAATTACTCAATAATTTAAATCACATTTCTAACATTGTTCTAACTTCCTAAATAAATTGAAACAAGGCAAATTGAATAAAATAGAACAACTGGACCATGCTAGGATCGACGACACACTACGACCAAGGTGACGACTCGGCACGGAAATCCTAGCTACTATCTCCCAATCAAACGTTGTTGGGCAATGGACACGCTCGAACCTGTGAAATCAGGTGGAGTCGATGTCCTGTACCTGTCAACCTATGAACAAAGAATATAACCACATGCAATAATATTTCATAAATAAGGCACACCGTGAAGAGGAAATCACGAAATCGCAGGGCACTCGCAAGCGAGTGATGCGATACCGTCCTCTTGACCAATACAGTAGTACTAACTGACGCATCTAACATAGTAGCATAATCGAAAGAATGAAACATCATAAATTTAAATATCCACATATGCTAATTCCAAACATGCCATAATAATCACATCAAAATATAGTATCATCACATCAAGATACATCACGATAAAACAGTGATCAATTGTAACCAAGTACAATGTCAAAGTTCAACAAAATACAAAAGCATAACAAAGGAAACAACATAGTTCGCACAATAGAGCAAAATGGAGGAGTATTACAGGTGAGACTGGAACTGCACCCGAAAATCTTACTATTGGGAACTCCACTCTTGCCGAAGCCTATCAATGTTTTAGGCGTCAGTGATTGTTGTTGTTTCGTTAGGGATCGGTTTCGTAAGCTATGATGCGTGATGTCATTTGTTTATTCCCCCGATGTGCGAGAAAGATGGGTGGGGGGTTATATTGTTCACTGAGGTTTCTCTTATCTTGGGTGAGAGCTTATCCTATCAAAAACCACAAACCCCACCGGCCCCTCCCGGGAGGTAGATTCTATTTGTGGGAGGATATAGAGGTTGGCCTTGGGTGGGAATGTTAGAAGGCGGTGGGGCGACCCTACTATGACTATAGCCCTACCACAAACCCCACCGGCCCCTCTCGGGAGGTAGATTCTATTTGTGGGAGGATATAGCGGTTGGCCTTGGGTGGGAATGGTAGAAGGCGATGGGGGCCCCTAGTCTATCTATCTGGCTAGAAGGCTATGAAGGTGCTTCTCTACTGGTCGATCGAGCGAGGCTTTGTCGACTCTATTCTTGCAGGTGATGCAATTAGCTATTCCCAAAGGTCAGTTCCTGATTAATAAATCCACGATGTCTAGCCTTGGATTGGAATGGGTGAGGTCTGCGGGGGTTTCATTCCCCTCCTCCAAATAAAGTGGTCATCTAGCAATAAAAAGGTCTCCCTGGATTATTGTCGTCTATCTATTCGGGCTACCTACTAGTTATTCATTCATTTTCGACAAGCCTAGCCCAAGCACTTCAGCCCCAATAAATGGGATAGGTCGGGCACGGATGGGTACTAAGTAGTTGTTACTCAAGATCCAGTGTTGCCCCCCTACTATCAACTACAGAAAGGGGTGGAGGGAAGCAAGTCCAGACGAAGTTGTTGTTACCCGTAGTGGTGGGTGGGAGATATTTCAGCTTTGGGTCGAATGTCACTTGAAACCTTGACTGAAAATGGAAGCGATTTATCGATGACAGTCTGAATATCCAAGTTATGACGGTCACTAAGAATAATCCACTACAGATCCGCACTGACAAATCAATCCTTCTGCTATCATTGATGTTTCAAAACTTTCACATCTATAGTTCCCTCATGTTCAAAAGATAGATCCAGTTGGGGATCGACTTTCCATGAAGTGGGATTCGGGAGGGCGTTAACAAGCTCACCCATAGCCACTAGTAAGAGATCGCCCTCCCAATCCACGCTTTATCCTCCTCCCACCTGGCCCATTAGAATAGTAGGGGGAATTCCCTCCAACTATAGTTAATTAATCAATCAATTAATTTGGGCCTGCTAGAGTAAGACCTATAATACGCTAGACTTTGTATAGTCAGGGGGGGGCGGGGGGAACTATAGGGTGCTCGGGGGGAATTAACCCAACACTAAGAATTCTACGGCCATGGGATGGAATTACACAAGAGAATGAATAGAGCAACCCAAACCGGATAGTAGGGACTTCCTTGATCCAAAACCACTTTATTCCCTATGCACCAGGATTAATGTCGCTTGCTAGAATAGGAGCCCATAGAATTGTAGGGATCAGCTTGCTAGAGTAAGGAAACCCCTCAGATTGGGGCGGGGGATGAACCCAAGTATTACCATCTCGAGACGCACACAAGCATCAATTGAGGAAACAAAACTACTTGGACCACCAATTAGTTACAGACACAGGGGCACTCACCTTAAGGTTAGGTTAGGGAAGGGCCCTATCATTCATATTGCGAAGGAAGGCCCTGTTAGAATCCAAGATCACCTGCATGCAATAACCTGTTACATGCAAAAGACATTCAGAACAAAACAAGATCTGTAAACCTCAAAGTGTAAAATGCATTATGAGAATCTCTGTTATTACAAAGAGATCAATCCTTATGAAGGAGATCAAGAAACCCTAAAGGGGAAACACCCTAAATGAAACCCTAGTGTGCACACTTAATAATTAATAAATAATTATTAATGCGCCTAAGTTTAGCTTAAGCAACTAGAGGAATAAGTGACTTAATTAATTAACCAGTATGATGTAATTAATTAAGCGTAATAAATTATTACTCTAACACCCCCCCTTAAGATGAACTTAGGAAGAAGCTAAAACACTAGAAGAAGATGCATGCAAGAAAAGATGGGTCCCGGCAACTAGGCCTGATCAAGTACCCATTTACAAATGCAAGAAAGAGGTAGAGGAGGAAAACCCAGTGGGACAAAACCCCCCTACAATGATATGACATGCTGCAAAGAAGCACTGGAAGAACACTGTAGAGTAACACTGGAACCGCAATCTGGCAAGCAAGGAAAGTTACTTCTGTCTACAAGAAACCATATCGAAATCATAATAATGCAACAGCAGACCCGATGCCACGGAACACTCGAAAACTCCAAATGGGAACAACGCTGGAATCTATGAAGCAGCAGTCGATTATTAACTGATGTATCACTGAAAATGAAGTGCAAAGATGCAAGTGGCACTCTCCCAACTGTCAAAAAATCCAAGTAATCTCCAAAACACCCATCGGGCCAAATCTGGATTAACGAAAAACCTAGGATAGATACAGAAAAAAGTGCATGGACAGCAACATAGAGCTCCTCAATACCTTTCCAACGCCGCAAAGATAGTGAAAATCGGAGATCGTGGCGAAAAGTTATGAGCTCGGAAGCATAAAAAGTACATCTAACTTCAACCAGCAATAAATGCAATAAAACAGAAAAATACTAAAAAATAAACTACACCAAATGAAAGTACTTGGAACCAGCTTTTCGGCGATATCTCGTTTGCCCGATTTCGATACCGTATGCCCAAGTTATGCCAAAAACAAAAAAATTGCTATTTTAAGGCAAACTAGGGTTAGGAGGGGCAAGGAGGGGCCGTACGGACGTTGACGTCATGCTGACGTCAGCGGTTCACGAGCATAAATTTGACGGCCTGTAGACCGTCGTCGCAAAAAATCGGCCTCCCTGCAGAAAAATTTCGGCCCCTGGTCACCCATGTGACCGTGGGCGCAGAGCAGGGGGCTGGGGCAGAGCCCCTGGTTCTCCATGGGACCGACGACCGAGGATGAGAAGCCCTCAAGGGTTGGCGGAGCTGGAGGTGGCGTATGGGCTGAGCGTCGCCCAGTGGCGGCGGATCGGTGGCCGCCGGGTGGCGGAATCCATCATAACTGTGAGCGTCCGCACAGAGCCCGAAAAAACACCGTTTTTTTATTTTTGTGCAATTTTTGACCTCAGAATGCGTGTTGGGGAGGCCGTACGGCCTCCCTGGTAAATTTTTTTTGCCTCCTAGATCAAGATCACCAAAATCAACCAAACGACAGGCGTTCCTAGGGTTTCGAGGCGCTACGAACGCGATGGCGACGTCCGTTTGAGCCCAAAGTGTGCTGAAAAATCGGCTACCCCCAGATCTTGCAGAAAAGATGCCTGTGGAAACCCTTGCATTTGAAACTCACTAAGAAGCCATATCTTCAGGTCACGAACAGGCAGCAGCAGGTCTGGAGCTCTGATACCATGTTAGAATCGAAGATCACCTGCATGCAAATGGATACCTATCACATGCAAAAGACATTCAGAACAAAACAAGATCTGTAAACCTCAAAGTGTAAAATGCATTATGAGAATCTCTGTTATTACAAAGAGATCAATCCTTATGAAGGAGATCAAGAAACCCTAAAGGGGAAACCCTAAATGAAACCCTAGTGTGCACACTTAATAATTAATAAATAATTATTAATGCGCCTAAGTTTAGCTTAAGCAACTAGAGGAATAAGTGACTTAATTAATTAACCAATATGATGTAATTAATTAAGCGTAATAAATTATTACTCTAACAGGCCCCCCCTTATCAATATTGGCAGATGGCATACAAATCATATCGCTCTAGAAAGGGATGGGCCACTCACAGCATAAGGAATCCAAACCCAGCACAATGAGTGCTACTGCTAAAGGGGATGCGCCACACAAAGGCTTAGCTCAATGTACAAGCATTGGAACAAACAACTACCTACATCGGCCTAATACCTATTGAACAAACGCCTATTAGCTGGGTGGGTGGGATAAAGTGTCGGGGTTATATCTACCACCACTTAGTTAATGAACCCACTTTGGGGTGGGGCTTAATTAATTAGCCTGCTAGAAGGAGGATATAGAAATTACCAACCCCTTTTTTGCCACCCTTTCATCGGGACCAACCTGCCCCCCCTGCTTAGAGGTAGATTCTAGTTAGTTGGCAAATGGGTCGGTGGGGTTAGGGGGACCTAAGGCCAATATGGTCGGTTGCTGATGAAAGGCAGGTAACAAAACCCCACCGACCTATTCATTTTACCCCACCGACCAAAGACGAATGGGTTGGTCCTGAAGGGTCGGGTGGGTGGCAATAGGGAGGTCGATGGGTAAGGCCTGCCTTCAGCAACTGACTATATTGGCCTTAGGTGTAGTTGCCTCAGGTTAGTCCCGAAGGGCAGGTGAGTGGAGCAACTCTATAGCCTCCCACCCAAGGCCTATCCCTATATCCAATTCATCTACCCCCCCTGCAACTATGATTCCCAATTCATCTACCCCCCATCTATGATTCCCTCCCACGAAAAGGCAAATGGGTTGGTCCCAAAGGGCCTGACTACCAGAGAACCACTATGATTCAGGTGGGTGGTCAACTCCACCTACTATTCTAATGGGTTGAAATGGCTGATTTCGCCCCACCCGACCCACCCAATGAACCGGTGGGGTTTGTGGTGGGCGAAGCCCTGGTGGGGTCGGCCTTGGGTGGGTCCCCCGACTCTTCCGCCCACCCACCCTACCTATAATTCGAGGGGGGTGGGAAATATAGTTGCACCGAGAGAAATTTCTTCTCTGGTGAGTGAGTTGGTGCGCTGGTTCATATATCTGCCCAGGGTGACCTTGTTGATTAGGGTGGGTGGGAGGAGGAAGTGGAGATCGACTTCAAGGTGAAATTCTTATGTTTCTGATGTCTTCACCTCAATAAAGTGATTGGGTGGGTGGGGATTCTAGTTGCCGACCGGAACTTCAACTCCCATGCAAGGATGCCACCTTTGCTTCCTCTCCTGCCATAAGCGCTTTGAGAATGGTCAACTAATTCTTTAAGGGGCTCGCTCTGAGCGAAAACATAAATAGCGGGTTACCTAGTTCCACCATTGCTCATGGAGAGACGGTTCCAGCAGGAATAAAGCTAGCATCCCTTCTTGCCATAGCTTCCCTTCACACGACTCCAAATCCTTCAGTTGTAGAAGCATCATAGAGAAAGGCTTCGATAGGAGCAACACCTTTAGTAGCATCATTTCACAACTATAGTTCTAACTCTAGTTGTTGGTCTAGTTGATCTGGTTTCAGTAGTTACAGTTTACCTTGTTTACTCCGCAGTTCAAGATTCAGTTGATTTAGATCATTCTCGAGCAATTATAAGGTGGACCGAGTGGGAGAACCAAAGACGAAGGTTTCAATGGTAGTAATAGCTTCGATATCATTCGCGCGAGTTACACCGCCATCAGTGGATCCACCAACTACAAAGGTAAAAGCATAGGTAGAAGATCCAGTTCGTGATTCTAGGGATGAAGATTTTGTCTACGTTATTGATTATGGTGATTCTTACTTCGCTTATCATGATTGTGATGCTTGTTTTGATGATCATAGTAGAGATCAAGACCCATAATCAGAAGCATAAGCACACGTTGAAGCATCCGTAGACTCGATTGACCCATATCTAGTAGCTACAGTTGCTTACCCGGTCCCGTAGCCATTTAGAGAGCGAAACCCATACCTTAGTGATCTAGTTCTTGATGCTGAAGTAGATCATGATCATCTCGAAGCAGGAGAGCTAGAAGTTTGAGAGGCACCACATATAGGAAGATTTTGCAACAACTTCTGACTTTGATCTGGTTGATTCAATAGATTGAACAATAGTAGTTTAATCATCAGCATCCTATATAGTATCTGGTCCAACAGCATATAATTGAGCAAGCAGAGGTGGGTAATAGATTGGTAAGGGTAGAAGAAGCAACAGGAAAGGCAGCAGACCCGGGACCAACAAATTCTCGCCATTCTGCACCAGTCTCAACCAGTTCTCGCTAGCAGCATATCTTGTTCCAAATCCTCCAGCACAAGTTGATTATGCTATTGATTAAGCTATTGATGCAACAAAAAACTATATTAGAGGGCAGTCGAGTCTGTTGATTACAATAGCCAGAAAGCTTCTCGCCACCAGCCATAAACAGAGCTAGTTTCCCACCTAGGTTAACCCGAAGCTAGAGCACAGGTAGAGCCAGTTGAAGCGTCCAAGCAAGTCAATCTAGTTGATCTAGTGACCAATTTGTAGGATCAAGGGTAAAGGTATTTGATTAAGTAGATGTAGAGTCAATTCATCTCATCCCCATGGGAGATATTGCAAAACCAAAGCGAGCAGGACTAGTAGTAAATCTAAGACCAGTACCCTTATAGGTTCTATACCCAGCAGGAGTAGTAGAGACGAAGGTTGAAGCATCACTAGAGGCAACAACCCCATAGAATAGTAGGGGCCCACCCACCCACATATGATCCACCAGTAGTAGATCTAATTGACCTTGTTGATCCAGTCGATTATGCAGTTGATCCAACGACATAACCATCACTAGCACAAGATCGGTATTGACTTATATAGGGATATCCTGTTCGTGATAGAGATGAAGAACTAGATGTTCCAGATCGAGATACATATATAGATCCATAGCTATCAGCACCAACGATAGTAGATCCTCCCAATACCAGATGCCCATGATGGAAAAATATTTGTTGTTCAATCCACCCCTTGTTGCTAATAGAGTTGTTGATGATTTGCTCCAGCCTCCCAATTTGTAGAAAAAAGAGAAGTTGGTCCCTCTCCACCTTTGAGATATGGGAATCAACCCTACCGAGGAAGGATCCGCCTGGGCTTAGCAAGATATGTCATAACCTCCTGAATCAATTAGAGGTGTAGCTACCGGTTATGGATCCTCCTTTCTTTTGGCTGCCTCCAAACCCCAGCCTATGAAAGTTGATCCTGGTTCACCTCTCTCGACTCTATTTGAAACTAGATGCTCACCTCAGATCAAGAAATGAAAGAGCATTCATTAAGTTGTTCGGGTACAGGAGCTCCTCCTTCTGCTTGGGCCTTGAAGCCCATACATTAACCTCGATCGAAGAATACAGCTGCATAGGTGCCCAGAGATGAAAGAAGATTTGTTGGTTTGGCAATGCCCATTGTTCCCTATTGTTCAAATATTTCCTCACTCGCCCTTTTAATAATTATTGATGGTAGGAGTTCTTCTGGATAAGAAAACGGTGAAGTGGTAGCCCCCACCTTTCGTTCGAACCACAAGATGGAAGGATAGAATAGAACTGCATTGAACCCCCTCCTCTGATCTAGTAGTGATGATGCTCAACCTAGTACTACTTAAGGTGGAAGCAGCGTTATTCTCCATCCACCAAATCCTACCACGGTCTCTTGGTTTCACTCCTCTCCTCCGAAAACCTCTTTCGCCTTCTCCGCCTTCTTGCCTTTCAAAGGGAACAACAACAGTTGTTGATCCAGCAGTAGTGGCCCTTACTATCCATGGGTACCACCACCAGGTTATCCCTCATCTTCACAGAGTGTTGTGTGGGGCCCACCTTTTTGTGGGGATGGGTGGGTGGTAATATTAGGTTGGGTGGGCCCCTTCTATGGGTTTGGGTGGGTGGTGATATCGGTGACACTTCATTCAATGAGTGACAACTGAGGAGGAGTTCATTGGAGTTGCGAAGGGAGTGCAAGAGAAGCTCTGAAACTGGTTATTGACACCTACTGACCCATCTCTGGGGGAGGAAATGAGAATATGGGGAGCGTCGAGGCCAGGTACCTGGGGAACAGAGCCAATCCATAGCAACAAAGGCCTCGATGAACCACTCAAACACCTCTCCCGACATCCTTCAGCCAACCACCTTTCAATTCCCCTCTCAGAGAGTTTAGTTTGTTGGATCTAGGAGCCATGCAAGACTAGGAGTAGATCCCAGCTAGAGGCCTCGATGTCTTGGAGGATACAATGGGTGGGTGGAGTAGGAAACAAAGGGAATTCTTGGAGCGAGGGTAAGGGAGAGGGATGAGAGGAATGGGGAGTTGACTGGCAAGGTCAATTCTCCCCAACTATCTTTAGATCAGTTTACTACTCGACTTCAATGAAAGGTGGCAACCATTTCATAAATCAAATCATCAACTCGAAAAGAGGGAATGGAAGGAGGAGGGAGATAGGTTGGATGGGAGAATCTTATGCCTGATCGTTCTTGTGGCTAAAGAGTGGAGACCAACCCCTAATGGATTCGATCGACGACCCATAGAATAGTAGGGCCTATTGTTGGAGATTGGGAAGTTGGGGAAGGTTGAGGTAGAGATTTCGTTCAGTTAATCCACTCACTTGGCAATAAGGTGCAGAGATCTGGCTGCCTCCTTCCTTTCTCTTTGTTTCCCTTCTCCTAGTTGGGCATCAACTATCCAACCACAAGTTCTGGGAGGCTAGTCATCAATCACAACGGCTTAGAATGGATGGGACGGCTATCCAACACTAATTGGAGGGAGGGGGCCTCTTCCTGGCTCGACAAAAACACTTAGCTCATCATTGGGGGCATTGGATCCAAGAACGGATGGCAAGGCCTCGGGAAGGCTGGCTAAGAATTGACTCGTCAGAACACCCACCCCTCTTTTAATTACCCGCCCCCTCTTTTAATTAATTGCATCGAGCATCAGCCTACCATAGAATTTTAGGGGCTCTCCCACCCAACTATCTCCTCCCACAAATTAATCTACCCTCCTTAGGATTAATGCCACTTGCTAACCCCACCGAGCCCCCTCGGGAGGTAGATTATATTCGCGGGAGATATAGGGGCCTTGGGAAAGCAGGCTAATTAATTAAGAGGGGTCGGGTCCACCACCAGACATTTTACAGCCTTCCTTTCTAGTGGAAATATGAAGTGATAGCTTGATGGATCGATCATGCGATGTGCATGGTTGGGGTTTCCACCTTATGTAATGATCGAATTGATGCACATAGGCCTTGATAATAGCGACTAATCGCTTTGGAACTACTGGTTCGGGATCAACTTATGATTCAAGGTTAACAACTGGAACTTCAATTATATTTGTTGGTGTATCTGCCTCTGGTACTAGATTTGGTACTGGACTTGTGACCAAATCTCAATCTCGATCTTAAGGGAAGGATGCTACTTTGTGAGATGCTGATGGCGAATCTTATGCCAGCTACTATGCTGGAACAGGGTCTATACTGAAGATAAAGGTAGGAGTCGATGCAGGATGGATAATCGAACAATCCAATGAGGGGGTGTGGGTAGGTGAAGGAGATGGGCGAGAAAGGAGGAGGATATTTTTATCTAGCATAGGAGGAGGAGGAGATTGTTTATCCAGCCTTGTTGTAACGAACAAAATTGAATAGGAAAGCAAGAGATATCTATTCTTTGGCCCCGTCTAGTCCATCTCGATGAAAAGCATAGTTGAAAATGGCTGCAAGAGCATACACCCCCATACTAAACATCACTACCTCTAGTCCATCCCTCACCTGATGAGTGAATAGTGACTTGAACTGAAGGAATCTTTCACTCAGCCTGAACTGCCCTTAGAATAGTAGGGGCCCCTCCTAACTTTGAGAATAGCTACTTCTCGATGGATGACATCGCAAAGAAAGAATGTTAGGTATTAACCTTTTTTTGCCCAACCCTAGGTCCAAGAGCTTTGGGGTATCATTCATTTGTTCCCGAACCTTCATTCGTCTAGTTAAGGTTAATTAGAAAGGGAGGTTTCTTATCTGTCGATGGGTCCTTTCTATAGTGGCATGGCGTTATTTGCCCTACCTACATTGGGATTCAATCCAACCACAGGTTCCCCTACGGCTACCTTGTTACGACTTCACCCCATTCAAAGACCCCACCGTGGTATGTGCCAATAGGACCAAACCCAACTATCCAGCTATCTTAGTAGGGGTAGGGCCACCCCTACTGCTACTATAGTGGTGGAAGACAGAGAGCACCCTACTATAACTATAGTAGCGGGCCCCCCCACCCCCCTACTATAGTTGTCTATAGGGCCCTCCTCCCCCGTGTATGCATGTATGCATGTATGCATGCATACATGCATACATGCCATTGTTAGTTAACGGTTGTATGTCATGCATATATATATATATCCTTAATGTGAACATAAAGCATTAGATATGGTAAGAGTTATAATTGGGGATATGATAGTATAACATTACTTGTTTCATTTAACATATAGCCTTGTTCATTTAGATTGAAGTGAATTAGATGTATGGTTTGTTTGTTCTACAATTACAATTACTCTTGCATGTAAATTATTGTTTCATATAGCCTTGTTTATTTATATTTAAGTCAATTAGATGTATGGTTTATTTGTATGTATGTATGTATACATACATACATACATATATATATATATGTGTGTGTGTGTGTATGTATATATATATATATATATACATACATACATACATATACATATATATATATGCCATTGTTAGTTAACGGTTGTATGTCATGCATATATATATCCTTAATGTGAACATAAAGCATTAGATATGGTAAGAGTTAGAATTGGGGATATGATAGTATAACATGCATTACTCATTTCATTTAACATATAACCTTGTTCATTTAGATTGAAGTGAATTAGATGTATGGTTTGTTTGTTCTACAATTATAGTTACTCTTGCATGTAAATTATTGTTTCATATAGCCTTGTTTATTTACATTTAAGTCAATTAGATGTATGGTTTATTTGTTCTTCAATTATAGTGACTTTTACATGCATGAAAATGTTGTTTCAATTTATATCATAATGTTGTTGCAAGTTATATATAAATATCATAATGTAGTTTTAAAAAGGGTTATAATTATTTGTATCATAATCTTATTTCAAGTTATATATAACCCCTTAACTGATTATATATATTACTATATTACTATATATATTCCATGATCAACTAAGGGTTGTATGTCATGCAGAGCAAGATATATCCTTTATGTGATTGTAAATGGTTAAATATGGTGAGAGTTAAAATTGGGGATATGATACTATAACATGCATTACTTTTTTCATTTGACGTGTAGCCTTGTTCATCTATATTGAAGTGATTTAGATGTATGTTTAGTTTTTTCTTCAATTATAATTACTCTTACATGGATGAAAATGTTGTTTCAATTTATATATAAGCTTTTACAACTATATTATTTTTAGAAAGAGTTATAAATATTTATATCATAATATTGTTTCAAGTTATATATAACCCCTATATATATATTCCATGATCAATTAAGGGTTCTATGTCATGCACACCGAGATAATCTTTAATGTGAACGTATAGGGTAAAATATGATAAGAGTTAGAATTGGGTAAAAGATATTATAACATGCATTTCTTGAACTTATTTTAATATGTTTGTAAGAAGCAATCATTGTTGATAACATAAACTCAACTCTATTAACTTATTATAAAAAAAATCACTCTATGTTTAGGTGGTTGTCTATTGCAGGGAAACAACAAAGATGAACATATTAGTATTGTGAAAATTACATCAGTTACACACATTACATATCAGTTGTTCAGGTTCTTTCTATTTAAATGGAACACCTTCAAAACATTGATAGTAAAATTGTTCCCAACTTAACATTCCAATTATGAAAAGAAAAATGGAAAAGAGAATTTAGATGATGGGAATCAATCTGTTGATGTGTTGTCGGTCTCTGAATCTTGCCTAGCCAACTGCTCATCCATATTTTTTATCTCTAAATCTGTAGGAGTGCAACTTGATTGTGTTTGGCTAATACTTGTGTGAGGTGATGGTGGAAATACTAGGGACAATGAATAGAAACAAAGTCTGTATATTTCACATGTCATTCAGGCAATGGATTTAAAGGATTCTCGTATGCCTTTCCCTTGTTGCCTCGTTTCTAGCCCTTTCCATTTCTCTTTCTTTTTTAGCAACTTTATGTTCAATCCTTTATTTCTCCTTTTTTTATTCCTTCTCTTTCCTTTGTTGATCTATTATTACCTCAATTGCTTGTCGTTGAAGGTATTTTTCAATTCTCATTTGGTCCTTTAGGTTCCTTGTCGCAATTCTTTCAAGCTATCATTATTTAATTTGTTCTCTCTTCCTATCTTTCAACCGTTGGATTTATTTTTTCCTCTCCTCTTGATCCATTATCATCTTCATGTTGTCATCTATGGTGAGGAGCTATGATTTTCTGCTCAATCAAATCCCATAGTCAACTAGATGCTTGGACTTATCCTTGACTAGATGAATAGGTAGTTTCAAGAATTAGGAGATGTTTGAACTAATTTGGCCTCCTAATGGCTCCATGGAGTCTTTTTCATCTTTAACTTGCACCTCACTAACAGTTCCATCCACTTCCTTTCCTCCCAATTCAACAAGTTCACATTCTCCATAATCAACATCAAAATGTAGTAAGGTAGATGGGCCTATGTTGTTTGGTGGAGATGACATTGATAGACTTTGGTCTTCGTCTACATGTAAATCAATAGTACCAAGATTTTTTCCCCCCTCCAACAACCATGATGGGTCACTTGGTGCACTAGGTAGAGAAAGAGAGAAGTTTGTATCATTTTTTCTAGTCTACCAGATCAGGTGTTCCTAGTGGAGTATGTTGGTCTACCAAATAAGGGGTTCCAATTAGAGATTGTTGGTCTGAAAAAATAGTTGTTCCTATTTGAATATGATGGTTATCAAATCATGTGTTCCATTTGTCCATTCAAATTTTTTTTGTGGCACACCAATACTGGATAGACTTAGAATATTTTCTACAACTGAAGTTTCCTCAGGGACAATAAATTGGAATGTCTCGCTTGTTCGTATATCCTCCATTAATTCATCTAGATTTAGAGTCCAAATACTTGTTCTTTTAAAACCTAATTTTATGTTATCAACAGTCAATGTTTTCTGAAATGAAATGTTGCCAAGTGTTGCCAACTTTTCCCTTTTAATATCTATATTTGGATACTTACTCATCCATGTTGCTCTTTCCTTCTTAAAATATGATTTGAATGATGCAAAGATGCTAACATCCAATGGTTACAATCAGTGAGATGTGTGAGTTGGTAGGGTTAGCAATTCAATACTTAGTGACCTTGCTTCATTAATAGTAGAGAATGCAACATGGTTTCCATGGCCATCAAAAATCAATAGGTGTCTATTAGTGGTTGACAAACCCCCAAGTACAAAACTAGCAAAATGGTGCAACCAATTGAGAAATAAGTCTTTTGTCATCCAAGCATGGGGTTGAGAAGCCATACATGTACCTAGTTCACAATGAGCTATATAGTTCTTCAAATGTTTTTTTCTCTTGAATAAATAAAAACCAGGTATTTTCTATCCAGTAACATTCACACAACAAAAAATTATTATTCGCTATTAGCTCTTGGGCACAATATATGAAACACTTTAGCTTCACTTTTTTGCAAGCACTCACATTGCACCATTTCTTCCAGTTTGAATACCGGTCTCATCATAGTTTCAAATATTCATTAGACCATATGCATTAGTTACATATGCCTTTGTCAATGTATCATATAATGTAGCAACCACTGTAGGCCTCAAATTGAGTGCACATTCTTTGTCTTGTCCTTATGCTATCTTCAAAGTGAGATCAAGATGTCTTTTTTTGAAGCTTGTCTACCAAGAAATATTGGGAAATCCATCCTCGAATGGATTTGGTCTCATTTAGCATATTTGTGCTACTTCAGATTTCAAATTGATAATTTTCAACCCATGGCCAACAATACTCATCTCTCCTTAACATTCAAAAACTTTTCATCTTCATCTTTGTTCAAGACTGTTGGGGGCCCTTTCCTCTTTCTAGAAGTAACACCAGTTAACCAATTTGTCAGTGTGGTTGTTGGAAGACCATATTTCATTGTTTCCCCCCTTGTTGGCAATCCATTGTCTTCAATGTCTCTCTTGGAAGATTTCATGCCAACCATAAACCATTCTTGTTGCATTGAAACCTTCTTTGTTGTAACAGTTGCATTCACTTAGACTACATGGTCGATTGGCTATGGAATGTGAATAACTTCATCCTCTTCAGTATATGGAAGCATCACATCTCTCTTATGTGGAGTAAATGTTGTTTGTTCTCTCTTTATAGGTTGCCTAGTTCTAGCTTGCACTTTATTCTTCATCTGCATTGATCCAAGTGTAAGAAGCAATTAAGCAGACACAAATAGATTGAAATACATTGCAAAGATATATATATATATATATATATATATATATATATATATATATATATATATAATATGTATATATTGCACATGTATACAAAATATGTATTCAAAGTAGAGGGTTTGATGGTGGTGAGGGCTATGTTGTGCGAGGAGTCCATGTCAACAAATGGCACGTTGGACAAAAACTTGTGTTGCATAGTGTAAAGGGTCTAGTTGGCAAATCAAAATATAAGGCAGACATACATATAATGGATCATGGAAACCATAAAAAAAATGATAATGGAATACAACCCGATTTTCATGGCATATAACCCTTAATTGATCATGAAATATATATATATATATATATCTATAATCAGTTAAGAGGTTATAGATAACTTGAAACAACATTATGATATTTACATATAACTTGAAACAAAATTATGATACAAATATTTATAACCCTTTCTAAAACAACATTATGATATTTATATAACTTGAAACAACAATATGATACAAATATTTATAACCCTTTCTGAATCAACATTATGATATTTATATATAACTTGAAACAATAGTATGATACAAATATTTATAACCATTTATAAAATAGTATTATGATATCAACCACCAAAAACATGCACTTAGGGAAAGAGGATTCCCAATTAGGCTCCTAGGGTTTTTCACCTAGGAGCAAGGTGGAAGAATGACTCTCTTTCACACAAATGTATTCTTGGCGAGTTCATTCAAAGATTGGGGGTTTGGAATAGGTGGTGTGATGTGTGTGAAATGAAATGATCTAAGTGCTGGAAAGGGGAAAAGAGGCTAAATATTGAGTGCAAACTATTGGAATGCAAAAGTGGTGGAAAACACGATGTTGTATGCAAACATATACAAAATGACCTAGAAATGTAAAGTAAACTAAACAAAAGGTTATGAAACAGAATGTGTACACTTGGAGGCTGAAAAGGGATGAGATGGAGGTCTGTAATGTTGATGAAATTGTTGTAGAAGCTTACTGGGACACTTGTGCCAATCTAGGCGGCTTAGTCTCAGATCTGGGAAAACTGGTCTAGAGCTCGTTTCTACCAAATGGGTTTTTGAATATGCAAAAATCACTGAAAGGCAGGTTCAGAGGGACTAGGTCACCATTTTTGGTGACTTAGTCCACTTTTGAATTTTTGAGAATTCAAAAGTGGAGATGAGAGCCTTCAGTCTGCACTTTGGTTCCTGACAGGTGTTCGGTTCAGATTCTGTAGAAAATGGGTTGAAAGAGCTCTCCAAGCTTCAATTAGGGATTTTTTTACTTGAGTGACTTTGATGAGTTGAAAACGCCTTTTTAGGATCTTTCTCTTTGACAAATCTACATACAAAAACCTGTAAAGCACACATGCAAACAAAAGACAAAGGGTTAGGGTTAGAGAAAGGAAAACCCCATTTTGGTAATCAAACCATAAATGATGAAATGAAATAAGAAAGGAAATATGATTGAATAACGTGTAAACGTATAAACACTAATCAAACCCTTGTTGAAGAAGTCTAAAGATATGCAAGAATTAGCTCCAATGGATGGTGTCTGAAAATGCTAAGTGCTTGAATGCTTGATTGAGAAGATAGATTGTATGAGAGAGATGTGGAAGAAGAGGAAGAGAGAGAGGGGAAATGAGGATAAAAACCCTTATTTATACATGATATGCCCTAATTCCTTGAAAATAACACTTGATAGGCCAACCTTAGGGTTTTGGAGGCAATTTCTCGTTAGAATTTTATTTTAATTTTGAATTTTATGTCAAAATGGACTAGGTCACCCAAGGTGGCGACATAGTCCACTTGGACAAATTCAAGTGGTGGTTGGGAATTAAGTCATGTTTAATGATGTTTAACGGGCTTGTCTCCCAAAACACACTTAAGCCGGGCCTAAAAGTACATTAAGGGCCCAATCTAACATAAGAAAGGGCTGAATTAGTGATGACAACCCTAGGAAAGTGTGAAAATGTATTGCAACATCTTACAACACTTTGGAACAAGGCTTGGAAAGAGGTAAAAAGGGGTTGTTTAGGTGAATTGTGTTGAAAGGGTCTTAGAAAATTGGGAAGATGTGTTACAACAATTCACAACACCTTTGTAAAACACCATTAGGTTTTTATTGATTTGCAAGTTTTCAAGACCTAATGTGAATGCATTGCCCACATTACAACATTAAATCAAAGAAAAAATAGCCCAAAATCAAAGAGAAAAGGCCCAAATGAGTGAAAAGTGTCAAGGCTACACTTTTTGGTGACACATGATATTTATATATAACTTAAAACAACATAATGATATAAATTAAACCAATATTATCATACACATTTAAAATTCATTTTAATTGGAGAACAAGCAAACCATACATCTAACTCATTTATATGTAAATGAACAAGACTATATGAAACATCAATTTATATATCTCTGCCATATATAAATTTCTCTGTAATTGATGAACCTAATTAATAGTTAGTTTTCTCTTGTTTAGTTCATATCTTTTAAAAACTCTAAACTATTTATTTCATATACATTCCTGAACTTATATACCTTTTATATCCTTTATGCAATCCAAACCAGACTTTGATGAGTGGAAATACGATTATGATATGTTGGTATTTGCTTGGATGAATGTGTGAATGTGTATGAAATTCAATATAAATCTATGTTTAATTCATGATTGTTAATAGTATGTATGCTTTAGATAAAAAATAACTCCTTACAGCCAGAAGAATAGCAACCCAAAACAACTGGAGGACTCAACCCATAGGAAAAGGATTTCAAACCGATAGTAGGGGAGATTCCAAAATGGCTAGACATGTGAAAATTATAGAAAATGATGAAGGCAATCATTGGAGTGGTTGATTGTGATTCATCAGAGCATTTGATAAGATGATGGAAGGGAAAATACATTTTTTATGATCAAGAAATTGGCGTGACTATTTGCACAGAGCATGTTTTTGTCACGATGGTAAAGTAAATTTGCAAACCTAGTTGTCTTCTTCTATCTTTTTTAGTTATAGTTTTTGTTGCAAAGACTTTGTCTCTCTCTATTTTTAAGGAAAGTAGAAACTTTTATTTAATTTCTATTTTTAGTCTTTATGCAAATAAACCTCCTCCCAAACCTATATATTTGGATCAAAGGTTGAGGAGTAGATCTAGTTAGAGGATATGTCTTGATAGTTTTTAATTTCACACATAAACAATATCTTTGTTAGTTTTCTATTATGCATTCATGAATAAGAAATATGTGAAGATTCTTGTGAGATTGTAGAGTTCAGTTACATGCAATAAATATGTTCCAGTCTACTATTATGTTAGTTGATTCTGATGACCCCTTTGACATTGGTTTTGGCATTTATGTCAAGTGTTTACCTTGGCATACACAGAAGTGACATATATTGAGTTGCGCTTATTACTTTGGAACTTTAATGAAGGATATGAGACAACTTGGTTTGGTTTATTTTGCATAAGCATCGATAATTCATTGAGGCATCAATATTTGATATGCATATGAGTTTTGTTTTTACACTTGATAAATTTTGGATTTATACCATACATTGGTCTTTGGCATTGGTTGGTTTTGATCTATGCTCATTACTTGTTTATTGCTAGACCGACACAAGGGTCTTGGTCTTCACTTAGCACATGATTTATTAGACCGACATATTCATTGGGAATTATGAGGTTAATGTGGTCATACAAATAATGTCTAATACCAACACAATGATAATTGTTTTATTTTGTAAAGGTGCAACACCGACATAATCATTTGTCGTTTTGTGTGATACAAAGTGGTAAAAGATAATTGATATTATGATGCCCTAAATATCATCATTTTGAAAAAAACAAGGCATTGTTAACTACAACCGATTTAAGGCTTGGAGAGCTCAATGAAAATGGTGGAATGGCAGTTTGGATGTTTAAGAAGTGGTTTCCAGATTGAAGTGGCAGTTGGTTTACATCATTTTGAAGATGCATCGACTTCATTCAGGCAAAGTTTAAACTGCACAAAAAGGCAACACCGTTCTTCAAAACCCTAGCCTGGTTTTTGGGTATAATCTGGAAAATGTGGTTTCAATGATGCATATGTATATCGATTTATCATTTGTCCTTGATTTGGTTTTTTCGTTCATTCATATCCTAAGTCTATTTCCTATGTTGATGATATTGGTCTTTCTATTTTATGGTTTCATGCCATGCCAACTTGGTCTTGCTTTATGCTTTGTGATGTTTCATTGTTACATCTTTACCTATAGGTTCATTATCTTGGGTTTTCGAATAGGGCATACTATGTATATTTTGGGGTTATTTTTATGTTCTCTTGAGAAGGGTTTACACTATAGTGTCTTTGTTGTCTATTGTCAAATGTTTTTTCATAAGGGTTTAGCTTAACATCCATCCATGGGTTTTTGTTTGTGATAGTAATGTTGTCCTCTACTAGGGTACAAGATCTTATATCATTTAGCATTTTAAGCCTATGTAAAAGGCCATGTAATGTATTTGTTGTGTCGATTTGGACATGGGTTTTGTGCCATATATATGTTGCTATCTATGCATGGTATATCCTAAAGTCTGTTGCATTGTGTGTAAGTCTTCATACCATAACTTAGTCAATGTCGACCATGCATTAAATGTTTAGTGGTTACATATGATGATGTTATTCAAAGAATGATATAAACAATAGTCTAGCATAGTAGAAACATATATACCACAATGATTTAAGGGGTAGTTTTTGAAGACAATTAACAGGTTACATGTGGCATTATTTTGAAAGATAGTTTATAGCAGTTACTATTCTTGAAATGTTTATATAAACAATGATCTATCACTGTTATTGGTTTGGTGCTTTCACAGAGATATCATGTTGAGTTTATGAGCACAATTTTGAAATGTTGTTTGCAAAATAGTGAAGTGTATAATTTGATAAATTTTGTGTTTTTTAAGATTCCAATTTAAAGAATCTTTAGGACATTGAATGTATTAGGATGAAAAGTAGAAATGTTATGCAGTGAAATAGATCAATCCTCTCTAATGATTTATTCATGATAGAGAATGTGTTGTAATATCAATTCAATGAGACAAGTTTGATCTTCGGCCAATGAGGTTGTATTTTTCTAGTGAGGTTGTATTTGCCAATGAGGCATATTTTGTAGCTAGTAAGGCATAAAAAGTAGCTAGTGATGCTCTATAAATAGGGAATTTTTATTAAGCTAGTGAGGCATTTTCCCGAGTGTTTTTTCATCCCTATGAGGGTTTTCCACTCATAAAAATTATGTCATGGTGTTCTCAGTTTGTGTGCTCTAATTATTCTCTTTTTCATTCAAAGTTTGAAGGCTTTACAAGCATGTTGTTTTATTTGATGAATGATCAAATCTAAAGTTTGCATTCCATATGTTCAAAATAATTGAAAGAGATTATTTGAATTGAGTTTAAATTTTTCATACCACCGATTCACCCCCCCTCTCAGTGGTATTGTACTCCAACAAGTGGTATCAGAGCCATACCCTTGCATAAGTCTAACCAACTTAGGGGTTCCTGGTAGTGGAGTACTCGTTATGGAAAAAAGCAAAAGAAACAAAGAAAAATAAATACTTAGCAATTGTTGAACAACAAACACCACTTAAACCAAGTACAAAATATGATTTTGTAATGAAGAGTGTAGATGAAGAAGGATATCACTTAGTGAGTGATTTTGAACAAAAGTATGTAGAAGATGAATGTGAAATTGATTTTGAAGGTGAACTTTTCTATGCCCTTAGTGAAATCAAGAAACTCAAAAAGGAAGCCATAGTACAAAAAGATACAGAAAATTTGATTAACAAAATTATAGGGTTTGAAAAAGAAATCTCAACCTTGAAACTTCAACTTGAGAAAAACAAGAAAATCTTAGAAGTTACTCAAGAACAATTAAATACCAAAGAAAAGGAATGATGTGCTCTAGAGGCAGAGATTGTTACTTTAAGAAAAAAACTTGTCATGTGTGACAACACTAAAAAGTTAACAAACATCTTAAATAAACAAAAAGACCACAAGGATAAGACTGGTCCACAGTTTATAGAAGGAAAGTGCTCTTATTCCAATGAACTTCAACATGTTGATTCTACAAGTGAAAAACTCATTGACAAAAGAGGTAATCCATTTAGATGTAATATGAATTTCTTTGGTTATTGCTTTTATTACAATCAATACAGGCACAAGGCAAGTGAATGTAGGGTTATGTCTAGAAGGAGGCCTAGTTTTGTTAATGGAGATATTTTCAAGTTCTGGAAAAAGTTGAAGTTTTATAATTGTGGGAACTTGGACATATAGCTAGGTTTTGCATACCTACCTTTGCAATACAACAAAGAAAAACTAGCATTCACCTCAAGACATCTTCCAGTGCTGACAAAACAAAATTAGTTTGGAAACCAAAGAAAGTTGACAAAAAGGTTGTAGCAATGCTTGTCCAAATATCCCTACATGCCCAAAAGAAAGATCTATGGGTTGTAGATAGTAGGTGCTCTCACCACATGACTGGTGATAAGAGAAATTTTGTCAAATATGAAGGTTACATTAGTGGTTCGATCAAATTTGGGAATGATTTTTGTATTCTGATCAAAGGAAAAAGGCACCATACTTCTGGATGATGACACTCTTTTACATGATGTATATTATGTAGAAGGTTTAAATCACAATCTTCTAAGTGTGAGTCAAATCTGTGACAATGGTTTCAAATTTACATTTACTACTCAAGGTTGTGAAATCGGTAAGAAATTTGGAAAAACTGTTGCAGCTAGTTTAAGAACAAAAGGAAACATTTATAATCTTCATGAGACCACAAACAATAGTAAAGATGGACTTTTTTGTTTCATGATTTAGGTTGAAGAGAGTAAAATTTGGCATATCAATTATGACAATCTTGTCAAGATCAACAAGAATCAAAATGTAAGAAATATGTTAGTCATCTCTAAACCTAGCAGTAGTACTTGCAAGGAATGCCAACTTGGTAAGCAAACAAAAGTAAGTTTTAAATATAAAGAGTATTCTTCAAATAAACCCTTATAACTTGTTCATTTTGATTTATGTGGTCCTACAAGGAAAAAATCATTGAATGGTGAAAGGTATTTTATGCTCTTCATTGATGATTATACCAAAAAGACTTGGTAACCTTTTTGAAACACAAATCAAAAGCTTTTGATAGATTCAGGATATTCAGAAAGATGGTTGAAAGGGAGCCAGATTTAAAAATTAAGTGCTTAAGGTTAGATAAAGGTGGTGAGTACACTTCAAAATAATTTGTGGACTATTATGAATAACATGGCATTAAGAGGCAATATTCAGCCTCTAAGACACCACAACAAAATGGTGTAGCAGAGAGAAAAAATAGAACAGTTAAAGAAATGGCAAGGAGATTGCTTCATGATCAAAACTTACCTAACATCTACTGGAAATAATCTATCCATACAATAGTATATACATTAAAAAGAGTGCAGTTAAGATTAAAAAATAACTATACTCCTTATGAACTGTGGTATGAAAAATCTGCAAATGTTGGGTATTTTAGAATCTTTGGCAGTTAATGTTTTATTAAAAGAGATGATGAAAGTCTAGGTAATTTTGAATTTTGTTCTGATGAAGGTATTTTCTTAGGCTACTCCACTCAGAATAAATCTTACAAATGTTTTAATAAAAGATTGAAAAGAGTGCTTGAAAGCACTAACGTGAAAATTGATGAGATGTTGCAGCTATGTGAACAACAAAAAGAAGATGATGAAGAAGCTCACCTACCTGAAAAAGAGGTGAAATGAGAAGAAGAGGAGAAATATCAAGAAAATACTCTTGAAAAACCTATGGAAATAGCAGCTAAGACTCCTTCAAAGATAGTGCAAAGGAATCATCGTCAAGAAAAAATCATTGGGGATAGATATGTTGGTGTTCAAACCAGAAGAAAACTTGCCAATGCAAATGATTAGGTACATTTATATTTGCTTTCAGAATTTGAACCTAAAACCTATTTAGAGGCTAGTAAAGATGAACTCTAAATTAAAGAAATGGAAGAGGTGTTAGGGCATATAGAGAAAAACAAGACATGGGAACTTGTCGCTAGACCCAAGGATAAAAAATTTATTGGATCAAAATGGGTCTTCAAGAATAAACTTTATGACAAGGGAAATATAGTTAGAAATAAGGCAAGATTTGTCTGCAAAGGATACTCTCAGATTGAGGGTATTGATTTTGATGAAACCTTACCCCTATAGCTAGACTCGAAGCTATAATAATATTTCTAGCTTTTTATGTTTATAAAATTTCAAAGTGTTTCAAAATGGATGTTAAAACAACCTTTTTAAATGGTGAGCTTGAGGAAGAAGTTTATATGGAGCATCCTGAAGGATTTGAATGTGCAGGTAAAGAAGATCATGTTTATAGATTGAAAAAGGCACTATATGGCCTAAAAAAAGCGCCTAGAGCATGGTACTCTAAGCTAGATAAACATTTGCAGGGTCAAGGATTCACCAAAGGAGGTGTTGACAACAATTTGTACTTCATGACAAAAGGTGACAATATTTTGGTTGTTGTTGTCTATATAGATGATATTATTTTTGGGAGCAATGATGATGATATGTGTTCTATTTTTTCTAAAATTATGAATGATGAGTTTGAAATGTCCATGCTTGGATAACTCGCTTTCTTTCTTGGGTTATAGGTCTTTCAACTTGAGAAGGGTATCTTTATTTCTCAAATGAAATATGCAAAAGAGATGTTGAAAACATTTCAAATGGATGAAAGCAAACCAGTTGGAACTCCAAAGAAAACCGGATGTAAGTAGGGAAAGATGAAGATCTACTTGATGTAGATCAGACCTTGTACAGGTCCATGATAGGTAGTCTCTTATATTTGACTGCCTCAAGGCCTGATATTATGCATGTTGTTTGCTTGGTAGCAAGGTTTCAGGCTTCTCCCAAGAAATCTCATTTAAATGTTGTCAAATGAATTTTGAGATACATAAATGGTACTATTGATTTTGGCCTATGGTATCCTAGGCATGCTGGTTTTACCTTGTTTTCCTATACTGATGTTGATTGGGCAGGTTGTTTAGAGGACATGAAAGTACCTCTAGAGGGACATTCTTTTTAGGTGGCAAGTTGGTAGCTTGGCACAACAAGAAGCGATATTATGTATCTTTATCCACTGTTGAAGCATAATATATTGTTGTTGCTACTTGTTGCTCTCAAGTCTTATGGATGGTTTAGACTTTAAAGGATATTAAGGTTGAGGTTTCTCAACCAGTTTCTATCTTATGTGATAATACTAGTGCAATGAATATTTAGAAAAATCCAGTTATGTACTCTCGAACTAAGCACATTTCTATAAGATATCATTTTTTAAAGGAAAAGGTTCTTTCTAATGTGATTGCATGGGAATATGTATCTACAAAAGACCAAATAGTTGATATCTTTACTAAGCCTTTTCCAAAAGAGGCTTTTGAACATTTGCGAGACAATCTTGGAGTCCTTTCCCTTGCTTCTCTTCGGTAATTTCTTAATGAGCAAAGCTTTAGGGGGAGTTTCAATGCATATTACACATCCCTAGTTTATACTTTATGCATTTTTTTAGTGGTTGGCATCTATGCTCATTTTTTCATGCTATGGTAGTCCCTATGATTCCTTATGCAGTGCTCTATTTTGAAATTTATTTATACAAATCTGACAGTGTTTGTTTTCACTGTGACAATAGTTTGAGGGCTTTGGACAGGTATTTGTTGGTTTAGTACCCCTTTGACCTTTGACATTGTTGTCAAAAGGGGGAGAATAGCATATGTTACATTCAAAATTCAGAATTTCATTTGGTTGATTGATGCACAAGTGTTCAACATATGTGCTATTTTTGGTAGGTTTGACATCAATGCCAAAGGGGGAGTTTGTTGACCCCTTTGACATTGGTTTTGGCATTGATGTCAAGTGTTTACCTTGGCATACACAGAAGTGGCATATATTGAGTTTCTCTTGTTACTTTTTCACTTTAATGAAGGATATGAGACAACTTGGTTTGGTTGAATTTGCATGAGCATTGATAATTCATTGAGGCGACAATATTTGATATGCATATGAGTTTTGTTTCTGCACTTGATACATTTGGCATTTATACCATACATTGGTCTTTGGCATTGGTTGGTTTTGATCTGTGCTCATTACTTGGTTATTGCTAGACCAACACAAGGATCTTGGTCTTCACTTAGCACATGTTTTATTAGACCAACATATATCATTGGGCATTACGAGGTTTAATGTGCTCATACAAATAATGTCTAATACCAACACAATAATAGTTGTTTTGTTTTGCAAAGGTGAAACACCAACATAATCATTTGTGGTTTTGTGTGATACAAAGTGGTAAAAGATAAGTGATATTATGATGCCCTAAATATCATCATTTTGAAAAAAAAACAAGGCATTGCTAACTACAGTCGATTTAGGGCTTGGAGAGCTCAATGAAAATGGTGGCATGGCGGTTTGGATGTTCAGGAAGTGGTTTCCAGATTGAAGTGGTAGTTGGTTTACATTATTTTGAAGATGCATCAACTTCATTCGGGCAAAGTTTAAAGTGCACAAAGTGGTAACACTGTTCTTCAAAACCCTAGCCTAGTTTTTGGGTATAATCTGGAAAATGTGGTTTCAATGATGCATATGTATATTGGCTTATCATTTGTCCTTTATTTGGTTTTTCGTTCATTCATATCCTAAGTCTATTTCTCATGTCAATGGTATTGGTATTTTTGTTCTATGGTTTCATACCATGTCGACTTGGTCTTGCTTTATGCTTTGTGATGTTTCATTGTTACGTCTTTACCTATGGGTTCATTATCTTGGGTTTTCGAATAGGGCATACTATGTATATTTTGGGGTTGTTTTTATGATGTCTTGAGAAGGGTTTACACTATAGTGTCTTTGTTGTCTATTGTCAAATGTTGTTTCATAAGGGTTTAACTTAACATCCATCCATGGAATATTGTTTTTTATACTAATGTTGTCCTTTGTTAGGGCACGTGGTCTTATATCATTTAGCATTTTTAAGCCTATGTAAAAGGCCATGTAATGTATTTGTTATTTCGATTTGGACATGGGTTTTATTCCATATACATGTTGTTGTCTATGCATGGTATATACTAAAGTTTGTTGCATTGTATGTAAGTCTTCATACCATAACTTAGTCAATGTTGACCATGCATTAAATGTTTAGTGGTTACATATGATGATGTTATTCGAAGAATGATATAAACAACAATCTAGCATATTAGAAACAAATATACCACGATGATTCAAGGGGCAGTTTTTGAAGATAGTTAATAAGTTACATGTGGCATTATTTTGAAAGACAGTTTATAACAATTATTATTCTTGAAATGTTTATATAAACAATGATTTATCACTGTTATTGGTTCGGTGCTTTCACAGAGATATCATGTTGAGTTTATGAGCGAATTTTTGACATGTTGTTTGCAAAATAGTGAAGTGTATAATCTGATGCATTTTTTGTTTTTGAATATTTCAATTTAATGAATCTTTAGGAAATTGAATGTATTAGGATGAAAAGTAGAAATGTTATGCAGTGAAACAAAACAATCCTCTGTAATTGATTTATTTAGGATAGAGAATGTGTTGTAAGATCAAGTTAGTGAGACAAGTTTGATCTTTGGCTAGTGAGGTATTTTTCTAGTGAGGCCTATTTTGTAGCTAGTGAGGCTTTTGCCAGTGAGGCATAAAAAGTAGCCAGTGAGGCTCTATAAATAAAGAATTTTTATTAAGCCAGTGCGACATTTTCTCAAGTGGTTTTTCATCCCTATGAGATTTTTCCACTCAAAAATTATGTGATAGTGTTCTCGGTTTGTGTGATTTGATTATGCTCTTTTTCATTCAAAGTTTGAAGGCTTTACAAGTATGTTGTTCTATTTGATAAATGATCAAATCTGAAGTCTACATTCCATATGTTTAAAGTAATTGAAAGAGATTATTTGAATTGAGTTTAAATTTCCAATTCAATGATTTATGGATTAGATTGTGTGAGAATTTTTGCATCAACATTTCGAATCACACTCTGTGATTCATTTTTTCTCCTTTAGCTCTTTGCTTTCATCCTGATGATGGATCATGGAGTGTCAATCCAAAATGTTGATTCAAAAATTATCACACAATCAAATCTAGAAATAATTGAATTGAACATTATGGATTGTGGTAACTTGATATCATTAATGAGATTAAATTTGGCATACCACTAATTCACCCCCCTCTCAGTGGTATTAAACTCCAACAGATTCAAGTAAGCCTATATTTGGTTTATCTTGTGGGTACAATAGCTTGAGCAAGGGCCACTCAAGGTACTTCCCACCCACCTTAATTTTTGTTGTTTAAATAGATGTTCATCTTATTGCATTCATATCAATTAGATTCTTCCTTGACATGCACGTGAATGATACCTTATCTTATGATTTATATTTTGTAACGAGTCATTGAGTCATCCTCTAGAGGGAGTCAAGTACTTAGTAATAAGAATTATGAGTGTTAGTGAAATTACAGAGTTCAGGTTTAGCAGTTAGCCATTACAATGTTAAGCCGAAGGTACCCGTAGCATCAGTGGCAGATTTCCCTTTTTTTGCAGTTTATGCTTCATTTCCTTTTTCCAACCTTTATTGTTTTCCTGCACATATGTAAACCACCTATACTTGATGATATAGTTCGTGTAGATTCTATGAATGCACATACAATGCCAACATCATCAAAAGCTTACAAATCCCTGGTTGATAATTAAATGAAGCCTTTACAAGGGTTTAGTGGACTATTTAGCTAGGAACCCTTCCTTTGAATTGTGTGTCTAACACCAAGTTGATTGGACATTAGTGAGGCCTTACAATAATATATATATAGCATTTGAGGGTATCATATACTTGACTATTAAGGGTTTCATGCACCTATCTTTTATCTAACTGTGTGTATGTGTAAACTATGGACATGAAATATGGAATGATATGTACATATGCAAATGTTTTTGAAGAAAATCATGATATGTATGAATAATAAATTTACATTGAACAGTTTATGAAAACAATATTTCAAATCATTTAAACCATTGTTTTTTTGTCCTACTAAATTTAACATTCTTAAAGAAGTTGTAAACTAAGGATGATAGGTGGAATAATACGTATGTATGTAAATGTTTATGAAGAAAATCATGATACATATGAATAATAAACATACACTGAACAATTTGTATAATTGTAATCTTAATTTTTTTTTGAAATATACATACCATGGAAGCTGCAATAGGTGTGTGAAAGTAGTTTGCAGGAGTTGTCTGAAATTACTCTTCAAAAGGTGTTTGAAACTAAACCTGTGAAATTTGAATTCTGAATTAGGGTAATATGCAACACACATCTTTGGTAACTTGTATAAATAGACATTTGTGAGCAAGTGGAAAAATTCAAATTATTGGAGGCAATTTAAGGTTTCATACTTGGAATTAATGGTAGAAGTAATATGAATTGGGTTGTAAATGGTACGTATCAATGTGATTTGAGAGGTTAGAGATGGATTTGGTAATCTTTATTATACTGTGATTTGAAAGTTGTTTTGAGAAATTCAAATTATTTTTTGTTTTAATATTTGGTATAGATTAATTAAATATCACATATCATTATGAAAATGGTTGAAATAATGAGTCCTTATTTGGTAAAATTATATTGCATGGTGAGCCTGAGAGTTGGTTTTCAATTTTTGCAGGGGTAATTTGCAAAAAGAGGGGTATAGGTGGACATGGTGGAACAATAAGTTTGTCAAGGTAAGGATGAATAATGGAACATTTTTATTTGCAATGTGTTCAAATGTATCTCCAAGTTGGTCATTTGTCATAGCTATGATGGATGAAATGTAAATGGGTTTTGTACATGTCATTTCATTTTTAATGTATCAATGCATATATAATGTAAATAAAAATATCTATTTGCATTTACCTAAATTTGGGAAGGTGGAAAGTATCTACTGGATCATTGATTGGACACTTTTTTTATTTAACGTGCACTTTTATGACCATATTATAAAGTTAGTTTGAAAAAAAAGGTTATTTTATTATCTATTTGTGGGGTCCAGGATATTAGCTCCTATCCCCACGATAGGAGCTTGCACCACCATCGCACCCTCTCCCTTAATGTGACAAAAACAAGAAATGGATATCCTATTTAATTTACAGAAGTGATGGATTTGATTTTGTGACTTCATTATTTAATTAATTGATTTTATTTTTTAAGAAATGATAATCTAAAATATGATAATAACAAAAAAAAATTAAAGTAATTAAAATTTGATATATGATGTTTTAATTAAACTAATTAAAATTTGGTTAAGAGTTTGAAATTATGTTTTAGGTTAAGGAATAATGAGTTTTAATTTAGCTTTGTTTATAATTAGTATAATATTTTAAGTATATATTAAAGATAAATTGTGAAATGAGATATTTATATAAGATTTATTATACAAGTAGATAGTCATCTTGAAATTGATATTTCTTAGTATCTTTAGGTAGATATTATTCAGAAAAATTAATTGAAATCATGTAAATATTTTATTTTGACAAAGAATAAAGTATATCATGTTTGAAAAAGATAAACATGCAACCTTTCAAAATATATAGGGCAACAAAGACAATCAAGCGATAATCACTAGATGTCCTAGATCAATTAGTTCAAAAAATAACCAATCAAGCAATAATTAATAAATGCCCTATATTAATTAGTTTAAAAATTAACCAATCGAACAATAATTAGTAAATACCCTAGATTAATTAGTTCAAATATCAACTTGAATACAAGCATGCTTTTGTTGTTTAAACAAGGTAAATTACTATAAATGTTAGTCCTTCAAATATTATGCAATTCTAACTTTTATTTATGTATTACTAAATTATGTATTAAGAGATTGCATGGAAATCAAAATCAACAAATAAAAATCAATGAACCATAATAAATAAATACTACACTGAAAATATGTAGAGAAACCCTTGTGGAAAAACCCCGCCATTAATGAAAGGCACAAGTATCTATTAATCTTCAACATAGGATTACATATGCAACACAATTTCTCTCTTCAATCTAACAACATTCTAGCAACCCCTATGTACTTCTAAAATTTCTATAAAACTCACTACTCAAACCCATCATGCATTAGTGGATATTAATAGACATGCAAAAAGGTAGTTTTACAATACCATGGGCAACAAACCATGGGTCTAAGAAAAGTAAGAGCAAAAATGGCTAAGTTAAAAAATAAGGCTATTTCCCCCCTAAAACCACCTTCATAGAGCCTTTAGCTCCAAATGGTGGGAGGGGAGGGCAAGGTGTAGGAGCTTTAAGCTAAATCGTCATGAAGAATATATAGTACACCTAGGATTGTAATTAAATTACACTATCAAAATAGTTTTTTGAAATAATAAAGAGGAGTTAAGACTTAGCTCAATAGCTCAAAGACTTTTTGTAACATCCATAATCCATCATGAACAAAAATCAATAAAACACAATCAATTTTTTGAAACCAAAAGTATCATACAAACAACAATATAATACGCATGCATAATGATTGTTTCCACGTGTGACACCACTTAATATTGACAACAGATGAAAGAAATATATCAATTAATATGCAAGGAAAAACTAAGGGAAAAATAAATATAGTAAATGGATATGTGACATGCAACACACCCTATGTTATAGAAGAAAGAACTAAGTTAACAGGGTTTCAATGTATGTAGTGCTCAAGGGACTGTCCCCTTCAAGGTATCACACTTTGGCAAGGATTATAGATGATATGAGAAGGTAAATGCCCTCCCAAGCCAACTATATATTGGTGTGAACGAGTTCTATTACCTAGTTTGTTCCCATCTAGTTCCTATTCACACTTAATTTACTTAGGGCACATTTTGGGTCATTTACTTTTTGTATTGCATGACATATGATTGTGAAACTTGTCATAATCTAACGTTGTTATGTATATTTCACTTTACCTATATAAGAAAGGTTCCTCTTGTATATTATGTATCTTATTCCATTTATATATTAGATTTTTTTGGAGGGGATAGAAAGGATAAAATTATATTAAAGAAGCATTAATAAAAATTACAACATAAGGATTTATAAATAACCAAAGCCATCATTAAGGCCAAAACAAGGAGAATCCAATGAGGTTTAATCTAAGTACATCAACCTAGGAAAATGCAAGAGTTTGAAGTGACAAAAATACTCCCCTTCTCCCATACCCATAAAAAGATAAATTTAAGGTTGATCATTTTGTAGAAGATTGAGAAATTTCTTTAAATTATCAAGAGGGAGAGATCCCCAATCCATTGCATTCCAATTACAATCACCATCAAAATCCCACTTAGCCAAGTATTCATCCACACCATTCCATTTTCGAGGAATATGAGTGAAGTAAATGGAATCAAAATTAGAGGTAAGACGAAGAATATCCTCAACTAGATAAGCCATGATTCAAGAAGTATCACACCACATATTTGTTCAAAAGGGACACTAAGATCATGAAATCCATCTTGCTTGTTATCTTCTTCCAACCCAACTCATAGGATTTCTCAAGCACCACAAGAACGTCTTTAGCCTCCATTTAATTTTTAATGCATATCCCCACATAGGAGGTGAAGAAAAAAAATAGTAAAACCATTACTATTTTTCCCAATTCCACCAATCCCTATAGATCTTGGATTGCCTCTTGACGAGCCATCAATGTTGATTTTCAAAAACCAAGAGGGGAGAAACCACTTAGTAGTCCTATTCACCTTCTTAGAAGCTTTACCTCCATATTTTGAGAATACACCATAGGATTGTGAAATCAATTTGCAACTTGCTCAACTAGGACATAGTCGCCCTAGGCGACTTGGTCCTTAATTTTTAGCCCCAAATTCATATGACAGTTGCACAATACTTTGCTCGATCTATTTTTGAAGTTTGAATTTCTCTATGACTTTTTGGATCTATTGTTTTCACATCAAAATAGTCATTTGCATCATTAGGCTAATTGAATCATTGCATTTCATCCTTTAGTTCATTTCAGATTTGGTAAAGGGCATTGCAAGTCAATCCTATATCTTGTCCAAATTCATCAAACCCTCGCTACCTCAACCCTCTAAATGAAATGTTAGGAAAATTCACCATTGAAATCATAGGGTAAAGTCCTAAGGTTTCACTTTTCCTTCATTTCACTCTATCAATTGTCTTACAATAAAAATCTTAGTGGTTTGGAACAATATCTTGTTCCAAATGTGTTCCACAAGCTACAAAAAAAAATTAGTAACAAAAAACCAAAAAACAAACTACAACCTAATTAGAAACACCAAGCAAATAGACACCAAAAACCAAAATTTAACATCTTTATTTTTCAATCATAAAGCGTGTCACGACAAACATGCATGTCGATTTATCTCATTTAAATGCATCGAGATGCACTTGCAAACACCTCACTTTATGCAAACACATCACTTTAATAATGAATGCATCACTTTATCAAAATGTGTCACTTTAATCATGCAACCGCACCACGGGATCCTATAATAGTAAAAAAACACATTTTTTGCATCTAAAACACAATATTGCACCAAAATATGGGGTATAATATATGAAAATTTGTCCCTCGGCCCTTTCAGATGCAGTTGTGATGTTTGTTTCTCTTCAAAAAGCTCCTAAAAGTGTGATTTTCAAAATTTCTTAAATTTATCTATAATATTCAAGATAAAAAACACCAAAAACTTACAAACAACAAAGTTAGTAAAAAAGATTAGTACTTCACATCAAGTTCACCAAATGTAATACTAGAAATTAGAAATAAACATGCTTAAATCATCAAATGGTAACCACAAAACTACTATATTTAAACAAAAGACTCTAATCTACCAATGTAGTAAAAATATGATATAAGAAATAAAACAAATTAAAACAATGCAATTATACCTTCTCATGTCACCATTGAATCACCTCCATTGTCCTTCTCCATCTCACTTTATAAGTTGATATTGTTGCTCTCAATTTTTTTGTGTGCCAATGCTATGCTCAGGATGATAATGATGGTGAGATTTTAAAGAATGTGGTTCAAAATATGAAAAAAAATAGATCAAATTAATAGGAGAACTTGGCATGATCAAAAAACAAGATTGAATAGGTGATCGATGGTCAAGGTCGAATGAGACAATTTGCATGAGAAAGTTGCTCATTTTTGAAATAGAAAAATGGAAGAGATAAGTGGAGAGGAAAATGGAAATTAGTAAGAGTTAAGTGGAGAAAGTCGTGGAGAGTGGAAGAGTTAAGTGGAGAGAATCGGGGGAAATGGAAGAGTTGAGTGGAAGAAAGAGGTAGTTAAGTGGAGAGTGAGATAGGGTAAGTTTTCAAATATAAATAAATAAATAAAAAGTATTTATTTTTGATGTCATGTGAATAAACTTAATTTAATTAATTATAAAAGAACTTTAGGTTAGAATGATTAAACAAATAAACATATTTACTTAATCAAAGATGAGATTAGGTTAGGATTTAAATAATTAAAAATAATTATTTAATAGAAGAAATGATGAGAAAGAAAATTAGAATAATTAAAATGATTTAATTATAAGGACATGAAGAAGAATGAAATTAGGATTAGAGGAAGATTAAGGTTAGACGAAAGTTAGTAAAAAATGGTACAACAAGCTCAAGACAATTTTTAGTGTTTATGATATGGACTCGATTAAATATAATGTAAAATTTAATCCACCCAATATTGTGAATATTTTATAATTTATAAAATGAGACTAATGACTAAATTTACAACTTGTAAAGAAGCCTATAGAAAAACAAATAATCACACACAACATAAGAAAGAATGCATTGCAAAGTAAAAATTTGACAGAAAGTTCAATCTTGCAATTTTATTTATCTTCCAAAAGAATATAAAGTCTCAAAGTCTTTTCTCTTATAGAATATCTCCAAAATTGTCAAAAAGTCTCATCATAATGCCCTCCTTTGACAACTTATAAAAAAAATAGTTTCTTCTTTCACATGAAGCCATTCTTAACATCCCACTTTAGAGTTTTACAAATATTAAAATAATTAAAAATAAGAAAGTTTAAAATGAGCATATATTAAGGGTTCATTAAAATATTACATTAAAAACATTATAAAGTGACTTTATAATACAATATTAAATCTCTACCAAATTTAATATTGAAATATTAAATATCATGAGTATTTATTCAAAATATGGCTCCCATGGATAATATCCCTTAGTGTGTGTTGACCATTATTTGAATTCATCATCGATCTCTACATAGTTTAGTTCTAGTATAATGGTTATTTTGAGTTACATAACTAATTTTGTGAGGCTATCTAACTCAAATATGTAACTACAACTATATCTATGTTATTGCATAACTAATTCCACACAAGGGTTCTATTGTAACGTCGCGTTAGAGAACCCCATAAAACAACACATCCATGCTACAATAATGGAACATTTAAAAAAAATTAAAAATAGTGGAATGTATAACTTGACATAACATATAAACTAAACCTAAGTCCTCTAAGGTTCCATGACTACGCTACTAACATATCCTTTAATCAAGAGCTAGAATCATTTCATTAACCATGATTTATCAATAATAAAGAGTTCATTTTAATTCACCACATTAAATGATCTACAATATGAATTTCGATAACATGTCATTGGCTAAACAACATTAAAGATCATTTATAAATAACTAACAAGTATATATGCAAATTTCATTATATGAGAATACATCTTAATTTGTTACATTGTAACATTGTTTACAATAATGATTCCTTGAATACAATTGGGAAGAATACATAAAATTACATTAAATGGTACATCAAAGATACAATCCAATACAAATACATGAAAGATAGTCCTCTCGAATTGGAACATAAACTGGAATCTGCTATACAAGGTACAACCTCCATGCACGGAACATGCAACAAGGAAACCCAATGAAGGAAAAAGTACCAACCTCCCGACCATGTGGAACCCTAAGGTCCACCCCCCATGCTATGAGATAACATAAGGTACCACTACAAACAAACAATGAGGAATGCAAAAGTCTATCACAATCAGGGGTTATACATGGACTCCAACACACCACTACTCGCAACACAACATCACTTACAACATTGAATTCACTTCCAAAGAAACATACACAACAGAAGGGGAAAGTACAACTAGGGAATGCTAGATTGCAATAGGGAAGAGTGTCATTGCATGGTCCTGACATGGGTTGTCCTAACAGTCTCTCACTAGACCTTGAACCCCATCTATGGTTGTCTTAGTAAACCTCTCACTAGGTCTTGGTCCCATAGGGTGACACATGTGGAACCAACATTCCTTTCGTGAGGACAAGGAAGTTGATCTTGCCAACCAAGCCTTCTCAACCCATCCTTAGGCTAAACGCGCACTACAGGTATGGGTGAGGCATCCATTATCTTAATTAATGCGAATTCTACCCATCCCCCCTAATTCATTATTAAGGTTATCACTGGATTAAGAAACTCTCCAATGGGTTGTCCTAGACACCACTTTGGGTTTCGACCCCCATTGAGAGCCACTCCCCCTACTTGAAACTAGTAAACCCTACACATCAAGCAAGGCATTTACTATCTTGCACACTCAACATAATCACATGCAATCCAAGCACTGTACAAGGTATTAAAACTCTTGCACACATATCACAATCACAAAAATCTATACGTAGTGCAAGGCATTGACCCTCTTGCACACAACTCAAACATTACCGAACCACTTCCATAATGAAACAATCATAATTTAAAACATACAAAAATAATCCTCCCCAAGCCTCTAGAAACTAACCTTAACAATTTGCACAAATAACTCCCACTTTAAAACAATTACCAAAATTGCCCCAATCCCAATAATCAAACACAATATTCAATAAAAGCAATCAATCAAACAATACATTATTTCCACATTTCATATTACTCTTTAACGTAACCACATAATTCACTTAATGGATCATTTAACACAATAATTCATAATTAACTATAACAACAATTATTCTAATTAACTATTTTCATAGTGAATTTACACATCAACTATTAAATAATTATAAAATAATTGATATCCTTTTACTAACTAGACAAAGGGAAAACCAAAACTTGTAACATTTAATATAAACATTTAAACCTAACATTTTACCCTCATTACAATTAACTTTATCATTTCACCAAATAATTGGAGATTCGTTTAACTCCTTACTAAACCCCAACACAATGAATAATTATAGTATGCCATGTTTCCAGATTTAATATTACTCTAATTATTCCAAATATCTAACAAACATAAACTTCTCTTTAACCGATATTTAACATTCATCTATCCATGGTATAAGTTAAGGGTTTATTAAATTAATTCCCTTCATCAAGGTTATGTATTTTTCATCTTCTCAATCACCATCATAGACCAATCCATATCTGCCTAACTTGATTGAGTGGATAGCAACTTATTTGGTAGATCCCTCTTGATCTTATAACAATACATAATAACATAATTGAAAATGATATCAATATAGTACTATCCACTATTCTAGAGTTGAACTTTCATAAGTCAATTTACTCATAAGTTAACAAAGGGAACTAGGTTTTCACCTAATTAAATATTCTTATACTAGGACAAGATCTTCGTAATGATGTTCTAGAATCTTCAATATGATCTAATTTGTCCTTAATTTGTATACATTCAAAGTCTAGGTACAACCTTAAATGTAGGCATAACACCAAAGTTAGTGCATTATTCAAGATCATTGACATAAACATCATAAAAAGGTGAATCATGGAGGGGAACTACATCTACAATCATAGGAATATACACAACTAAGGACAAAAAAATGAAATGAAGTACAATAAGTAAGATAAAATGCATAAATACATAAATATTTTACCTTAAATTACCTTCATCTCCACGATTGGGCTAAATAAGCATGCACCCAAAAATTCTATTGATATGTTCTTAAATTGTTGTAGAAATGTGGATTGCTCTAATGATATTTCAACATAATCTTGTTATAGCAAATATGTTGATAAAAATGGATATTTAGGTCTTCTATTTATAGGATAATCAAATGGACGGAGGGCTAAGATCTTGCCACAAGATCAATGGCTCATGTTGAGCAATTTTCTCACTTGCAAAAGGAAGAGGACAAGTGTCATGTGTGGGTTAAAGGATGATGGAGGCTTGGATGAGAATGATTGGATAGGATTTTAGAAGGATGTGATAGGATCCCAAGAGGAAAATATTTAAAAAATTTATCATCTCAAGGGAGGTGGAATTTAAAATTATATTTTATAGAGAGGAGAGAGACGACCCCATGCAAAGTCAACTTAAAAAGTGGCATCTATCTTTAGTGTATTAATGAGAAAAAGTTGAAGATTTATTGGGTGAATGTGGAGGTAGGTATATGAGGAGGAATGAGGCATTGCAAGTGATGAATTTAAAATTGAAGAAAAACGTAAGTGAAGGTTAGGAAAGGATGATTAATAAATTAATGGTGTTTTAGAGGAAATATGTGGTGATGGCTAAGGTTATATTAATTACATAATTTTACCTTTGGAAGAATGGGACAATAGGAAAATTATTTAAATAAATAGTTAATTAATCTTAGAAGAATGATGGAATAATTTAAATAATAAAATGTTTAATTAATTATGGGATAATGATAGGGATTAATTTAATTAATTTTAAAAATGTAAAGTTAGATTTGGGGTGTCTATATTTTGCCCCTCTTTGATGTAGTGTTCAAAGTGACGTTGCATCAAATGATTTCAAAACCACCCCAATGGAATAGATAAAATAGAAGGTGATGTTCCATCAAGAGGTCGGTCAAAAAGAAAAAAACAATGTAAAAATAATTTCGAGTGGTATCTCGAAAAGTTTGGTTTAGAAGAAGTAGTTGCACGTTGAAAAAGAGGAATGAGAAAAAAGGGAAAATAAATAAGCGTGTGGAGCTAGGTGCAGGGAGGGTACCTCCCACATACTTAAAGGGAACCCTAGAGTGAAATTAGGGTTAGGGGCCTATAAATAGGCCTAGGGAGACCTAAATAAGTTATTTTCACCTTTTGATTTGGAGGAATAGAAGTAGAGCGAGAGAAGAAGATGGTGCTTATAACACAAAATTTGCATTGTGTAGAGCAAGTTTGAGATTTTCAGTGATCGACGGAGGTAGGAGACTTGGTAAGTACCTTACCAATGGATTTGGGGTAGTTATGGGGTAATAAATGTGAGTAGAATAAGGTACAAAGTAGGTTCAATGAAGGTATGATTTCATGAAACCACACTTAAGGGAATGATTGTGACACCTGTTTTTTCATGAAATGATGCTTACACATTGCCAATCAGTGCCTTCAGGGGGAAAATGCACTTACTAGAAATGATGCTTGCACTTAGAAAATTGATGCTTGTGCTAAAGTGGCACTTATGGACTTTGCAAGTACATGCCTCCATAGATTAAGCACGCGCTTGTGTAGGTTATTAATGTTCTTATGCATAAAGCTACGCTTGCATTGGGTAAAAGGGTGGCTACACATGAAAATATGCTTGCATGGGGTATGTATGTGCTTGCACCTAAAAAGGCACCTGTGTGGGTTAAAAGTGTGCTTTTGTTAAAAATTTGTTGCATTGTGGGTTCTTTAGGGATAAATGCATCATTTTTTGGACAAGGATAATATTGGGTAATGGCATGATGTAAGAGCCCCTCGTGAATTTATAGGGTCCACCACCACCACCATCACTAGCAAGGGGGGGGAATCAGTTAGAGGGGGCTAGAATAGAATAGGGTTCATAGGGTATGTATCATACCCTGAAGGGTATCGATTTTTGGATGTACATGGCAAAGGATTTCATATATTTGTATCATGATATTTTATTATTTTATGATATATATGAGATCAAAATTTTGTTATGATGATGATTTGTGTATGGATGGATCTATTATATATATGACTAAATCTCAAAAGCCATTAATTGATGCATAAAGTATTTGGCATTGAACCATTGGCAAAGAGAATGAAATATAGTCGCGTTGCTAACTTCCTCAACAAGCTCAACAAATGAGGTGCATGAATATGAAAGGTGGCGCTAAGATAAATGAAATTTGAAGCATTTAGAAGTCTATTACTGTGCTTTAAACCAACACATATAGCATGAGACTTGGTCTTTTTGTACGAGCTAGCTGAGATAGTCGACTTATATTGCAATAAGGAAACCTGTAGCTTGCATTTCTAAGTTTAAAACATTATTGTCACAAGAAAGGAGTTGGCTCATCCATTCTATGAAATTGAAAATAAGAAGACTATTATGTGTTGCAATCTAAAAAGTCTTAATCAACCACATATCAATTGAGTCGATGCATTTTTGGTTGGTTGTTAGAGTGGTGGCAGATTCAATAGCTTAATTGTAGCATTAAGATGCTCATATTTTAGTATAAATAGAGGTGTTATCTCTACCATTTGTTACACTTTTCCATTTGGATTTGTTCATTGTTATTCTATTCTAGTTTTTTGTGCAAGCATAATTTTGAAAGTTTTGGTGAGAAAGAGAGTTGTCTTTGTGAGTTTGCAATTGTTGAAAGATTTGTGAAGAGGCTAGAGTTTGTAGATAGGTTGGGCTTAGAAGGATTAGCCATCATGATTGTGAAGGTTGAAATTGGAAAGCGGTAATATCAATTGGAGCTATAAATCTAGGCATGCTAATTTATATTCCTCTATTATTTCATGATTGAAAGGTTATTTGTTATAAATGCCTTTTTTGGGGAAAGATTGATTTTGAAATCATGATAAGCTTGCCTTGTTTTTATAAACTTGATTTATTTCCTAGTTTAGGATAATATTGTGTTATTCATGGTTGAGTCTTGAATTGGTGAAACCCTTTTAATTGGGATTACATATTTATACTATATTAGAATTTGTGTGGCTTTAATGCTACTAGAAATATACTTAGTTCGTCAAGACTATACGTAAGTTGCATAGGTTGTGAAGTATGGGAATTTAATAGTACTTTTAAGTGCTATCTTGAAATTGTTAGCTTATGATGCTAGGTAAACCTTTATGGAAAATAAGGTAAGTAATACAACAAGAATGATGGCATGGTAGACATGTCATCATTGATAGGTTGTTATGAAAATCATGTTGATAGTCTATACTTGATTGATTAATCATATCTCCTTGAAGTAGGAAGAGAGTCTTTTCCCTAGGGCTAGGGTGTGTACTTGATTGTTATATCAATATTCAACATTAGGGTTGAAAATCTATACTTTATGATATGTTATTTTCTTATTTTTTGATTAAGAGTCTATTCCTCACGAAATTCAAGAAGAGGACTCATGTTCCAACAACCTAAAGCTGTATTGAGAAGAAGACTTGTAGGTACAGAAGCACAAAATTATCTCAAGCTAATATCCTCTAGATTATATAAAAATGTAGTGAACATTGTAAATATGTGAATATTTGAGTCATATGAATGTAAAGGTTTTAAGATTGATTATGATCACTTGATTGTAGATTATACTTTTGACTGAAGTCATTTATTGATGAGATTATAATTTTGGTTGAATTCATTTATTGATGAGATTATACTTTGATCAAAGTCATTTATTGATGAGATTATACTTATGAATTGAAGTCATTTATTGATGAGATCATACCTTTTAAAAATGGAGTCATTTAATGTTATGAAATTATGATTACCTAGGTGATTAATTAGGTTATTCCTGGGGTTAGATAATCCATGGGAAAGGGAGTAACCTATTTGGTCACTTATTATTTATGCATGTATGGCTAGCTTGGCTATACCTGGGGTTGAAATAATCCATGGGAAAGTGTGTAACCTAGTTAGTCAAGTTTGTTAAAACTTGATCATTCTTGGGGTTGGGATAATCCATGGGAAAGGGAGTAACCTTGTTGGACAATTTTTTATGTTTGTGAATGGTCAATACCAAATTAAGCTAAAGAGTAGGCGAACAAATGACCTGCACTCAAAATACTGGATGTTGAATTATTTATCCAAAGTAGTGTAAGTAACCACTGTTTGTACTATCAATTCACTATGATCCATGATTGCATTCTAGGAAAGAAAGTCATACATGTAGGTTGTAGCCATTGTGTGGTAGCTCTATATATATAGGACACAACACCATGCTCAAGAAGGCTAGGATTATGGGGTTACCAAACCAATCTCTTCATTGAAGGGTAGGGCCATCTTACCAGTTAGGTAGATGTGTGGGGGACTACAGTAAGTTCGTGGCTGGAGAAAAAGAGTTTGAGTGATGCTCTCCCTCATACAATTGGCGGTCGAGATTTGAGGATGTATGCACCAGTATTGGGGACAACTAGAATGTATGCACTAGTAATGGGACATCTAGAATGTATGCACCAATGTTGGGGACATGTAGGATGTATGCCCAAGTAGGGACGTCTAGACCATTTGTATCTTTGTTTCATTAAGCTCATACAAGCTATGTATGTAAACATGTATCTCTATTCTTATTGAGAAATTATAAATTGAAAAAATGATATTATTACACGAGATTATGTAACAAATCACCCTTACTTGGAAATTATGTAATGCTCTTTATAAAAATGCAATGGAAATTTGAAATGGGATTAATTTTGAATATGCATATTTTATTATTGAAATGCGGTGGGAGTTTGGAATGGGTTTATTCCAAATGTGCATCTTATTATTGAATTATAAAAGAATAATTGTATTGCTATATTTGTTCACATGTGGGTTAAAACATGGTGAAATTCAATGGGTAGAACATTGGGCATGTTACAATTTTTATTAAATTTACTAATGACATGATGAATTTTTATCACTCACTAGTATTTATATTGCCCAGTGAAAATATAAATACACATACTATTATTATATTCATCCAAATTTCTTTTATATATTCTACCCATATATTAATATCAATATTATTCCTTCAATTGATATTGTTGGTGCTCTTATTTTTTGATATTCTAATTATTATTAATATTGTTATCTCTACATTCAAATACCATTTCCAATATTACCAATTCTTTTAATGATAACGTTTATCATTATTAATGCTAATAAAACTCTTAACATTAATAATAATAAAATTATTATTTTTCCTAACAATAATATCTTTGAATTTTATTACTAATACTAAAATTACTATTAAACATAATTAATGTCAATGTTAACAATGCTACTACTTTTAAGATTAATAATGATATTATTATTTTCTTTAATTTTATAAATAATAATATTTTTGGCTAAAATAACCACTACCTACATTATGTCAAAAGATAAAACTAAATATCTTTTGCTCTCACCTACGAAGGAAGTTACAACCTATAATTTAGCATACTATTAAACTTTCCAACAAACTCAAGAACCTAGAACTTCTCTCTCTTTTTAATGGCATTCACCCTAAAACCATACTGAAGAGCCTAATTTTCTTTTAATCATTAGAAAAGTAGTTGCACAGGGGAAGGGTTATTGCCAAACTCCATTGACCATAGCATCTGCAAGGGGTTTGAGGAAATTCCAGGGCGACATGAGTTGGGATTCCCACTAGTATGTGGCTGGGACAAGGATTATGTTGCCATGATTATGCTAGGAAAAGGAAAAAAACCATGGTGTGGCCTGGTGCTTACCTGTTAAAAAAATCCATTTTAAAATTCCATTTCTATGCCCTTTGCAGAGTGAGTGCATTTTAGGTTGGGGTTATAACATGAAGATAGTTTTATTTCTTATGCAAGTGGCAGGGGAATTCCTATGGCATTAGAAGAGGAGGGGACGAGGCATTGATAAAAGATCATGGTTGAGGTGTTAAATTTGTTGATTCTTGTAGTTGTGTTTGCCATTACCCTCTTTGCGTTATTCCCCATTCATCTATTTATTTTACTATTTTTCCTTTTTTTTTTATTTGTTTGACTTCTTTGTCTCTATTAATATAGTTTTGGAGATACTTTTGAGGATTTTATTATATTTATGTGCATTATTTATTTATTTATAAGTAGGCAACAAAAGTACTTACGTGGTAAGGGCATTGTAAGGGAGAAATGGAGACGTTTAGTATAGCTCAAGAATTTAAAAAAAAAAACTGCCATATATATATTTTTATAGTTGAATTTGTTGTTTCATCTGAGATCCATTTCTGGTTTATTTTATTCATTTATTTATTTATTTGTTGGTTTTCTATTTTGATTTGACGAAACAACAAAATAAGAACTTCAAAATGTTGTAAATCTATAATGGATTATTTCCTTCATCTTTAGGATTGCCAAGGAAACAGGTTGAATTTGTGGAAGAGTTATGCTCTAAGAGGACTCCCTTATGGTGTTTGCATACAGTTATGAGATATTTATGATTGAAATTTTAAACAACAAAAGAGGAAATTTCAAATGATCCCTATACTAATTTATTATCTTCTTTTGAATTCCAATAGATTTCCAACAACAAATAAAAATAGGAATGCATATGTTCATACACCCATAATAATATCTTATAGTTCATAGAGGTCTATTTAACTCATTTTTATTTTTATTTTTGACTTCCTTTCCTGTATACTAACAATTCACATCACAATGATGTTGAGCTTAAAATGATATACACTAGAAATTCTAGCTACCCTTATTTATGCAAGTTTCTCTCTAGAATAGGAAATAATATTTACAACATGCATGTTCTTAAACTTATTTTCTAGATTTCTTATACCTATTAAAACATTACATCCTTAGTTGAATTATAACTACAATACCATGAGAGTGAAACAATACACAAGGATGGAAGCCTATAGTTGAACCCCTAAAATTTCTTGCAAACCAACTAGCCAAGGAGGAGTTGCTCTCCACACAACCACAATGGATCATCCAACCCTATAGGCTCTCACCATTCCCCCAAGCCTAGAGAAATCACCAAGGACCCTATATAAGGTTTACAAGATCATGGAAAACAAAATAAATAAATGCATCAAGATTCACACACACAACTACAAGAAGTCATTACTTGGTCTCAACACAATAAAGACCAACTAGGACATGGGGAGGAATCCTATCATTACAAGGAGTTACTATTTGCTAAGATAAAACCAAAAAAACAACCCAAAAACACACAATATTCTACTCACACTCCTAACATGAAATAATTGCACATGAACTTGTAAAAACAAAAGGATCATAAAGAGCATAAAAATAAAAGATAAAACTTGCCTCTTACTTGCATAGCATCCATGTGAAACTCCACCTCCCACTCTTTTCCTTCCTCTTCCTCCTCAAATCAACCAACAAAAATTCCCTCAAACACCTTTTTAACCTCCTCCCCAAGTACCCTAACCCTAGGCACTTACTTTGGAGTCTCAAAAATGACCTAGTTGACCAAATTTTCTCATTTTACCTCATAAAAATGGCTTGTAAAGTTACCCACGAGATTCACTTTTACATCCTATTTAAGACACTACACTTGAACCTCTTTTCCATAAAACAAAAATAATTAAACCTTGAACACTAAGATTATTTGGTTCACATAAAAGAAAATAATGCTTAACCCAATATTTAGACAAACAAAACACATAAATCCACAACATGAAGTGGGATAATAGGGTCCTGGTGATCCTTTCGTCCTCCATTGACCATTTTTATTCCTACACACTTTTTCCATTGTTAATACTCCACAATATAAATAAATCGAAATGCAATATTCATAATGATATAACTAGCACTTGCACCAGGGGGTGCAAGGGTTACGCCGATAGAAAAAATATAAATGGTTTTGAAGTGTAGTTATTATGCATTTATTTCTCTCAGAATGCTGGTGTTTAAAGATGATTTTTAAGAGACCTCTGCCAACAATATGCTTTGTTGTTGATGCTTCTATTTAAGTAATGCCACTTTCCATTCCAGAACATGCCAGTTGAAAGATCATCGAAACACCAAAGATGGAAGGGACATTCTTGGATTGCCTTACGACATGAGCTTACAAATTATGGCTAGAGTGCCAAGGGATGGGTGACCTCCCAGGAAGGCCCAGTGCTTCACCTCTGTGAGCATCACCTAGATGCAATGAGTGCTAAGTGGACCATTCACTATCATGAGAGATGGGTTCTTGTGAAACACTACTCATGAAGCATGTGTCAATGACTTTGACTTGTAAAACTACACCGTTGAATCCTGATAGCAATATCATAATGTCAAAAATATTTTGAGTGTTCATTGAAGGTACTTTGTTTTTTATCACTAAGATATCGAATATTAATAAGAGAAGAATCTTAAGAAATTAAGTGGTGTTTATAATTTATATATATATATATATATGACTTTCCCAATACATTGTTTCTGTATTGCAAGTATTTCAAACTGAATCTGGTGTTTTACAAGAAAATTTATTTTCTTGTAATGAAAAGTTTTAACATTTGAGAAAATGCAAATTTTAATGGCAGTACTGAATTTAAATAAATTCCATTTCCCTAGCTATTTAGTAACGCTATCGCCTTAGTATGTGGTTGATGATGATAGTGTTTCATTTTTCCACCCTATTTGATTTCATGCCACTCAGTGAAATTGAAATAGCTTTGGTTCTTCGCAGTTGGTTGAGTTTTTGTCTTGTGGGAGAGCATCCATGAAAGCAGTCTAACTAAAAAGTCAAACGACCAATTATAGTAGAACGCACGCTACTGTTTCTAGTTTCCAAAAACTAGAGTAGCTCGGCCTGTCTCTGCTCCTGGTGGATCTTGGTCTCGATATGTTCCTTCCTTTCTCGACCGTGGGTGAGAGGCAAGGTTCCCACAACAGCTAGTTCTGGGTGGGAGGAATCTATCCTTCACCCCCAGGTAGTTGGATCTCATTCTTCTCCTCGTCGCGAATGCAGAGTGACCAGCACAAAATACCTCGCCGAGCTTTCAGATGTAGCCGAGATTAGAGAGCTAACCGGACAAAGGGTGACGCCTAGTCTTCGCCTTCCTTGATCACGTCCAAATTGCTACATAAAGACATGGGGGATAGATAGTAGGTCGAGTGGGAATCAATGGAGACCGAGGCAAGTGTTCCGGACTTGTATCTCTCATTCACAATGACCGCATGAATTTTCACCACTGGATGTTACGATTTCTCTCTCCTGGAGGGAAGCTGTAACGAGTAACACTCTTTTTGCCCAGAGAAAATGGCTGCAGGTAATAGAATCGTGGCTTTACATAGCTATGGTGTGCGAGCAGGAGAATCGAACCTCAATCCTCTAGTTTTTTCAGGAATGCAAGTGCAGAGGGTTAAGAGTGGTGGCCGCTGCCATTAATGACGATAGAGCATAGACCAATTTATGGATTCAACGTAGTAATTGGCGAGCTGATGTTTGTGATAGGTAGTTGTGAATGGCACAACACTTGCACTACTTTTTCCGCGACAACAAAGTGAGCGTGTTCAATGCCCGAACAAATCGTTGGAGTTGCGTACAGAGCACAGAAGATGCACGCGCAAAGTTTGCTTGCGGAGTGGTTAACCAGAAACTTTATGTGCAAGTGGAGAGACAGCCGTAAAAACAAGTTGTTTCACGGGAGTGTGAGACAGGTTTCGGCTGAACATCCATCCTATATATAGCCTATCGGCTAATTAACTTGATAATAATTGAATTTGTATACCTCAAAAATGCTTGGTGTGCACTACTTGAAGGATCATAACCCAGTCTCAAATGCCTAAATGCACAAATTATTGCCACTAAATGTTAGCAATTTATAATTCTACTTCTTAAAATGTGTAAGCATTATAGTTACAATTGACATAGATATTATAACTTAATTATTATTCCTTGGTTGAACTATCATCACTATACTCATTATTTCAATTTAAGTCCCTCTCCATATTGAATCAAGTTACAACAACTAATTAGTCATCTACACAAGATAATCTAAATTTTATAAGTAATACCCACTTGAGTACATATAACATGATATTGAAAATAAGTACTTTGATTATTTATAGGGATGCATTCTAGAATAACATGTAAAATTCAATAAGGCTACCTTTTCATTTTTAAGATGGAAGGATCACATGATCTCCAATTGCACGATAATAAATAGCAATGTAAGAACTACTTTTCTTTCCCCAAACCATATACAAAGTAATCAATTCATAAATGATTTATCTATAACATTTACCACACTTATTAATTACACCTCTTAAATGATATATTACATCATGTACACCTAAATCCATGAATGGGAGTATAAGGTTCATTATTATAACCTACAATCTTATTGTCACTACACATGAACATTGCACATATATAAGTGTATGTTACTCATACACATTAAGATATATACCTCATTCTAAGACATTAATGATTTATCGAACAAAACATTCATCACATGGTCCACATTAGGTGAAGATTACCAATCCCATCAATTTATCCTGACTAGTTATCACTATTGAAGTTCATGATTGGTCCTAAAAGAGTTGCAACTATCATATGAAAGTTGGGGCCTTACAGCCCCCTCCCCTTAAAAAAAATTCCTCCTAGAAGTTACTAAGGATTGGGAAACATGTACTCCCATATACAAATGCACATAAATGTGTTGAAATTATAATTTATTATTCATTAAATTGATAAGGAACTATTCATCTAACCCTAAGTATAAGATATAAAATCTCCTACACTATATAGGTTACTATGCAATTGAATCAAGATAGTATAAAAGATACATTGGTCCATCAAACTTCAAGTCAAGAGTGTCCACACCAATTCACATAGCTCTTAGATTAAGAATCACACACTAGTAACAAAGAAGAATATAGCAATTTGAATCTTTATCAATCTTAACAAAATTTACCAATGAAAGATATATAAATGAATATATTATTAGCAAGAGAAGGAAATAAATAACACACACATGCATAAGGAGACACCAGATTTACATGGAAAAACCATTGAGGGAAAAACCATGATGAGAGTTAACTCACAATATAAGACTTGCTACCTTAGAGGAGGATACAAAAGAGGACTTGCAACATTGAAGTACCAACCAACTCCAGGAGCAAGATACAAAGGACCTAATGAGATTCACTATCTCAGAGTAGGATATAAAGGATTTATAAGAGAATTACAAAGATTTCCAACACAAGTCTCTATTGGCTGAGGCATTCAAGCTCAATTTATCTTTCCTTTCACAATATTTAGCACTATCTCTATTGGATATTCAATACAACTCACACACACACTTTTTTTCACTTCTACACTTTTTCTTGTAGAATCTGAAATTATCTTTCATTTATATCCACCACAACACTTCAATTCTTCAATTAGGTTGGCTAGGAAGAGAATAAACAATGAATTCAATTGGTCGACCACAAAAGCCTAATGTGGTCCTATCCCAAGGATAGAGAGGACCAAAAATAATCTTAAAAATTATTTCAATGTGATCCAAAATAATTTACATGCAGACACACATCAACCCAAGTCAACATCAAGGAAATGTCTGGATGAAACATTGAAGCACAAAACCAGTCAACCATAAACACTCTTTCAATTGAATTTACTTGATGCAGTCCTAAATAGGATAATTCAAGACCAAAATCTATCATGACCCATCTTCCATTATTGGTGCATCCTCCCAAGCACATGACCCAAGTAAAGGAACATACCATGTCAGCCAAATATCCATAAATAACCCAAAAATCCAACTCAAGACACAATGCGGCACCAAAGTGGCTCATTAGCAACATGCAAATCACATGGGGATGTTCCCTAAACATCCAAACACACTTTCATGTATACTTCTTCCTTACTGTCATGCCATCAACAACCACCACAGATCAAATAGATAGAAAATACTTTATTCAAGAAGCAAAAAATGCTTAATTATGAGATATAACATTACCATATCAACTTGCAGACCATTTTAGAAAATGAGATTGGAACTGAGACATTATGCAAATGTTATGAGCATATTCACCAAGCCGTAGGAGTAGAGACATCACTATGGATAAATGTGAAGCATTTCCTAGACCAGTCTAGATAACCAACAACACTACCAACCTTCTACAATTCATAGAAACCTCCTCGGAAACACAAGTGACCTAAAAAGATAGGAGTGCAATGCACACATATCACTGACATTGAGTACCAAACCATAAGACCAAAATCGCAAAATTGAAGGAATGAGGAGAATTTTCTTAGACATGTTGGAAATGAAGGTAATTTTGTAGCTTAAAACTTGTAAAACTATGAGATTGTAGATCTAATTAAGTGTTCTTTGTCACAATTCTTTGTGTATGATTAATTTGTTTAGATCAATTTTACTAATTGTAGAAAGAGAGAAGATTTTAGAAGAATGAGACAAGAAGATAGAAGTGACACAACATATACGTGGAGAAACCCTTTCGAAAAAAAACTCCACTAGAATCAATAGTGCTTGTATTATTTAACCTTAGAACAAGATCACAATAATACTGTATCAATCCTTGATTGATATTCTTCCTTTCCTTCAACAATCCTTCTTCACAACCTGCAATAAACTCTCATACACTTGGTACAATAAATTCTCATATAACTCTCATACACTTTTGAAGCACAAGCTATCCATGCATTCCATGTGACCAAGCATGAATCCACCCATCCCATGCCATTCTTCAAACCCTCACACATACACAAGCTCAACCTGCTAACTTGCAACAAACTCTCATACACTTCCTATAATTTATAGACCATAATGAGCACGCAAACTCATAAGGGTTGTCAATTACAAGAGCATAAAGCTCCTCACAAAAATCTATGCCTAGATTGGGCAAGTAGAGTTTCACTCTGTAATATGAAGTCAAACCAAAGTCTTCCTCAATTTAGGCACCCCAAACTGAACACTTAACTGAACTTTGGTCAAGAAAATATCTTGCAAACTCCACCTCAAAGTTGGCACCCAAGAATGGGCCCCACTTGATTGAGCCTTGTAAATATCTTCTCATGTAAAGGTGTTAACTAAAAAATGCCAACTTGAGCGCCCAAGGTGGACCCAGGTCAATCTTAGTTAACTGAAACATATCTCTCCACTAATTCATGCAAACATTATGCATGATTGATCATTCCCACTTAATTGAAAGTATCCACCTATTATTTGTCATGCAACTAAAGTCAACTAACATGCAACTCAAGTCAACTAACATGCAACTCAAGTCAACTAGCATGCAACTCAAAATAACTACACGCAACTAAACTAAACTAAACTAAACTAAACTGAGTTGAGTTGAACTGAGCTGAATTGAATTGAACTGAACTGAACTGATACTCAATTAATAGTGCCACTCTACTCATGTAAATATCAATCCCTAGTTTGTAGGAACAAGACATTCATTACTAAAGTGTTATCAATCCTCCAAACAGTTAACTGAAGCAAGGTGGGTTCCACCTTCCATGTGGGCGCCCCCATGTGCTCCTATCTTATAGGATCTCTTCTTGGATGTCACCACATGTTCCTATTATTTAGGAATAATTACAAATGTCAATTTACATGTTCATTTCATTAGAATTTAATCTCTTTCTAATCCTAGTGTTGGGGAACACTTTCCAAGGACTTAAGAGATACATGAAATATGTTTAGGATTGTAATTAAATGGCATCCTATTCCCAACAAGACAAACTTCAATGCAACTTCCTGAATCAAAAATACTTAAGCAACATGCAAAGACCATAACTTCCTCTCAACAACACATATATTACTAGGAACATCAAGAGAGAGCATAAGACATATTGTAGACCTTCATAAACTTCTCTCCACAATGATTCATTCTTCTAATCCTCATATGAATATATCATTATGAAATCAACTCTATTGACAGTAATAATGCATTATATGAACATCAAAATATCTTCTTTCTTCTTAGATAGGACATGACATCCAACTATGAACTTCAATTTTTCTTTGATAAGCATGACATCCAAACATGAACTTCATCACTTCTTTCTTTGATAAGGCATGACATTCATCACTTCTTTCTTTGATAAGGCATGACATCCAACTATGAAATTCATCAACACATCATATATAATAATGAAAGCATAAGATAAATGTTGTCAACCAATGACAACCAATAATCAATGTCGACATCAACTGCTAACAACCTCCTCAAGTGTTGACATTAACAATGAAAGCATAACCTGAATGTTGTCAACCAATGACAACCAATAATCAAGGTTGACATCAATTACCAACAACCTCCTCAAGTGTTGACATCAGTGAAAACCATCAGTGTTGACATCAATGACAACAAATACCAACACATTCCACCCATGAGGTATCATTATGTGATGATTATGACACTAGTTGAGTAGTGGAATTTTGATACTTTGACATTTCATCTCCCGATAAGGGATGTGATAGTGACCTTGGAGGATGTACATCGCATACTCAGGGTACCCATCTGGGGTGAGACCGTCCACCTTGATGAGTTTCACACATGTTGACAAATAAGAGATGATATTCAGTACTTTGTTGGCGGTCACATTACACCCATTGATTCTAGAGAATGCATTGAGCTCCAATGGCTTCTATATGTGAATGTTCCTTTGATTCGTAAATCATTTCAAGCTATTGTAACCATTTTTCTTTGTAAGTGTTATCATCAATAAGGACCCTAAAAGAAATTCATAATGATGGAATTTATAACTCTAAGGGAATGATTGCATCCACATCGTATAATGGGTTATAAGGTTGATTTCCTGTAGATATTCAAATACTTATGCGATAAGCCCATAACACATAAGTTAATTGAGTGTGCCAATCCTTATTATGTTTACTAACTATTTTTTGCAAGATTTGCTCTAATATTTTATCCATTGATTCTACTTCACCATTAGATTGTGGATAATAAGGTGTTGAAAAATAATTTTGAATGTGAAATGCCTCCAAAAATTTCTTCACTTCATTGTTGTTGAACAGTGTCCCATTATTTGAGACTAAGGCAGAAGGAGGACCAAATCGGGCAATAACTTTGTCTAAGATAAAATGACAGATTACATCAGTAGTCGTGGATCTAAGGGGAATTACCTCTACCCATTTCATGAAATAATTTGTGGTAGTGATTATAAACATATGCATCGAAGAAGCAAAAGGATATTTTTTTCCAATAGGATCCAAGCCCCACACCAAAAATGGCCAAATAGGAACTTGGGCACGTAGTTCAGAAGTAGGTGCATGAATCAAATTATTGTGTTCTTGACATTTATGACACTTCTTAACGTGATCAAAGCAATCTTGTTCCATGTTTCACCAATAATATCCTATGGAAATTAACTTTTGAACTAATGATTTTCCTCCATAATGCCCCTCGTAGGCACTCACATGAGCTTCCTCAAGGGCTATAGGGATTTTAGATTGTTTAAGTTATCAAAGAAGAAGAGCATAAAATGATCGCCTATATAACACATTCATAGCCTAGGATTATAAATTGAGCTACAACTTTCCTAATACAAGCTCTAGTGTTTTTCATAGTTGGTTCAAGAAAAATACCTTATTTTAGGTAATTAAATATCAATGTATACCATTCAGTAGGCTTCAATATTGGAAACTAATGTGTTCTTCATTGTTTCACCTATTGATGGTTTTGTGAGAGTATGGAAAATGAATGTGAAATCCTTAGAAGAATCTTCGAGAGAAATAAGGGAAGCAATGCTTACCATTGCATTTGCATGTCAATTATCTTTTTGTGGGAAATTGTCAATAGTATATGATTCAAAATGATCTAGAAATTTAATTGTAAGATCTTTATATTGTGATAACTTATGTTTTTCTTGATAGGTCCCATTAATTTGTTTGATTATCAACTATGAATCACCAAATATATGAATGTGTCAAACATCTAAAGGTAAGGCTGCACATATTCCAACAATAAGGGCCTCACACTCTATAGTGTTTTTTGTACATAGGAAATTTAGATAGTAGGATAAGGGAATAGGATTTCCTGAAGGTGGTATTAATATAACCCCTACTCTAGAACCCGTTTGACGCTTAGAACCATCAAAATATAACTCCCATGTTTCATTGCCATCTATCTTCAACACATTCTCATCGGCGAATGATTCATGCTTTGGAAATGCTAATGGTGAAGGAGCATCAACTAAATGGTTGGTCAATGCTTGGCCTTTGATTGCATTCTGAGGGAAAAATTTAAGGTCAAACTTAGTTAACAGCATAACCCACTTAGCTAGATGTCCTAAAAAAAATGTTTTAGCAAAAAGATGTTTTAAAGGATCAAAAATTTTCATGACATGCACTTCTGTGTTTAATAAATAATGTCTCAATTTATTGGTGTGAAACACAAGAGCCAAACATTTATTCTCTATAGTTGTATAATGAGTTTCATAATCAATCAATGTTCGACTAATGTAGTAGACATGATGCTCTTTTACATTCTCATCTTGTTGAGCTAATAATGCAACAAGAGCATGGGTTGATGTTGATATGTAAAGGATGAAAGCTTTTCCTTGAATATTAGGTTGTAAGATAAGAGGATTGGCTAAGTATTCTTTGAGACTTTCAAAATCTTTTTGACAATCCTCAATCCATCTGAATTATGATTCCTTCTTAAGGAGCTGGGTAACAAGAAGAGTTCAATCCACCAATGATGCAATGAAATGACAAATAGTTTGAATCTTGCCTTATAAGCTACAAAATTGAGAAATATTCTTAGGAGGTGGCATATTTATTATAGCATTAATCTTTCTTTTTTTCTACCTCAATGCCTCTATGTGACACTATAAAACCCAACAATTTTCCACTGTCCACACCAAAGATGCATTTCCTCGGGTTTAATCTCATGTTATACTTGTAAATTCTTTCAAATATTTGTCGAGGGATTTTGATGCGAGCTTAATGAGTTATAGACAACCAAAATATCATCAACATAGTCCTCCAAAATATTATGTATGAAATCATGAAATATTAATGTCACAGCTCTTTGATATGTTGCTCCAACATTTTTCAATCCAAAAGGCATAACGACCCAACAAAATGTTCCCCAAGGTGTAGTGAAAGCTATCATATATTGATCTTAGGGGTTACTGAAAATTTGGTTATATCTTGAAAACCCATCCATGAATGATAATAAGGCATGTCCCATAGTTGAATCCACTATCTTATCAATATTAGGAAGCGGAAAATCATCCTTTAAAGATGCTTTATTGAGGTCATGAAAATCCATACACATCCTAATACAATTATCAGGTTTTTCCACCGCCACAATATTAGATATCAAAGGTGAATAATCAATAGAGCAAATAAAGCCAACTTCTAAGATTTTTTTAATCTCAACCTTAACCTATAATGCTATCTTGGGATTCATCTTGCATATCTTTTTTGTCATAGGTTTAGCATCATTTTCAAGAACAATGTTCTATGTAACTTAGGGTCAATACCCAACATATTTGAATAAGTCTAAGAAAACATCCTAGGGAAATCATGTAATAATGTTGTGTGATCCTGTTCATCATCAAGACACTTTCCTATTTGAATCACCTTTTCCTCGTTAGATGTATCCATTGGTATGTTTATTGTATCTCCTACAAGTAATGCATTTTGATTTGGAACCTCATGAATTTGTTGAGATCCATCCTATTCAATATCACTTGATTTAGTTTCTTCCTAAAGTATCCTTTACCATATAAACAATGGGCGAATCTTTGATTGTTATGGTGACTTGGTAAAGTATCATAGATTCCCAAAAAATCTACCAAAGATTCATCATTTTAAAAGGTGTCCATTGACATATCTTTACTTGTGGTATCTATCAATTCAGGATGTATCAACTTTAAGGTTATCTTAGGAGAATCTTTCGTGATGACATTTACATTGATTGAAGGTCTTTTTGATACTTTTGTTATCTTTGAATGAAAATAACCAATACCTCTTATTGTCTCTTGTATGGTAGGTTCTATAGGAACTCAAATACCTTGTCCTTTCACCCCACATCCTTTTCTGTTATAGCCAAAATGTTTCAAGAGTTGATATCCTCTTCCATAAAGGGATTCCATTTCTTTTGAGGATGGTGGTTTCTCATATTAAACCTCATCGTAAGTGGATGTATAACTTGTGTCTTCTTTTTTACTAGAGGTTGTCAATTCAAATGCTTGTGATGAATTTTCTAAAAATTGTGTTGAGACTACCACAACTTCTTTTCCTTTTTTGATGTTGTTTGTGTGATCTTATATTCGCCCATAAATGTAGCTGTGAAGTCTAACGAACCCCAATCATCTTCCAATAACTTTGTCATTGGTGAAAGACACTCATATTTTTCTTCCTTTTACAAAGGTTTCACCTTTGAAGTTGGTATCAATGTTCTTAAAGGAATTTTCATTCCCTTGTTAGTTTGTGTGATTCTCTAAAAATGTCAAGTCCTGGTGTGAGATGCTAAACAAATAATGAGTAATGCAATAAGAAGAACTAGCATAAGAAAAGGGCACCTCAATGATTAGCCTAAGAAATAGATAACATGAAAGCAAGATAAATAAATTGATTGTTGATTGTTATACCTTCATGCTGCTCCTTCCTTAGTTGACCCTTGATTTTTGGATGTCTTGTGTGCTCCTTGGATGGCAATGGAGTGAAGTGGATGCAAGATGCAAGATGTATTTGATGAGAAATACTATAGAAAAACTAAAATGCTACAAATGATAATTTGGCAAGAGTTTGGTAGCAAAAGACTTGATTCTTAAAATGGAAGAAATGAGGAGGTATTTATAGGATAATTGGAATTCTCTAGAGAATTCAACGGTTGAGATTGATCCAACAAGATCAAGATGAAGGGCTATGGTGAGTTGAGGACTCACAAACCCTCACATCTTGACATGTTGAATGTGAGATGTCTTAGGGTGGAATGATGTGGAAATGAGGTGGAAGAGAAGTACATGAGGTGGAAGAGAAGGACAAGTACCTTTGAGGTACCTTGGGGGATGAGAAGATTTCTTCAAAAAAGAACTTTTTGTCCCCTAATGAGGATGAAAGAGATATTTGAGAAATTTTAGAATTCCTCAAAAATCTCCATGGGAAAAAGGGAAGTGGTTGGAAGAATAAATGCAAATTAAAAATTTACATTCATTGGAGAGTTTATTGGGTAAAAGATGGTCTCCAAAAAGTTGGAGATTTGTCACATGTGGGTGATGTGACAAGTCCAAGGTTCTAGAAGTCCTTGACACATGTAAAGTGAAAAGTCAAACCTTCTAGAAACTTTGTCACATGTGGGTGATGTGACAAGTCCAAGGTTCTAGAAGTCCTTGACACATGTAAAGTGAAAAGTCAAACCTTCTAGAAACTTACATGGGGATGGGGAAGATCTTGGAAAGACAAAAGTGAATTAAAAATTCACATGGGGAAGAGAGGAGCCTTGGAAAAATAAATGTGAATTAAAAATTCACATGGGAAAGAGAGTCAAGGCCAAGAAAGGAAAGTGGAAAGGTTGACCAGAAAAGGTAAGCCAAATATGGTTAATGAATTTGATTAAGGTTGTGCAAACACAGGATTAGGATAATTAATGAGAGATTAGAGGCAAGTGGGAGATTATGGAGGATGTGACAAAGAGAGAGAAAAAGAGGAATTAAAAAATAGTTTTAATGCAAATAGGTCAAATGACTAAATTAAATAAATTGTCTTGTTTATTTAATTTAGAAAAGAAAAGGTGTAAGGTAAAGTATTTAATTATTCAATTACATACTTTAGGAACCTTAGGCAAAAAATGAAATAATAATTAAACAAATTATTTTATCACTATTAATGACATAGATGGATAAAGTAGACGATTTTGATCATATGGAAGTGATCAAATTTAGATGTCTACATTTTTCCCCTCTTCAAAGTACCGTTAGGATAACCGTGCTTTGAAGAAAAGAAAATGCAGATGACTCTATAGAGGAAGTAACCGGAAGATGATGCCCCATTGTGGGGAGGAGGACCTAAGTTGTCCAATTAGTGGGGGAATGGATGAAGATGCTCTAATCCTACAAGGGAATGACTATGGCAGGGAAAATGGATAAATGTGAAGGGTATGCTCCCTCGAGAAGAGAACAGGGGAGAAATAGGGGTCCTGGGCAACTTCTTGATAAGAAGAAATGGATGGTATGGTTGGAAAGAGTGCAAAAAATTAGGCAATTTTTCTTTTTGAACGAAGTCAATCAGACAAACGGGTGCAAATGATGGCCCCGGGAAGAGAAGAGATTAGTCGGAGAAAAAAAGAGGTAAAAAAGAGGTAAAAAATACCCCTTAAAAAGGGAGGGAAAAGAGAGGGGTCCCAGAAAACCTCTTGATAGGAAGAAATAGAGGATATGGTTGGAAAGAGCATGAAAAAATAAGAAATTTTTCCTTTTGAATGAAGTTAATCCGACGCACGGTTTGCAAATGGCAGCCTAGGGAAGAAAAGGGAAAAAAAGTGATGCAGAGGGACGGATTTGCCCCACTGCAGAAGGGAAAATCCGTCCTGGAAAGGGGCGAGTCCACCCCTGGAGGGCGGGTCCGCCCTGGAAAGGGGCAGATCTGCCCCAGAAGTGCGGGTCCGCTCCAGAAAGGGGCAGGTCCACCACAGAAAAAGGGCGGAAGGGCGGATGAGTGATGAAGGATGAAGGGATGTGGGAAAAGATTAGAGATGAAATGATGAAGGGGATACGAAGATGATGATGAAAGTTGATGGATAATAAATGATGATAAGCGATGGGAGATAAAGGTGGACATAAATGGATTCGAGGACACAGATGTTGTCCCAGTCAAGCTACAGAAGTGTGGATATGCCCTCTGGATTGCTACAGGAGTGCGGATACGCCCTCCTGATTGCTTTAGAAGTGCGGATACGCCCTTCTGATTGCTGCAAAAGTGCGGATACACCCTCTAAATTGCTGTAGAAGTGCAGATACGCCCTTCTGATTGCTACAGAAGGGCAGATACGCCCTCTGGATTGCTGCAGAAGTGTAGATATGCCCTCCTGATTGTTGTAGAAGTGCGGATACACTCTCTTGATTGCTACAAAAGTGCAGATACGCCCTCCAATTTATTGCAGAGGGGCGGATACGCCCTAGTTTAAATACTTTTTCGGACATGCAAGGCTGGGAACAAGACCAAGAGTGTGATTAGATGATTTGTGCTAGATTGAATGGATGAGGATCGGATGGGGATGAAAGATGGTTAAATGAAATGATGGGGGACAAGATGCTTAGAATAACCAATTGATAATATTCTAAGAAGATCGAAGAGATGATGATAAGAGATTGGATGGATAGGGGAGGGATATTGATGAAGGATTATGGATTGGTGAGGGATTTTGATGGATGAGAGGATGAGGGATACATGCAAGATGATGGAATGAAAAATGAAATGAAATCCTAATGCAATTTTCCATCTTTGGAGCACTGATTTTTGCTATAGCATAAGACATCGAGCGTCAGGGTATGTAAACCAAGATGAATTAGTGTCTAATGCATAAAAAAAACACAACAAACAAGAAGGCTATCCCAACACCCCAAAGTCATGATGAATTTGGATGGGCCAAGTATTGGAATAACCACAAGCACAAAAGGATGCCCCAGCGTAACACAAGACCTTAGGGATCTTGGTGGGTACTATGTGGGACAACCAAGAAGACAAAAACAAAGAAATGAGCAAGATATGCCCCTATGTTGACTAGTCAAAGCACACCGTGATATGATGGATCAAGGCGACCATGAAAAGTGATGATAGGGAGCTCAAATGATAAACAAAAGCCAAAAGCATCAAAAGATCACAATCAATTTCAAATTTCCTTTGCCATAGGATCAAGATGATGGATGGGGTTGATGAGGTCTATTAGGAAGGATACATCCTGTTGAGACCGATGATGGATAGTAAATTAAAAGATCGACATGACTCATGATACCAGAAACTGATTGGATCTTGTGATATAGATGACCGTTGTTTGTAAGCACCAGCTAGGGTAGGGACATATTTGATGACACGACAAGATAACAAGATGACAAGACAACGGGACCAACACACCCTAAAGACCTAAGGGCTTAAGGGTTGATCAAAGATCAACCTTGCCTACGTGAAAGCACATAGCCCTCGTAGTTCGAAAAAAGACCATGGATAAAAACAGAAAGAGGACAATGAAGACCTCGATGGATGACAAAGACCAGATGAACAAACGCCCAGGGGGTGGATCAAATGATTGACCTTGTCTACGTGAAAGCGCAAGGGCCACGTAGTTTGACACAAGGCCAAAGACAAATGATGGAAGAGGACAAGATAGACAAAAGACATAACCTCGGGGGCAGATCATATGATCGACCTTGCCTACGTGAAATGAAAGTGTAGGGGAAATGTAGTTCGACAAGAGACCGACAACAAACAATGGATAAGGGATGATGAGATGACCAAGATAAATGGATGGAGCGGATATGATGAGCCAGGATAGGTCATGCAGATTGGATGGTCAATATGTTGGATGTGGGTTATGCGAAGCTCAGGGATGGGATAGTGATATAGATTATTAGAAGATGAATTGGGAGGATAAGAGGATGTATAGATGAATGATGAAGAGTGATAAGATATCAGAAAGATGTAGGAAATAGATAAGAGTGATGATAGTGAGATAGCATGGCATTGGATTGCATGAGGGTAGCCTATAGCTAGATACCAATGACAAGGGATAATAGAGGGAAATGGATGGATGGATAAGAAGATGCTAGGATAGGTGGATAGATGATGGATAGATGAGTGATGAAGATTGGAAAGATGTGAGAAATAGATAGGAATGATGATAGTGAGATAGAATGGCATTGGATTTCATGAGGGTAGCCTATAGTTAGATACCAATGACAAGGGATTATGAGATAGGAGGAAAAAGAAGTAAATGGATGGATGGATAAAGATGGGGAGATAGAAAGATGCGAGGATAGGTGGATAGAGGGATTGGAAGGATGGAATGGATTATTGGATGGATAAATGGATGGGAGGATAAGGATGAAAAGATGGAAAAGGACTAGTGGATGGGTAGATAGGAAGATAAGGATGAAAAGATGGAAAATGACTAATGGATGGGTAGATAGGAAGATAAGGATGGGGGGATGAGTGGTATCGCCAAGGACTAAGAAACAAAGAAGGAGATACCCCCACTCTAGATGTGTCATGTGTGATGAGGCAAGAGGGATGGAAGATAGAAGGATGGGGAAATAAAGGAGCGAATGGATATGGCTTGTAGTAGGATGGGGAGATGGAGAGGATTCCCTAGAGGAATGGATGGACGACGTCCCAAGGACTCAATCGTAAATAAGGAGATGCCCCTACTCTAGATGTGTCATGCATGACAAGGCAAGAGGGATAGGAGTATGGGTGGATAAGGGAGTGAGATGGGCAATGGAAGAGAGATAGATGTGGATAAGGAATATGATAGTGTATGGATAATGGAAGATAGAGAGAGGTGGATATGATGCATGGATAAAGGAAGATAGAGAGAGGTGGATAAGGAATATGATAGTGTATGGATGAGGGGAATATATACCAAGAGGTGTCCAAAGCATGTATATAGGTTTGCCCCTACATTTATCAAGATCACAAGGAAGATGGAGGGAGTGGGATAAATGGGATAGGATGGATAGGATGCGGAAGATAGGCAGATGTAGGAGATGGAGGAAAGGAATGCGTAAGTGGATGTTGCCCCCAATTGTGGAAGGATACTAGATGGGGAATTTACGCATGATGCCTGTTTGCCAGGTTTTCATCATGGTACTTATCGAAGGCGCTTGTTTGCCAAGTTTTCACCATTGGATGAATGATTTTCTCTTTACTATTTTTTTTATTTTTTTGTATTTTTCTAATTTTTTCTCTTTTTGACTTTTTGGAGTAAGATGTGGACGAAGATGGATAAAGATATGGATATGAGGATTTAGAGGATAGTTGATAATGAGATGGATGAAGGAATCAAACATCAAGTTCCATATGAGGTAATAAGAGCCCATGTGTAAAGTGACCAGCGGATGTTGGTACAACCTTAGTAGAAGAAATGGATTATGCAAGAGGATGAATCAAAGGGATTGGATGAGGGAGATAGGGGGGATAGTGGATGGGGTGCTGAAAAGTGTATGGATGGAATGATGGAGTAGATGTGTGATAGGGGAAGGTGTTCAGGACCAACATTGGCACATGTGGTGGATGTGAAAAGATAGGTGGAGGAATGGATGGAGAGGGTGGCGATAATGGAGGAGTTGGGATAGTGATTTTTGGGATGTAGGGACCCAAAATAGATTTAGGAGATGGAGGAGGTGAATAATTTGTGGGGGAATAGCAAATTTGGATGGCATTATGGACTTTTCAATTGAAGGTATGGCACCTTTTTTCTTTGGGATCCACATGGTTTTTATTTTTTCTTTGGTGGGCCTTTGTGGCCATTTGGATTGATTTGGATTTTGGACTTGATTTTTCTTTTATTCAAAATGTCTTTTGAAGGGGATATGAGGAGCTTTAGATTTATGTGGACATTTGGATTTATACATTTTTGCTTTGGTATCCAAAGTGCTTTTAGTAGCAAGGGGATAGATGCGAGGAGATGGATGATGGGGAGCAATGGAGGTAGGGTGATAGGGATTATGTGTAGATGGAGAATGTGTAGGTATGTGCCTTTGTTGATCTTGATTAGGAGTTACGAGGGTAGGATTTTTATGTTGTGTACGAGGGAGAGGGGGTGGATGAATGAAAGGATGAATAGGATAAGATGGAGGGGGTGATTTGGGAATATAGGGACCCAAAATAGACTGTGTATATGGAAGATGTGTGGGGTTTGATGGAGGGCTATAAGAACCCATAGTAGATGGAGGATGAGCAATGATGGATGGAGGGACATAAGGACCCAAAATGGATTGAGAGGATGAGGGAGGAAGATGGATGGTTGTTTTTAGGTAATATGATGGAGGAGGGGGGATGGCGGCAAATGACTTGGTAGAACGATGGAAAGTACCTCTTGTGCCTTTAGAAGAGGATCATTTAGGATGTACGGAGGTTGTACCAACATCTTTAGAGTGCGGGTTTTGGGAGATATATCTAAGACCATGTGTGCCTGGATGTTCTTTGACTTGGATGGGCTCTAAAGTACCTTGCTCATGAAGGCCTAAACATTTTCCTTGATAGTTCATGTTTTGTAGCATGTGATTTATGGTAGGATGCTTATTCTCTTGGAAGCATGATGCAAGCACATTAGTAGGTGGAAGAGGTAGGGTGGTGCATATGCGTTGTTTTGCTTCTATAAGAAGGCCACCACGAATAAGTGTAATGTAACCAAGGTGGTACAAAAGTGGCATTGGGATGGTAGGACTAGAGGGCGATGAAGGATCATGTGATGGAGATGAGGGGATAGCTGCATCAGGAGGAATGAGTGATAAGGGATCAGTAGAGGAATTGGGGAGTATGATGGGATCTGGATTTATGGTAGTGGATGATAAGGGCTCATGAGATGGAGTGATTGGATCTTGAATGCAAAGGGGATCATGGGATGGAGTGGATGAGCTAGTGTGATCTTGAGATGGGGTGGATGGGAGGATAGGATCATGACTTGGTTGAGGATAGGAATCATGAGATGGGATGGATGGGGGATTATGATCTTGGGATGTAGTGGATGGGATGGTAGGATCTTGATTTGGTGGAGGGGATATTATTTTATACTTTGGATCAAGCTCTTGGCATGACTCATCTTGTGTGGGATGTATGATGATGGAAGAGTGTTGGAGGGGCTCCTCAATTGGGGGAGAGAGGAGGATGGAGGATTCATGAAGGTCATTGGATTGAAGTTTGTGAATATTAGGACTAGGAGGAGGGGATTGGATGTCTTCAATGGATTGGGTGGATCTAGTAGTAGAAGATGGGGATTTAATGGATTCGATGGGTTTGACCAGCTCAATTGTTTGGAAAGTGTCAGGAATGGTGATGGGAGGGATAGGTATAGGATGGAGAAGGGCCTCATCACTAGTGACAGTACATGATAGAGTGGGAGGGCATGGTGTCTCTTCGGTCATGAGTCCTTGGGAAAAATTTGGAAGGGATGCAGGATTAGGTAGAGTGATGGGAATGGATCGAGGATCAAAGATGGATGGAAGATTAGGATTAGGGATTGGAGGATTAGGATTAGACGCGGGGATGGGATTGGATGGAGGACTAGGATGAGATGGAGGATTAGGATTAGATGAAGGGATAGGATTGGATGTAGGACTAGGAGGAGATGGAGGATTATGATTAGGTGAGTGGATGGGACTAGATGGGGGACTAGGAGTGGTTGGAGGAGATGGAGGATTATGATTAGATGGAGGATTAAGATATAATGCGGGAAAAGGGAGAGTGATGTAGGAGGATGTGGATGTGGGATTAGATTGGGAAGATTGGGATGGTGAGTGATAGTAGGAAGATGTAGATGAAGGATTAGAATGGAGAGATGTGGACTTAATGTAAGGATATTGGGATGGGGGATTGTGATAGAAAGGTGTGGATGTTGGATTAGAACAAGAGGATTGAGGCGGTGGACCACCATAAGAAGACATGTATGGTGGGTTGGCATAGGAGGATATGGATGGTAGATTAGGATGAGTGGATTGATATGGTGGATTAGGATAGGAGGAATATTGGGATGGGGGATTGTGATAGGAAGGTGTGGGTGTTGGATTAGGATGGGAAGATTGGGATGTGGGATTAAGGTAGAGGTATTGGGATTGTTGATGATGATGAGGATAAGAGGATGTGGACGTTGGATAGGATAGAGGTTGAGAGGGGGGATATGATGAATATGTCGATGGTGAGGATGTTGGATATCCCTTGTCAAGGGTAGCATAAGGACCGTTATTAGATGTGGATGAAGGCATGGTGGGATAGTTCAAAGAAGTAGTGGGATTTTGGGAGGCGATTGGAGATAGCTTGCTAGAAATGATAGCGTCAAGGGAATCTATATAACAATCTTCATGATCAACAAGATTTTCGTTATCGTCATCAACATAATTAGGATTCCCCTTGACTACTATTATTGGCCGTGTGAGAGGGGGATAGAGATTCATGATGGATACAAATTATCAAGAAAGAATAAATGATGGATAAAGAACTAGGATGGATTGGAAGCTCATATGGGGATTGGATGAAAGTTCAAATTGGGATTGAATAAAAGCTCAGATTAGGATGATAGGATTAATGCTCAGATTAGAATGGGATTGGATTAGAGGATATGATAGGATAAGTTTGTTTTGGATTGGATGATGGATGAATTGATGATGTATCAATTAATTTAATGATTGGATAAGGATTGGTTGATGGATCAATTGATGATGTATCGATTTGATGATTTGGATAAAGGTTGGATTGTTTGGATCAATTGGATAAGATTGGTTTTGGATTGTTTGGATAAGTTGATGAATCAATTGATGATTTTGGATGAGGACTAGATTTGATGGAGAGGGTCCTAAACCTAATTCGGGAACCACCCTAGGTGACTTAATACGTTGGTTGATCGGATTAAACTAGCTAAATCAATGATCACAATACCGAATCCGCCTTGAGATAGAAGGGGATTAATTTGGGCCAATGATGTTAACTTACAACACAAATCCACCTTAAGATAGAAGCAGATTGATTAGGTTGAAGACAATGATTGATATGTAGGATAATGATCAAACTTAACGCCTTGGTCAATTCTAGAGATAACTCCTAAAACAAGGCTTAAGGGATTTTGTGTTGAAAGGTGATGATGAAAGATGTCTTGAAGGAAGTGTTTAGGTCACACGGTAAGATGGTAGAGTGGGTTTCCCAAATTGTGAAATGATCAATGTGAATGTGATAAATGGACGTTTAGAAAGGTTAAATGGAGGCTTGGAATGGTCAAATGGATGTTTGAATTGGTCAAATGAGTGTTTAGGATGATCAAACGGTCCAATGGAGACTCAAAGTGGTTGAACGGGGGTTTGGAATGGTCAAATGGATGAAACTATCCATTTAGGAGGGCGTATTTGCACTTCTGCAGTAAAACTATTAGAAACGTCAGAACAGGGGGGCGTATCCGCACTTTTGCAGTAAAAAGACTAGCAAAAACATTAGAACAGGGGGGCGTATCCGCACTTCTGCAGTAAAAAGATTGGCAGAAATGTCAGAACAGGGGGGCGTATCCGCACTTCTGCAGTAAAAAGACTTACAGAAACGTCGAAACAGGGGGGCGTATTCGCACTTCTGAAGTGAAAAGTGTTGAAACAGGGGGGAAAATTCGCCCCTCTGCAGGAACAGTGACTTGGTTTGGAAATGAGGGATTATGGCAAGGACTTGGAATGACTCAATGAAGGTTTGACTTATCAAAATTTATTGGTTTTTCATAGAAAGACACTTGAACAAGCACAATCCTATGATTAGTATTAAGGGGTATGGCCAGCAAGGTCTTACTCTAGGATGAACAAGGTTTTTAGGGATTCCTTGATATACGCTTGGTACGTGAGGCATAACCATGAACACCAGTTCATCACAAGTGTGAGTCAGGAACCCCAATGAGATACTGAAAGGCTCGAACCAACTCTTCATGTTTATCTAGGTATCACCCTAGCTTCAACGTTCCACCAATTATGACGCAACTGGATTGGGGTACAACTTTGGCTCTCCCCCTTTTATATACCCCGCCGGTACGTGTGGTTGGGATCGTCCCTTGGGGTGATGAAATCCCCAAGTAGGTCCCGCTAAGAAGAAGACACTAATCGTTTCCAACTACCCCCTTCGGATTCGCACAAAGTGCAAAGGGGGAAGGTGAAAAAAAACTAATGCCCCCTTAAGGTAACACAAATAAAACAGAAACAACAAGAAAAAAATATTACTTTCCCCTACTTATACTAAGTAAATAGATAAAACAATAAGGAAAGACTTTAAAAATCAGAATAAAACAAAGGCCCTGCAAGCAAATGTTAGTTGTTTTATCTTTTTCCCTTTGTGATTTTCAGCAAAATACTCAAGATATCAACAAGAAATCTGACTTCACACCCCAACAAACAGGGTTAGAGGATTAGAGCACAAAACAACAAAAGAAAGAGACAAAAACAAATCTAAAATGCAACTTTTTTACCTTTTCGAACATGCTGTTTAAGGCAAATCCACCCCTCTGCAGTGAAAAATGTTGAACTGGGTGGGCAAATCCACCCCTCTATAGAAAATAGTTAGCAAAAACGTCGAAACACGGGGGCGTATCCACACTTCTGTAGAAAACAGTTAGGCATAAATGTCGGAACGCGGGGGCGTATCCACACTTATGTAGAAAAATAGTTAGCAAAAATGTCAGAACACGGGGGCGTATTCGCACTTTTGCCTTAAAAATTGTCAGAAACGTCGAATCGTGAGGGCGTATCCGCACTTCTGCAGTAAAAATTATCAGAAACATCAAATCGTGAGGGCGTATCCGCACTTCTGTAGTAAAAATTGTCAGAAACGTCGGATCGTGAGGGTGTATCCACCCCTCTGCAGTGCCCGGGAGGGAAAATCTGCCCCTCTACGACCTGAACCCGCAAACAAGTTAAACAACAACAAACGTAAAAGAAAGAGACCCTTTTGTGGGTCTCCCCGGGCATGCCAGAAATGTGATCTCCTAAAAATGTCAAGTCCTAGTGTGAGATGCTAAACAAATAATGAGTAATGCAATAAGAAGAACTAACATAAGAAAAAGGCACCTCAATGATTAGCCTCAGAAATAGATAACATGAAAGCAAGATAAACAAATTGATTGTTGATTGTTATACCTTCATGCTGCTCCTTCCTTGGTTGGCCCTTGATTTTTAGATGTCTTGTGTGCTCCTTGGATGGCAATGGAGTGAAGTGGATGCAAGATGCAAGATGTATTTGATGAGAAATACTATGGAAAAACTAAAATGCTACAAATGACAATTTGGCAAGAGTTTGGTAGCAAAAGACTTGATTCTTAAAATGAGAGAAATGAGGGGGTATTTATAGGATAATTGGAATTCTCTAGAGAATTCAACGGTTGAGATTGATCCAACAAGATCAAGATGAAGGGCTATGGTGAGTTGAGGACTCACAAACCCTCACATTTTGACATGTGGAATGTGAGATGTCTTAGGGTGAAATGATGTGGAAATGAGGTGGAAGAGAAGTACATGAGGTGGAAGAGAAGGACAAGTACCTTTGAGGTACCTTGGGGGATGAGAAGATTTTTTCAAAAAAGAACTTCTTGTCCCCAAATGAGGATGAAAGAGACATTTGAGAAATTTTAGAATTCCTCAAAAATCTCCATGGGAAAAAAGGAAGTGGTTGGAAGAATAAATGCAAATTAAAAATTTACATTCATTGGAGAGTTTATTGGGTAAAAGAAGGTCTCCAAAAAGCTGAAGATTTGTCATATGTGGGTGATGTGACAAGTCCAATGTTCTAGAAGTCCTTGGCAAATGTAAAGTGACAAGTCAAGCCTTCTAGAAACTTGCATGGGGATGGGGAAGATCTTGGAAAGACAAAAGTGAATTAAAAATTCACATGGGGAAGAGAGGAGCCTTGGAAAAATAAATGTGAATTAAAAATTCACATGGGAAAGAGAGTCAAAGCCAAGAAAGGCAAGTGGAAAGGTTGACCAAAAAAGGTAAGCCAAATATGGTTAATGACTTTGATTAAGTTTGTGCAAACACAGGATTAGGATAATTAATGAGAGATTAGAGGCAAGTGGGAGATCATGGAGGATGTGACAAGGAGAGAGAAAAAGAGGAATTAAAAATTAGTTTTAATCCAAATAGGTCAAATGACTAAATTAAATAAATTGTCTTGTTTATTTAATTTAGAGAAGAAAAGGTGTAAGGTAAAGTATTTAATTATTCAATTACATACTTTAGGAACCTTAGGCAGAAAATGAAATAATAATTAAATAAATTATTTAATCGCTATTAATGACATAGATGGATAAAGTAGATGATTTTGATCACATGGAAGTGATCAAATTTAGATGTCTACAGTTTGTAAACAACTTTCAAACTTTGGATCAAACTTTATTGTGTAAACCTTGTTGTTATAAGTGTATTTCAATAGACGATGTAACATTGAAGGCACAACATTCATTTCATGAATCCATTGTCTACCCAAGAGGAGATTATATGAAAGATTATTAGGCATGACATGGATAGGAGTTTGTAAAGTGATATATCCAAATTTGATAGGTAATGGTATCACACCAAGCAATTTTTTTCCCACATTATCAAAACCTCAGATAAACAAAGAATCTGGTTGAATTTTAGTCTTATTCGCTCCAATTCTATCTAAAATATTTACACTACAAATATTAAGTCCTGAACATTGTCAATGAGAGTATTCCTAATCCAAACCTTGTTTATGACAACCAATATTATCAAAGCATCATTTTGTTTTAATGTTTACAATGAAGGTAGCTCACTTTGATAGAGTATAATGTCCACAGTAGGTGAATTCATATTCTCAATTAAGGTTGTCACATCATTTGGTTGCACACTAGGGGGGACGTCTAATCTTTGTATGTTGAAGCATAGCATGATAAGTGGATGATGTTTGAATCAGGTCCCAAAAGGAGATCTTAGTTGGAGTGTTGCGAAGTTATTCCACAAGATCATACTCCTTCACACTACTTGGTGGTAAATGTGGTGCACTAAGTAAAATAGGTTGTGGAAGGGGTATTGATATAGGATTGGCTTGTGTTTGGATTAGTTGCTTATTATTCCTTGTGTTATATGTATGCACAACTACGTGGTAACTTGGTTGCTGCAACACATTGTTGCTAGTGAGTTATTTTGTAAAATTTAAGACGTGACCTTGAGATTTTGGTTGTTTTTGGGTTGGTATTATGATGAGAACTAGTTTTTTCTTGAGGTTGTTGTGAAGGTGGATAGATGATGAGTTGAGGTGTGATTGCATTGATTATTCATTATTGGGTTGGGATGTTACAAGCCTTAGGGGATGATCTTGGTGAGATGAAGTCCTTAAGGGATTCATCTAACATATCAAAGTCATTACAACTAAAGGGTTTGAGAGGTATACAATGAACTTGTAGAAATATATCTAACATGATCAGATGAATATGCTTTCTCTAAGATTAATCATTAATTTTCAATGTATGTTTAAGCTAACCAGGGTTAAAAATAGGTTTATAGACTTGCCATTGATCTAGCAATCAAATTGCAAACTTGCAAATTGATAGTAAATGATAGTTTGTTTCTAAGTCCTAAAGTGGGTTTTGGAGGACGGGGTCACTCAATGGTGACTAGGTCTGACTATAGATTTTTCAAAAGTGTTAGTTTTAGAGGTTTGGTTTACAAAGATCAACTATGTTTCAGTTTGCAAACCTAGGTTTAGGATTGTTTCTTCTACTATTTTATGAGTTTTCAATTTGTGTAATGTGTTGTAACAAAATAGGGTTTTGAATGCTTGCATAATGAAAACTAATCTACCCAAATTATGCAATGATTTAGAAAATGCAAACAACTGTTTTATAAATCTAAAAGTTTCAAGTACTGAAAAGCAAACCTTTCATTTTTTTTCCAAAATCTAAGCAAAATGACAACTTTCTTTAACATGCAACAACACTATTCAAAATTTCAAAATAGAGATTTACCAGTAGAAACAAAATGCAAATGCATGAATAGAAATGTGTGAAAAAGATTGTTTAAACACCTATACAAGGACTTGGTCGCCCAATGACAACTGAGTTTTTCAGTAGGGTTTTGAAAATTTAAAATTTGAATGTTTAGATTGATGTTTAAGGTTGTTGTTCCTATCTACTGATAGGTTTTACAATAACTACTTTTGCAAAAAAAATCCAATGAAATGCAAATGCAAATGTATGACAATTTTGGAATAAAATGACATCTTGTTGAATGCAATTTTGAGATGAGAATCTAATCTAAATAACTAAAACAAACTGTAATGCACACTATAATGCAAGATGAATGAAATTTTTTGGGATTTTTCTAACTTTTTGTGATGCAATATGCAACCCTAAATGAGAAATGCAAAACATAATGATGAAAAACCTAGATCTAGGGTTTGAAAGGACTGCCTAATTTGAAAGCTATGATGTCAAATTTTAGGCTCATCAAAATGAAACATAAAAATGTGGGGTAGCCCTAATTTTAATACTCATAACTAGGGTACATTCCATCATTTCTAGGATTTCATTAGGATGCAAATCAACAAGGTGCATAGATTGACTTTCAACCCTCAAAGTGAGTCAGTCAGACTTGGATTTACATCTTTTTGAGTCTTAGGAATGATTTGGGAATAATTTGAAATGATTAACATAATTAGACTAAATGACTTAATATGATAAATGCATTTTCCCGAAAGTATATAGATGAAAAAATAACTCTACAAGTGGATCTGGAAAGTGCAGACTGATGTGTACCTGTCACCAAAAGTAGGATCAAAGTGTTGTAGCAGAAGTGGGTCACCCTTGGGTGACTGGGTCTTTGTAAGCCTTCCAAAACTTCAAAGTTTGATCCTATAACCCTCTGTTTTCTCTTTGTTCCTGTACTTGCAAATCTTCATCTTTTAGATCCGAACCTGCAATAAATCTACAAAAGAAACTATTTGGGTGGCTATATGGGGGTTTGCCTACGTCAAACCCTTGTTTTGGTAATTAAACCTCAACAAATAGCCCAAGATCTGATAAAAAAAAGCGTGAGCCCTAACCTTATGTGTGTCTAAGGTTGTTACATGAGCTAAAATGCAAAGAAACCTTACTCAAGTGAATTAGAGATGATTGCTATATGACAATGATAAGATTCAATTAGGGAGAAGTCAAAACACCCTAAGCAAATTTGAAAATGCAATGATGCCTTGTTGTAGGCTACAATTGAGATGAAGTTTGAAGATGAGTGCACCAAGGAAATAAGTCATTAAGTAGAGGGAAGTGGCCAAATGCATCTCACAATCCGAGAATCCATTATGCCCTTCTATGAACTTTAACCTTCAATCATGTGATAAAGCTTGATCAAATATGAAAATGGGCTCGAAAACTTGCAATCTCAAGTAATGCTACTCCAAGAATTTGAATGTTACTTGCTTGAATGTTATCTCTTGTGTTCTAGTTTTGAATTGATGAAAAGACTAGGTATTTATAGACATTTCTCTAATTTCTCAACAATTAGATCTCGATAGTCAACATTTATAGTTTAAATTTTGAATGTTAAAATGCCACTAACAATCCATTAAAATTTGGGTCCCGACTAAAAAGGGGGACCCAATCACCCTTGGGCGATTGGGTCCTGGCCCAAATTCTTAGGACACACTTGATTGGGGGCAATTTAATTATTGTTTGCATTTGTTCAATACTTGTTTCAATGTTAGAAAATGTTAAAAATAGGCCTCAAAATGCATAATAAAGGGAATTAGGGCCTACTCAGGAAGGGTTAAAAATGCATAAATGCAAGGGTCACTAAAATAGGTCCAAACTAAGCATGAAATTGTTCTATCACCTACAAGGGAGTATAATTTTCCACGTTATAGTGCTAAAACTCAAAATTTTGACTATGAGACATTTTTTTTCTCTTGAGGTTGCACTCCAATATTGATTGATTAAAGTTGGTTTTGTTTATTAGAATAAATATTTATAAAATATTGATAAGCAAATGATTTTTTCAGAAACCTTTATAATTTTATTGGTTGTTTTTGAGTTTGATGACAAATAAAATAAAATAATTCTTTACTAGTTCTAAAATATAATATAGTATTTTTAAGTAAATAAAATTGGCTTAAAGTAAGTTATAAGAAGAAAAAACTCTTCAATAAATAAAATAACTCAAGATTGATAGCTTAAACATATATATTTAAAATATTTATATTAAAAATAGCTCCTAAATAAAAATAACTATTCAAAAAAATAAATTATTAAATAATTTAAAAATAAAATAACTATTAATATAGATACTTTAACTTATACATTTAAGTTTTAGATTTTTTAAAACTAAATATAAACTCTACATCCTTACTCCAAAATCTCTCAATGATTATTATATTATTTTTTTAATCTTATAAAAACATTACACCATTAAATCCTACCAAATGTAAAGTGACAAAGAGAAAGCGAGTTTTTACTTAATTTTTTAATTTTTAATTAACAATTTATTTACTTGTTTAAATAATAAAATTAATAATAAGACAATAATACATGAATAAAATTTTCTGGAAAATATTAAAAAAATATAATAAAATTAGAAATATGAAGTTATTTTTTTGATACATAAGCAAGGATTTATATTACTTTGTACAAAGAAAGTTTACATAGATAGCCCTTTAGGCAAGATTTACTGTATTGCCATATCCAAACCAAGACTGACAAAACTACCACCCTAGTGACATTGTTTCCAAAATGTCCACACATGGACAAACACCTTTCCTTGTTTAAACTGAAATTAATTGGACACTACTACCGCCTATATTATATACCATATCTACTATACCTAGATACACCCCAAACCATCAAACAAACCAAAAAAGAGATATTTCACCTGACACAACCCTTAACCATCTCCAACACCAAACCTATCTATCTCCAAGAAGCCATTCACATAGGCAAAGGCTCTAAAATTTGGAACCCAACGACTGTGTTGCGAAGGAGGAAGCTTGAGCAACCACAACAGATAATCTAGACCAACTACCACCAAATCCTTGTGAGCAACCAACACCATCCCTTTCAAATCCATCATGAAGGGATAGTATTTGATAACCTCTCTCAACACAGAGAAATCTCATATCTCGCAGCCTAGGAATACCCATTCCAAGGGACATCGCACATAATGTAGCCTCCAACCCCACCAACAAACCCACATAGAAGAGCCTCTTCATTAGCACCTCAACCTCCCTTTTGCCCAACCTAATTTCTAAAATTGATGCCAGGAACAATGAGGTTATGTCTGTGTCGACCTGTAAGACTCATCATCCTTCAAGAAGCTCTTCCCCAATATAATCTTCATCGTGACCAGAATGAGAGTATCATACTTCTTTAACATTCTTTTGAGGCGCTGGTCTGTGATTGAACCACAAAACACCATTTTCCTACCAAAGCTCATCAAGAAGATTGGAGTGACGACCCCAAAGCTCATTAAGGTGTCTGAAGACATTCAAACCACAAACTTTGATCTCTCCTCCATGAATTCCCTGTGAAATAGATATTCCCAACACCAGACACACACCACATGAAAACACAAACCTTGACACAACGATGAAGTGAATTAGCAAACCCAACCAATCGTAAATAAAATGTGGTTTCTTGTCATCATTTCACACCATTATGGATCTAACATGTATTAACCATGTTGTGCAAGGAGTCATCCCATCATCGTTGCCAAGGCACCAACTTGCACGTATGAAGCAATTTGACAAGACCCAACAAAGGTGATGACTTGATAGCCCAAATTCCCAAATGCCAACTTTGTATAACGTTTGATGTTTTTATCATTGTGCTGATAATATGGAGGGATTTGACAACCACCATTTCTTGCCACGTCTTCAAAGCCAACCCCACACCATCAATCCTATTTGGAGATCCCATGTAATTCGCCATCACTAAGGTGGTAGGAATGAAGTGTCAGTTAAAGTGCCAAGTGTGCTCTCCCTTGCATTTGGTTTGTTGCTCACTATTTGTAGTAACCTCGACCTTTCCACAACAACATGTGTGGAAATGACGCCCACCCAACTGACCACATAAATATGAAGTTATTATCATTATTACTATTATCATATAATAATAAGATATAATGAGTTAATTTTTAATAAAAGGTTACAATTCTTGTTAATAATTATTTATATATAAATATTATGTAAAAAATAATTTAATAAATATTAAAAATCAAAAGTTAATTAGAAATATTAGTAAATTATTTAATATTTGTATTATAATAATAAACTAATTGTTATGTTATGTTGGTAAGAAATTAAAAAAATCTTAAGCATTTAAAAGTAAATAAAAATAGTATTGCGCCAGCGCCACCAGTCACGTGAAAAGAGTTTACCACCTTGCAGTCTAAAAAAATAAAATAAAATAAAAAAAATTAATAGAAAATTTAAAAATCAATCAATTAATAATTATAATAATTATTATATATATTTTTAATAACTTTATTATTTAAGTGTGTATATACTATTTGTAAAGTATGATTTTTTATGCTATCACAATAATTTAAAAAATATTATTAAATGAGAATGAAGAGATAATTATTATAATTATAAAATATTATATAAGATATAAAAAAGAATATGATTAAATTTTAAAATATGAGAAGAATATTAATATAATTTTAATATTAAATTATAATTAAAATAAAGTTAAAATAAAAATAAAAATATGAAGTTAGTATTAAAATTTAAAATATAAAGTTAGAATTGTAATATTAAATTATAAGAATATTAAAAAATCTTAATAATTCACAATCAATTATAAATAAGATATTGAAAGTGTTTAATATTATGCAAAGGAAATTAAATATTAGAAATAAAAAGTTAATTAAAAATATTAGTATTTTTTTATATTATGTTAGTAAGAAATAAAAATAATATTGAAGTTATGGATGCGCTATAGAAAGGAAGAGTTTTAGGAAGTTTTAGGAAGTTTTATGTGCATCATCCCTTCATTAAGGATGTTGATACGCCCATCGTTTGGGAAAAATCTATAAAACAATGGCATTTGCATACACGGGTGGGGGGAGTGGCGTGGGAGTGTAAATGCCCCCCATCAAAGTCTATCCTCTCGCATGTAGCCTCAACGCGCAAGCCTCTATAGACCCATCACAATGGGAAGATGCACATTGACTTTGGATCAATGATGCCAAGGGTTTCAACAACATTTGGCCACTTTGTTAATGACCCCCAAAGTTTAGTTGCGTTGTTTGATAAGGGTTTTTTTTGGAGGCTACCACACTTAGGTGCATACCTCGAAAAAAATTCCAGGAACTCAACAAAAAACCCTTTGAAGGCAAAATAAACCCATTCAAAGCATAGGTGTGCCCTTGGAAATAAATTTAGAAAATAAAGTTAAAGAAGAGATAGTTGAAAATAAGGATTTTTTTGTAAAGCATGGGTTGATAGGCAAGTTTAGCCATTTATGGCCCTACCTCCTAGACTTGCATCAATGGATCATTGAATCCTAGTAGCAGATTATGATAGAAAAACTTGAAATCTATCCCTTTGCTTGTGGTTTCTTCGTCATGATTTTTGATAGCGTGAAGGATCAAAACACCATCCTTCACACTCTATGCGCATGGTGACAACACTTGCTCATGTTAAAAATGTGACACCCTTCATTTTTTCCTTCCAAAAAATCCTTTTATATTATACCCATTTGGGTACATCTTCTGAATCTTCCACTTCATTTCTGGGTTAAGGCATGTTTTGAAGCGATTGGAAATTTCTTGGCTATAGACAATGAATCCTCCAATTTTATGCACACAACCTATGCTAGCATATTAGTTGATCTGGACACTTCAAAAGACCTTCCAACAAATATAATGTTAAGGGTTAATGATCAATGCCGGTCCCAAACCTTGGACTATAAGGGACTGGCTTTTCAATGTAGAAGATGTTTTAGTACTGGGCGTCTTGTAGCAAAATGTTCCAGCCCCAAAGAAAAATCAAACAAATTGACATGCTACATGGTGGAAAGATATTGCTCCATATCACTACACTATTTTTTGCCCAGATGAAGAACAAGAGCCTTCTCTTGTGCTTTTGTCGGATAAGGGTAATGTGATTCTCCTCAGGGCAAGGAAATGTCAATAATGAAAAAAATTAATAGGGTCAAAAGATGAATGTGGAAAATCCACTCCAATGGCTAAATCTCTTCATCCAAATTTAGCGTCACAAAGTGAAGAACATAGCAATGACACATGGGAAATAGTGCATAAGAAAAAGAAAGTCTCCTACAAAGGGAACCAAACATAATATGCACATGTGGTCTCACTCCAAAAATTGTGATAATTCTTCCAAATGGTCTTAAATTGTAATTTTAGGATCTTTAAAGTTTAATCTTATGCAACTCTGGTTACATAGATTATGACCCTCTGATGCAAGAACAAAGAGAGCAAAAAATTTATACCATTTGATGCAACAACAAAGAGAGCAACAATTTCATACCATTTGATGCAAGAACAAAAAGAGCAACAATTTCATACCATTTGATACAACAACAAAGAGATCAACAATTTCACCTCTAAGATTTTTGAATGCATAATAGGAAAACATAATAAATAAGAAATATGAATTTATTATATTAAACCAATGTGCTTGCAACAACAATAATTCACAATAGCTTCCACATCTCCAAACTATGTGAATCTGGCAACACCAACCTATAAGCAAACACAAGCAAACTTCTTATTTTCTTGAAAACACCTACAAGCAACCCAAAATATGATTCTTGCTCTCTTTGAGTAGAAAAAGAACCTGCAACACACCTCCATTCCACCAAATCCTCCTTCCCTCAAAACAATCACCATTTTCACACATTCATTGCATCTCTTTTCCCGTTCCAAAGCTTCTTAAAACCTACCACTTTTTGCCTATCATTGCTCCCTCATTAAGACAAATTTTCTAGAATGATTTTTGGGTTTTACGCTCCTCCTTCCCAACTTTCTATAACATCTTGAATTTCTCAATTTCATTAAGAAATTGAGAAAGTTATGCATAGTTTACTAAGACTAGGTCTCATAGTTGCGACCTCAGACCATCTCCCTCTCCAATGCATGCATTTGATTCTTCTCCATCATTTTTTTCCAAATTATCCTGTCACCATTTCAATTCCATAATTTATTTTCCTGGTGCCCAACTCCTTCCACTTCCAAATAACTGTAGATTTTTAAATTTAATGAGGAGTTACATATTCCAAAAATGGTCTCCTCATGTTTGGGTGTGGGTTTTTTTATGAAACTCCCCAAGATGCAATCAATTGCCATTTTTCTAGCACCTCCAATTTAATTTGAATTAAAATTCAAATATTTGACTCCAATTTTGAGGAGTTAAGAAGAGAATGAAATTTAAATAAGATCATGCCTGCATATACAACCAAAGTCAAAATCAAAGGAAATATATATATATATATATATATATATATATATATATATATATATATATGTGTGTGTGCAGGATTGTTCGCGCACTTGGATGCTCCTGCATCAAACAACCCGGGTAAGAGAAATGTTTCATGAGTTGAAAACTCATGAAAATTTGAAGACCATATGTTTGCTTTGGATCCATCATTTTTCTTTATTTTTCTAAAATTTCCTCTAAATCTTCTTCCAACATCTTGCTGGCATATTCACCATCCTCCTCCAAAAAATCTTTCCTTATCTCTTCTCCTCTTTTGTGGGTTTTGTCCCGTCACAAATTGACCACCTCCACCAAATCTCACATGCGATATCCTCTACAAATTCTACATATAAATATGCTACATCCACACACCAATTTGCAACTACATAATCTCTCTTTCTATCTTCTTGCACTAACTCCTTATGCAAATCCACAACAACTTTTTCATCATAAAATAAAAATAAAAATAAAAGTTACCTCTTCATTAATTTGATGCTTCATGTCCACCAACATGTCTTCATTATAATCTCCCTCTGCTACTACAACTTTTACCTCAACATCATTTGTTGCAATTTCTTTCATCGGGTTTGCACTTTCATTCTTCTCAAGATTCTCATTCGATTTGAACATCTCCTCTATTTTCATGATCTCCTCTGCAAGCAATGAATCCTCCTCATCAGGTTCTTTGTCAAACATAGGGCCTCTGCAAATCTCTGTATTCTCATTCTTCTCCTCATCTCCTCTCCTTTCCTCTTTCACGTCTTTTGAAAGATATGCTTCTAATATAACTCTTTTCTTCTTCTTATTATTGATAATCTCTCCACATAGCAAGGTTTCCAACCTATCCAATCTCGCATGTATATCAGCTATCAACCACAAAATCTCTCTTTTGATACTACCTCCATCCATCTCATATCACATGTTTCTTCCTCATGAATATCTTCATCCTTCTCACTGTTGCAGCCTTTCACAATTCACATCACACATTCTGAAAACAATTTCTTCATGACTTCTAGCTCTCAATTTCTCAGGGCTTCACTTTACTTGTAACCATCCTCACATGAGCTCTTCTCTACCACCTTCTCTACTCTACTTGCAGTTCTTGACATAGGCTGCCTCAAGTTCGACGCTTTGCCTATGCACTCAAAATCTCTGGCTCTAATACCATTTGATGTAAGAACAAAGAGAGCAACAAATTCATACCATTTGATGCAACAACAAATAGAGCAACGATTTCATACCATTTGATGTAAGAACAAAGAGAGCAACAATTTTATACCATTTGATGCAACAACAAAGAGAACAATAATTTCGCCTCTAAGATTTTTGAATGCATAATAGGAAAACACAATAAATAAAAAATCTAAATTTATCATATTGAACCAATATGCTTGCAACAACAATATGTTACAATAGCTTCCACATCTCCAAACTATGCCAATCCGACAACACCAACCTACATATAAACACAAGCAAACTTCTTATTCTCTGGAAAACACCTATAGGCAACCCAAAATATGATCCTTGCTCTCTTTGAGTAGTAAAAAGCACTTGCAACACACCTCCAATGCCATCAAATCCTCCTTCCCTCAAAACAATCACCATTTTCACACATTCATTGCATCTCTTTTCCCATCCCAAAGCTTCTTAAAACCCATCACTTTCTGCCTATCACTGCTCCCTTATTAGTACAATTTTTCTAGAATGATTTATGGGTTTTATGCTCCTCCTTCCCAACTTTCTGGAACATTTTTAATTTCTCAATTTCGTTAAGAAATGAGAAAGTTATGCATAGTTTACTAAAACTGGGTCTCATAGTTGCAACCTTAGACCATCTCCTTCTCCAATGCATGCATTTGATTCTTCTCAATCATTTTTTTACTTGCACAATTAAGTTATTTTTCCAAATTATCCTGTCACCAATTCAATTCATAAGTTCTTTTCCTAGTGTCCAACTCCTTCCACTTCCAAATAATTGTAGATTTTTAAATTTAACGAGGAGTTACATATGCCAAAAATGGCCTCATGTGGTTTTTGCTAAACTCCCCAAGATGCAATCAATTACCATTTTTCCAACACCTGCGATTTAATTTGAATTTAAATTCAATTGCAAATTATTTGACTCCAATTTCGAGGAGTTAAGAGGAGTATGAAATTTAAATAAGATCATGCCTGCATATACAACTAAAGCCAAAATCAAAGGAAAAATTATATATATTTTTGTGTGTAGGATTGTCCACGCACCTGGATTGCATCACCCTTCATAGGAGCAATTACTTATTTGCACATTTTCTCAATATTTTATGGGATCCGACTTCCTTAAACCTATTCACCAAACAAATAAAATAAAATAAAATAATTACAATATAAAATATAAATAATGACATCATAAAATATAAATATTATTTAAGTGTGCATATCTTTTTTATTAATTTTTTTTTTTTTTAGAATAGTTACTTTTTCTCTTAATAGAATTGTAAGAAAATAATTTTCAAAATATTTTCGATGGAAAAACTTCGTCTTGCCTTTTAAAATTACCTAAAAGAGTTGACAAAAATGATTGACCGTCTTTCACATGATTTGTTCAAAAACAACTATAGTAATTCCAAATTAGGGACTGAACCACTTTTATCAGGTAAAAGTTGAAGCTTCGAAGAAGTATTTAACATAATTTTACAGCTAAAAATAAATTCATCGCTATTAGTTTAATCATGTTTGTTCGGAAGGCATGTGAGCCACCTCAACGCCTATGTGTCTCTGTTTGAAACACCAAATATTTTCAAAGCCCCAAAACAATGGCAGCACAGAATACGTGCAACAGTTGCAAATAATAATAATTAGCTCTTTTATTCTCTTCGTATATTGGGCAAATAATGAGTATGATTAGGAGAAGCCTAAGTTTGGGCAAGGCCTTGAAGAGACTCAAATGCCTGCCCATTTCTTCATCAGTTTATTCCAATTACTACTACAGATGTGATGCTCACACCGCCCTTCCTCTTTCTCAGACTCAGCCATTGATGAGGAATGAATTGGGACTCTTGCCCTACAATTTAAGGTCATTTTCAGACAGTACCACTGTACCCCCCGAAAATGTAGAGTCTGAATCCATACGCACCGAGCAAGAAAACAAGGAGGACAAGGAAGACAACAAGGCACATCCTGATATCAAAGATGAGCAGACTAGGGTCCTGGAAGCGGCGCTCGGATATGTGGTATACATATGTTTAAATTATTTCAATTCATTTATTTGATCAAATTCATTAAATGGCCTTGTGAGTTTAATTCGGCGAATTTTGGGTTTTGTAAAGCCAAAATTGGGGTGGACAGAGGCGGCCATGGTAGCAGGGGCAAAAGATGTGGGTATTTCACCCTCAATTGTCGGTGCATTTCCTAGGAAGGAAGCTGCACTTGTTGAGGTATGCATTCTTTGTATTTAATTTTTGTTGGATCAAATTAGAACCGAGCTACTTCAATTATACTTTTCAGTCATTGTATGAGTATGCCATTTTATAAAAAAAAAAAAACATATACACGACTTATTTCTTGGTGCTTTACATTTTTATAAGAAAGAACTTAGTTTTCTACGATGCTGTTTGTAAGGAGTACACATACTCTACCCCACACCCCATTCTGGAGTCAAACGCGTGCCTTTTCCTCTCTGGAGTACGCAGCCTGTACTCTCCAATGCTTTCTTCAGCATCTATCAAACTCCATTATAACAGCAACGGCTTTAAAGGCACAGGTTCACCTGATCAAAAGTGTTCAAAACACATGCTATTACATGACTCTAATAATCTCCTTTTCATTGGGATTTAACCTCGTGTAATTGCACATTGTTTTCACCAACTTCCCAAGATGATCCTTGGGCTTAAAGGGGTCTTGTCAGTTGGGTTTTGAACTTAGGTCATTATTGCTATAGCTAACCATTTTACTAAAAAATTTCTAATGATTCTGCAGTGCTTGTTTGTTGAAGATTATTTTGGATTGTTTGTAAATAGTAGTCCAACAGGCTATTTTTCTTTCTTTCTTTATTTGTTTTGCATAAATTCAAAAGTGTTGAAGGTACTTAATGTCATTTAATACCCTTTTTCTCATATGATTATTGGGAGCGTGTCCAGTGAGTTTGAACCTGGGTCTTGCTGATTGGATCCTTTCTTCTGAAATTTCCTTTGTAAGACAGCGATAATAAGAAATCTAGTCAGTTGGGCCATGGTTCACAGGTGAAGTGATTTAACTTGGCTGTTATAAATTCGCTAGGGTTTCAGTCCCGCAGAATGCTAGGCCTTACTTGTTAAATGAAGGAGTTAAGGTTGGATTTTACTGGAATTTTAAACTCTGAAGCTAGGAATCTAAGCCGAAAGGTAGTAAGGTTGTTTGTACTTTGTATAGCTTCTACAAGGTTGATTCTTAGAATTTTGTCTGAAACATAAAACATCTTATATCACTTTGATTATGTATTTCTAGCCATCAGAGTAAACTTGTACGCAGGTTGGATAGGTAACGGAATGAAAATTTGGGTTTATTCTTGTTTCTAAGGATCTGGTCTTTTCATGTTCTAGGAAATAAGTTTGGGTGTAAAGTTTTTGAAGTGTCATTTGTAGATAGGTTTGAATATCCTCAGTCATTATGAAACATGATTGATTTTGGTGGCAAGGATCAATTTTCTAGTCTAGGTCAATGATTATTTAAATTTTTGGCATTGATTTGACATCGAAGAAGATCAAATTTTGGGATTACTCAGCAAAAGCCTGGGAATTCTTAGCTACTATAAACAATCGAGAAGTTATCTAATTTTCACAAGAAAAATAGATGATTGTTTTTATATTGACAGCAATGTGTTTCTCTTGTCTGGCTAACAAGTTTTTTACGAGACCTTTTGTTGAGCTGCATGTTGTCATCCCCGAGTTTGACTGAATTCAACGGGTTTGATCAAGTCTGCACATCTCATACAAATTGGCTCATTTGGGCACTGAGCTGAATGTTTTTTGAGTACTAAGAAATTACTCACAGGTCTTGTGAATCCATTTTCAGTTGTGTGAGTTTGGTTGTGATTGATAGTGCTTTGGCAGATAATACCACGATGACCTTAAGCCTCTTATGGCTATATTTTTCATGTGACTGGCAATAAGAGTCTCCATTGTGTTTGAGAGCTGTAGGAGGAATACTTTACAAAGTTGCATATGCTATAGTGCATGGTCTATCATGTTCAAAAAATGTGGTAGTGAGAGGGGAGTGCTTACTAAAGTTTGAGCTTTAGTAAAATGTTTAGGACAATGAACATATTGAATTATACGTCACAAGTAAAGAATAATAAATTCAATACCATGCAACAAGATAATTACCTAAATATACTGAGAAGACTTAAAATTTTTAGAGTTTGATCTAAAATAAGTGTGGTGCCTTGGTCCACACCGCACAAAAGGTCCACGCTATCAAAAAATTCTTGAAGAGACCATATTACATGTGTTACCAGAATTTTCCATTTGCATTATCACACTTAATTAGCAAATTATTTGTAGCGCTTGAGAAATAAAGCATAGGCACATGAAGGGAAGCAATGAACCCGCAAGAGCAAATGCATAACATTTGTAACTCAAACTATGGGCATTTTCTTCATGCCTACTTTTAATCAGGTTATGATACAAGCTACTTCATTGACAGCAATAAATAGTTAGAATAAAGTTAAAACATACATGGAGATTCTCTGCAAAACATGGTAGAATCTCCCCTTTTTGTTTGTGACTTGGAAATAATACCAAGGCAAGTCGGACTTGCTATATATAATAATTTTATGAAGAGTCACCTTGTTTCTTAAAAGAGGGCAACCCAAATGAAGAGTCACCTAGTTTTGTATAAATACAAGATGATGATCATTCATTTGATCAAAAAGGTCATTCATCATAATTCACATTCCTAGAAGAAGTTCATACTTGAGCAGCAGATCATCATCTTGTAGCAGCAGACCGATTTCAAGGAGAAACATATTCATTTGTATCTTTGCATCTAGGAGAGGTTCTATTATTCATTGTATCAAATTCGGCATTGTGTTGGGCCTGAGTTGTAAGCAGATTTCTGCTCTTATTCCTTCAATATATAAGAGATAGATTTGCTGGGTTTTTCTCCCTCGAGTAGGAGGGTTTTCCCAGGGTATCTTGTTGTGTTGCATTTTCTGATTGCTTTCATTTTTGATCCTAAATCTAACATGGTATCAGAGCGGGTCTAAGAAAAGATCTGATCAGATTTGTTTAAGCAGTCAAGTCAACTTTTCATCTAGGGCAAATCTTGAAGTATCGCAGATCTAAGGTTCAAATTATTTCTGACCTAAGGGCAGATCTTTGAAGGTGAATTTGTGCGAAAAAAAGAAAAGAAAGGATGGTGAGCGGTGTCAAGGTAGAAGATAGGCTTGATGAAGCTTCAAACTTCAACTCTTGGAAACCCAGGGTACTCATTGCATTAGAGGAGAATGATCTTCTTGATTTTGTAGAAAGTGATATGCCCGAGCCTTCTGATGATACTGAGAAAATCCAGTGGAAGAAAAATTGCACGAAGGCTAGAAAGATCATGATAGACTCTGTGATGACTCACCTAGTACCGATCATCTCCAAGTTGAACACAACTAAAAAAATGTTTGATACTCTAAAAGGATTGTATGAGATCAACAACACCAGTAGAGCCCTTGCTTTGAAACAACAACTTCACCATGTAAAAATGGCTAAAGATGATTTAGTCATCTCATTCTTTATGAAGATTGCTGATTTGAGAGATCAGTTGAGCGCTATTGGGGATATAATTGTAGACAGAGATCTTGTTATGTTGGCACTAAATGGTCTTCCTCAATCTTGGGAACCCTTTATTCAGAGCATCAGTGGGAGATCCAAGTTGCCCAAGTTTGATCGTCTTCGAGCTGATTGTATTCAAGAAGAGTCCAGGTTGGTAGCAAGAGGAATTGGGCGAAACTATCATGATGTAGAAAATCAAGTTCTTGCTACACATACTTCTAGAGAAAGAGGCAAAGGAAGAAAGAGGAATAGAGACAGAGAATCAGATTCTACCCTAGAACCGAAGAAGAAGAATCTCTCACATTCAATGTTTCAGGTGTGACAAGTACAGTCACTTTGCTCGAGATTGCAAATTAAGGTCTACACAACATGTTTCTACTGTGGAAATTGACATAGGGACATCTTAGAAGGAGCCTAGCTCTAAAGTTGATTCAAAAGGTTTCTTATTCTAAAGTCGATCAATTTCTTCGAAGATGAGGAAATGACATTTAGAGGGAGTCAAATTCAGAGAATTCAAGGCACGAGTTGAGAGCTTGTCTAGGAAAAGGATTAAGGTTCTGAGATAGGTCAATGGAGGGGAGTTCACTTCCAAAGGATTTCTTTGAAATCTCTGAGGCAGGGATCAAGAGGGAGTTTTGTGACTCACTAAGAAGAAGTGAAGGTTGCAGTGTTGCAAGGCCAAGTGTAAAATCCTTGGAAGACCTATTCAGCAGCTGAGAACAAAATTGCACAAGACAGTTAATTTGGATTTGAAATTGGTAGCTCCGCAAACCTATTTAGAATAGGGTGATTTGGGATGAGGTCGAGGAGGACAGGCCTGGACTCAAGCAAGTCAATAGTGCCGAAAGTATGCATTGGAAACTGCTCCGCTAAGGCAAGCATTGCAGAAAATCTTGGACGAGGAGGTCAAGAGGTTGATGCAAGCCCTTGTAGTGTATATTATGATGCAAGTACTTGGAGCTCCAAACGGAGTCACATCATCATGAAGATTTGTTGTAATGTATATTTCTCTGAGACGGAGAAATATGAGGTGAAAGCCCTTGTAGTGTATAGAAATATGAGGTGAAAGCTCTTGTAGTGTATATTTCTCTGAGATGGAGAAATATGAGGTGCGAGCCCTTGTTCATCTCTGTGACTGAGATGAGACGTCATGTTGAGAGACTCCATGACGACATCACACTGAGAGACTCCGTGATGAACCCTTGTACTTGTGTTTCTTTCCACACATGGGAGTAGCCATGGTGGATGTCATGTTGAGAGACTCCATGATGACATCACGTTGAGAGACTCCGTGATGAACCTTTGAGTTTTCCACAAATGGGTGTAGCCATTGTGGGCGTCATGTTGAGAGACTCCATGACTTGGATATCTGGAAAGATACCTCCCTAGCTGAAAGGGAGTATTGATGTTATAGCAGTGGGAGATATCTTTCTCTCATTTAAAAATGATGGATAAATAATACCAAGGCAAGTCGGACTTGCTATATATAATAATTTTATGAAGAGTCACCTTGTTTCTTAAGAGAGGCCAACCCAAATGAAGAGTCACCTAGTTTTGTATAAATACAAGGTGATGATCATTCATTTGATCAAAAAGATCATTCATCATAATTCACATTCCTAGAAGTTCATACTTGAGCAGCAGATCATCATCTTGCAGCAGCAAATCATCATTTTGTAGCAGCAGACCGATTTCAAAGAGAAACATATTCATTTGTATCTTTGCATCTAGGAGAGGTGCTATTATTCATTGTATCAAATTCGGCATTATGTTGGGCCTAAGTTGTAAGCAGATTTCTGCTCTTATTCCTTCAATATATAAGAGATATATTTGCTGGGTTTTTCTCCCTCGAGTAGGAGGGTTTTCCTAGGGTATCTTGTTGTGTTGCATTTTCTGATTGCTTTCATTTCTGATCCTAAATCTAACAGATGACACTCTCATAAGTCACCATGGTTTGCTCTTATACCCCTTTATCTCACTCTTGTTTGCTTTCCAAAATGTATGAAAGACAATTGAAAATACTCAATTTATAGTTTAAAGCTCCATCTGTAGATTCTAACCCAAATATAAAAGAGTTTTGTAACCATCCTTACTTCCATTATACACTCACCTTCAACTATTTGTCCACATTGAATTTCAGCTCCCAAAGGACAAATTATGAGAAATTCTAGCTCAGTGTTCTCATTGATACATCTCATTAAATGATTAACCTAGATTCCAGGATAAGTACCAGCTGTTCATATTTCATCAGAGAACCATCTAAGATTTCTAGCTACTGAGTCTATTACTGTAATGTCCCCAATTTAGCCCTACGCTCTTCTTGAGGTTTTAGCCTATTTCCGGAAACTCGTAGGCTAAGCAGAATGGAAAATTAGGGTTTCCTATTTTTTTAAGAGGTTTTAGATGCAGTTTTGAGGCTTGCATGCGAGAGTTTTTGATGCATGTCTGGTGGAGCTTTCTGGGTTTTTGGAGAGCTTCAGGATGAGGTAACATGCATGTTAAGAATATGACATACAATTCTGGCAGGTACTTTGCATGTAGGAATGGTTTTTGGGTTTTTTCTGGGTTTTCAAAGAGCTTCAGAATGGTGTAACATGCATCTCCATCTAACAACCTTTTCAGACACTTACTATTTATAGTAAGTCATGTTGGCTTCCTGGTTTGTGTTCAAAAGGTATTTGGAAACACTTACTATTTATAGTAAGTCATGACTATTGCTTAGTTGATGTTCAGATGAAGCTTTGCAAACTTACTATTTATAGCAGTTTGCTATTTTTGGTAAGTCTATTTTTAGCAGTATCATTCTAGCAGTAACTCAATCATCTACAGTTCAATATGGTTGATCAGTTTAGCTTTCTGTTGAGTTTGAAGTGAACTTACTATTTTTGGCGTTTGCTATTTTAGTAAGCCCATTTGTGGCAGTGACATCTTTATCAGCTTGGTTCAGCTCAGCTAATGTCAGTTTGCTATTTTTATCAGTAATCAGTTGCAGTTTGAGCATTGCTCTTGGTTACCTCCTTGGACTAAGTTCCATACTTAGTCAATTTTATGTTTTGAAGTTGTACCCCACGCCTAGGCTTGATAACTTCAAGTTGTTTTAAAAATGGGGCCATGAGTTGGACGCCTCATTGATGAATTTTAATACTTCATTAATGTTTAAATATCTCTTCAAAAGTGGGACGACTTGGGAAGAATATTAAGAGTTTGAAATATTTTAAAAATGTTTTTGAGGTGGCGTCCCTTGGAGGAAATGAACAATTTCTTGTGGAGAGTTACAAATTGCTTCATTTACCAATTGAAGCTTATTTATTGATGCCTTGCTCATTGTTTCATATCTTTGGAAAATTATTGTAAAGTTATGTTGCTGGTTTGAATCCAGAACCTGGCTAAGAGGAAGCTTAGCACATACAAACCTGGTGAAGGGGAAGCTTATCACTATGGCTTCCTAGGTGGTTGATTGTGACTATACTTCATACAGAGGTGCAGATTGAGCTTTAAGTTTGATGTTGTTGGACAGGTTGCTGCTGTAAAGCCTGTTATCTAGTTGTTGGTTTATATATGGCTGAAGCGAAATTTCACTGATAGCTTCGTCATGAAATTTATTCTCGTTTTGGGTATTTGCTCATGCTGTTCAACTCATAGTTGCCGGGAGACGTAGGGTATTGGTACGGGGACGGGGACGCCAATCAAATTAGGGTACGCAAGTTAAATGAATAAGGAGACGGCTATTTTATATGTAAATGATTCATTGGAAATTTTGGGTACGGGGATTGGTACGTTGTCTATGTTCCCAAAATGGAGTTTCCCGACAACTATGGTTCAACTGTGAAGGGCGCCTAGATTTAGAAGTTTTAGAATTTTATACCGAGTCTTGAATTTTCTAGAAGAGGTCGACCCTTCTTGGAGGCCGTACCACTTCTTGAAGGCTGCATTGGGATTCGTGTTGTCTGTATTTGCTGTGTTTGGCATGAATTCTTTAGTGGAGGTTGGATGCCTAGTTGAGAGGCTTCATTTGGCTGCAATTGGAAGCTTCCCGGAGCTGTATTGAAGAAACTACGTCCATATTGGGTGATTTCTTATCTTGCTGGTCTGGTTTTCTGTATTTTTTGTTTCTGATCAGATTGGTTAGATATTGTTTAAATGCTGATTTGAGCTTCAATTCCACATCATTTCATATTGTAAATGTTAAGAGGTTGATTACTCTAACCATTGGCAGATTTTGGAAGCTTATCTCTTTGTTTGCAGCTGTAATTCATTGTTTGTAAAGTTGATTAGTAGTACTAACAACTATTGTTTATGTTGCTGCAATTTTAGTTTATTTTATACTCCCACGATTGAGTGGTTGAGTTTAATAAAGCTTTTTTAATTAATGTTGTATTCCCCCCACGAAATAAGTGGTTGTGAGGATTTGTATACCCCCCACCCCCACTGTACAAGTGGAAGTGTGGTTACATGGCTGGCTTGCCGCCTTAAAATAATTGTAATAATCACACCCACTGAATAAGTGGAGTATTCCCATCGCTTGTGGATGCCTGCTCAACATAAGAAGTGTTCTTTCAGTTTTGAAATTAGCACTCCACCATATGTTAGCACCTCGCCTTCTAAAGGATCTTGTGTGCACATTCTTGGTGTTGAGTTTAGCTCTCTTTCAATTGTAATCAAGTCAGTTATTGAGTTAATAGATACTAGGGATCCTCTGACCATATGCCCGCCCCTCCTTTTTAAGTGGTTTTAGGGTGCATTCTTGGTTAGAGTTTATTTCCGCATCGTTTTGATTTCGAGCTAACCTTAATGGGTGCATGATCGCATTGTATGTGAACTGAAAAAATCAAGAAAAAATTAAGGGGAACATTTCAGTGGTATCAGAGCCTGTTTTCCTGCCATCCTGTGACTTTCAGCGCTTCATGTTATCAGATGAGAGTAAGAGAAAAACGATACTACATCAGAAAACAAAATAGAGTTTAGTTTCAACTTCAAAAGTTATTGAAGTTGACACCTTTTCAGAGGTTTTATAAAACCTTGTTTTGCCAGTTTAGCCATGGCTTCAGATGAAGAGAAAGATTTGGCAAGATCTTTACACTTTGCAGGTGCAGGGCTCATTAATGAACATCAGACAAGGGAAGAAGAAGTGAGAATACTTCTTACGTTGGAACAATGTTTGAGCCAGGTGAAGCAGTTACCTTCAGGGATAATTAAAACAGCATTGGCGTCTGCAGTTACTTTCCTGAAACGTCCTTATTGGTTGAGGCATTTGGATGAAGAGATCAATCTGCTAGTCACTTCTTGTCTTAGTGAAGTGATGAGAATCTGGGCACCCTATGATGATAAAACTATGGAAAGAGTCCTTCATATGTTCATAGAAAGCTTTCAAGATCTTGATGAAACTGATAGCAATCAGTATTCCAGAAGAGTTGCTATACTGAAGATCTTTTCAGAACTCAAAACAAGTAAGTTGCTGGTTGAATTGGGTATGCAAGATCGAATATATTATTTGATCCATTACCTCTTCATTTCAACTTGGAGTGAACAAGAGGAGGATGTAGTTGCAGCAATGAGAAACATTTTAGTCTTGATTATCAAAGAGTTGGACGACATCCCAAATTCCGTCATATCTTTCCTGTTAAACATTCATGAACAAGAAGGAAAGAATTCCTCTACTGTTGGTATGTTGATCAGAGATTTGTTCAATCAGTGTGAGGGAAAATTGAAGCCACACTTGAAGAAGACAAAGCAGATAAATAAGGTGGACATTAATACAGCAGATGGAAATAAAAAGTTGTTTCTTAATGATTCTATGGTGGTTTCTTAAGAAGACCTCCTTGGTGTGCTTGTGACTTCTAATGAAGTGATCAGTAATATACCTTTACATGATGGGCTTATTGAAGGTAAGAAGTATATAATCTTCAAACCAGCTAATAGTGAAGATGCCTTGCTTCATTAGAATAATGGAGGGTTAGGTGGTTTTGAGTTAAATTATCAAACTAAGCTCTTGGGAAAAGATATTTGTGAAGATATGAGTTTTGGTGTGTTGGGAGGTGTCTTGTTCAATGAAGCAACACTCCAAGAGCAACATGAAGAAAACTTTCTTTTTGATCATATTAATCAGCCTTTCAGTGTTTGGGATCCGGGTGTGAAGGTGCCTAGTGCTGACAAGGAACTTGTTTGGGATAAGTTTCCCTTTGATCCCAACAAAGTACAAAATTCTGATTTCAATGCAAGCTATGAGATGGTCATGGGAGGAGAAGATGTTTTTGACAAAGAAGCTTGCATGGAAAAGCCCCATATTGACTCATTGACCAAGTTGGGGGCTACTAAAACATATGATCAAAGTATCAGTGAGGTGGAAGCAGATTTAGAAGATCAAAGGGCCCTTGCTGATGAAAAAATTAAAGAGGACCTCAAAATTGATTTTCCAATTCTTGAAGTTGATTGTAAACCGAGGTTTGAAGAATTGGTAAAGTCTGATCCTCTTCATTTTCAGTTGATGGGTGGTGAAGGACAAGAGTTTTGGAGCAGCTATGAGGGCAGCAAAGACAAGAAACGAAGTTCTGATCTTGATATGCAGCCTACCAGCAATTCACCATCCTTGCGTACTTATGAGTGGGAAGGTCAATTTTTGATATCCATTGAAGATGAGGTGCAAGTCCTATTCAAAGTTGACCGCTCACATAGTTTGATTAAAGAGAGACAGGAAGGAGCTAGAGATGGAGCCACTCTCTTTAATTTGCATTTCATCAAAGACCCCTTAGAGATTAAGAAACTAGATTATCAATGTTGGATTAATGGAAGAGATCATGCAATTGAATTTGTAAAGAAGGCAATTGTTGCAATTCAAGGAGTTTATATGTTTAATAATCCATCTTTTGAGTTGAGTGTTAACTCAGTGCATTCCAATTTCTTCTCAGGATGGGATTTGAAGACATTTTTTGTTCCATGTACTCTTGTTGTTGAAGCCTTCATGATGTGGCTACCATGGAACACTAAAGAGGACACCGGATTCTAGATATCATTTTTGGCTCTATTTGACATTTAGATTCATAAAGAGAATTTGTTCCAGTGTAATGGAAAATTTCTATGGTTGATTATCCAAGTATGGGATTTTCAACATGTTTTGATGAAGATTATTATGTGTAAAAATAAGGTTTGTTGGAGTGATAAGTGTCAAAATCTATGTTCTATATGTACTGCTACCTTCTTTATCGGCCATTTGATGAATTTTTCTAATCATCAACTGGTGGTTTGGAGCAAATAATGGTTCTTTGCTGTGTTGGAACTGTTTGAATGGGTGTTTCCTTTTTCGAATCTAAGCAGATTGGTTAGATTGAATGAGAATTTTCAGTATGACAACAGCTGTTCTTTTCTTAGCATGTTGATTTCTTTAAAATCAGATGTCGAGTCATTCAATTTTGACTTGATGGACAACTGGTACACTCATATTTTCACTTCACAATCTCTTTCCAGAGATGATTTTTGGCCTCGAATGGGAAGAATGGTGATTCGAACTGATCCAAACCAATCTTTGGGTAGAGTTGGAGTTCTTTCCAGTAGTCACTTGCGAACATTCTTTGATACTAATGTTCAGGGCAGCGAACCATGGGCTGTTTTGGTTCGTCTTTCTGAGATTTTTGGAGAGAGAGCTGTGAAAGATTTCAAGTGTCTTCTTGTATATGTTTGGGATCTTCAGAGAAGGCTTTGGACATCCTTGAAGAGCTTTGAGGATGAGGGTATTATGTATCTGCAAAGGGTTGTTTCCCTCTTTGCGAATATCTTTGTTGGAGCCACCTTTGCAATTGTGATTCTATTTGTTGCTTTGAGGAGTTTTGCTGATGAGAATAATTTTGAGTTGCTTAGATCATTGTTCCTTGTGCTCCAAATGATGTTGATCATTGGCATTGATGATATTAACTTCTCAAAGACTTTGGGGTGTGAGATGTTGCAATGTTTTGAATTTTGTTCCTCTTGGTCTTTCAATTCAAGTCATACGTTCCGTAATCTGTCAGGGTCACAGAGGAGGACAATGTTGTTTTGGTATGATGGCTTTGATTGTGTGATCGGTGTGGTACAACATCAACATGGTGGGTCTTTTTGGAGATGGACTTGGGACCCTAGGATCCTATTTGGCATAGTAAGGATCAAACTGTTTTCTTGGAGTGTGGCGGCATTGCTTGAGGACAAACAATTTTGGGAAGGGCAGATTGTAATGTCCCCAATTTAGCCCTACGCTCTTCTTGAGGTTTTAGCCTATTTCCAGAAACTCGTAGGCTAAGCAGAATGAAAAATTAGGGTTTCCTATTTTTTAGGAAGTTTTAGATGCAGTTTTGAGGGCTTGCATGCGAGAGTTTTTGATGCATGTCTGGTGGAGCTTTCTGGGTTTTTGGAGAGCTTCAGGATGAGGTAACATGCATGTTAAAAATATGACATGCAATTCTGGCAGGTACCTTGCATGCAGGAATGGTTTCTGGGTTTTTAGAGAGCTTCAGAATGGTGTAACATGCATCTCCATCTGACAACCTTTTTAGACACTTACTATTTATAGTAAGTCATGTTGGCTTCTCGGTTTGTGTTCAAAAGACATTTGGAAACACTTACTATTTATAGTAAGTCATGATTACTGCTCAGTTGATGTTTAGATGAAGCTTTGCAAACTTACTATTTATAGCAGTTTGCTATTTTTGGTAAGTCTATTTTTAGTAGTATCATTCTAGCAGCAACTCAATCATCTGCAGTTCAATATGGTTGATCAGTTTGGCTTTCTGTTGAGTTTGAAGTGAACTTACTATTTTTGGCATTTGCTATTTTTAGAAAGCCCATTTGTGGCAATGACATCTTTATCAACTTGGTTCAGCTCAACTAATGTCAATTTGCTATTTTTAGCAGTAATCAGTTGCAATTTGAGCATTGCTCTTGGTTACCTCCTTGGACTAAGTTCCATACTTAGTCAATTTTATGTTTTGAAGTTGTACCCCATGCCTAGGCTTGATAACTTCAAGTTGTTTTAAAAATGGGGCCATGAGTTGGACGCCTCATTAATGAATTTTAATATTTCATTAATGTTTAAATATCTCTTCAAAAGTGGGACGACTTGGGAAGAATATTAAGAGTTTGAAATATTTTAAAAATGTTTTTGAGGTGGCGTCCCTTGGAGGAAATGAATAGTTTCTTGTGGAGAGTTACAGATTGCTTCATTTACCAATTGAAGCTTATTTATTGATGCCTTGCTCATTGTTTCATATCTTTGGAAAATTATTGTAAAGTTATGCTGCTGGTTTGAATCCAGAACCTGGCTAAGAGGAAGCTTAGCACATACAAACCTAGCTAAGGGGAAGCTTAGCAAATGTACCATCCTCTGGGCCTGAAACTATGGCTTCCTAGGTGGTTGATTGTGACTGTACTTCATACAGAGGTGCAGATTGAGCTTTAAGTCTGATGTTGTTGGACAGGTTGCTGCTGTAAAGCCTGTTATCTAGCTGTTGGTTTATACATGACAAGCGAAATTTCATTGATAGCTTCGTCATGGAATTTATTCTCGTTCTGGGTATTTGCTCATGCTGTTCAACTATGAAGGGCGCCTAGTTTTTAGAAGTTCCAGAATTTTATACTGAGTCTTGAATTTTCTAGAAGAGGTCGACCCTTCTTGGAGGCCGTACCACTTCTTGAAGGCTGCATTGGGATTCGTGTTGTCTGTATTTGCTGTGTTTGGCATGAATTCTTTAGTGGAGGTTGGATGCCTAGTTGAGAGGCTTCATTTGGCTGCTATTGGAAGCTTCCCAGAGCTGTATTGAAGAAACTATGCCCATATTGGGTGATTTCTTATCTTGCTGGTCTGGTTTTCTTTATTTTCTGTTTCTGATCAGATTGGTTAGATATTGTTTAAATGCTGATTTGAGCTTCAATTCCACCTCATTTCATATTGTAAATGTTAGAGGTTGATTACTCTAACCATTGGCAGATTTTGGAAGCTTATCTCTTTGTTTGCAGCTGTAATTCATTGTTTGTAAAGTTGATTAGTAGTACTAACAACTATTGTTTATGTTGCTGCAATTTTAGTTTATTTTATACTCCCACGATTGAGTGGTTGAGTTTAATAAAACTTCTTTAATTAATGTTGTATTCCCCCCATGGAATAAGTGGTTGTGAGGATTTGTATACCCCCCACTGTACAAGTGGAAGTGTGGTTACATGGCATGGCTTGCCGCCTTAAAATAATTGTAATAATCACACCCACTGAATAAGTGGAGTATTCCCACCGTTTGTGGATGCCTGCTCAACATAAGAAGTGTTCTTTCAGTTTTGTAATTAGCACTCCACCATATGTTAGCACCTCGCCTTCTAAAGGATCTTGTGTGCACATTCTTGGTGTTGAGTTTAGCTCTCTTTCAATTGTAATCAAGTTAGTTATTGAGTTATTAGATACTAGGGATCCTCTGACCATATGCCCGCCCCTCCTCCTTAAGTGGTTTTAGGGTGCATTCTTGGTTAGAGTTTATTTCCACATCGTTTTGATTTGGAGCTAACCTTAACGGGTGCATGATTGCATTGTATTTGAACTGAAAAAATCAAGAAAAAATCAAGGGGAACATTTCAATTACTTAGTTGCTGACACTTCTTTAGGCTTATACACAAGATAGATTTGTTTACCTGTGGAACTTGTCCATCCAAACATTACACACTCATTAGTATGTTTGAAAGTATATAAACCAAAAAAAAAATGGCTTTCAAGTCTAATAGGCCACTATAAAATATTGAGTACATGAATTGAAGAGTAAGCAGATGCTGGCTGCTTAGGGATGGCTATTAAGAATCAAGATAATATTAAATTTTTTAAAATGCAGATAATACAAAAAGAAACCTAACTTAAAGAAGCTGAATTTTTGAAAACTATCTACAATATGCTGAATCTGCAATGGCAGTCAACAAGTTTAATAATCCAACTGATAATCATAGTATGCTTTTTAAATTTTATTCCAATCAATTAAAGTTATAAAGTACAAATGAGCTGAGAATCACAAGTGATAATCATCAAAATGCTAAAACAAGATATGCATAGCTGATTGAACAAGCAACACTCAGAATTTGGAGTCATCATCCAATAGGAATCTTGGAAACTGCTCATCATTGGAACTACTTGCTCCACCTTTTTGAACCTTAAAAATGAGGTAAGGGGCAAATTACTCTTGCACTGATCTGTTGGCACCTGACAAACCATCATTTGACACTAGTGAGGGGTGCCAGCATCATTGGATTTCATTTCATGTTGCAGATTGTTATTTTCAATTTAGAGTTAGTTTCCTTTCCATACTTTGCTTTCTTGTTTTTAGATAGAAGAATTATATCCTACAATGGTGTAGATTGCATTTTCTTGCCCATTTTGAATATCTATATTAATATTATGCGGTCCGTAAATTCTGTCAATCAACTAAGATTAACTTGACATAGACTGTCTATTGGTAAGTGAATTGGCACTTGAAATGATAGTTGACTCGCCCAATGGAAAGTGGCAATAATGCACCAACAGTTGAGAGATTGCTTATGAAATAGCAATCTTCCTCTGTGTTTGAGAGGGGCAGCTCCCTCATATGATGGGAATATTTGTAGTTTTTATGTACTTTTAACCTGAAAGTACATAAAGGAGAAAAGACAGAACTAAAAGAAAATGATTTAACAAAAACCCCAACAATAGACATACGAATATTAGTTGAGATTTCACAACGGATGACGAATTACAAGGGGTTTTATCACAAATAGGTTTTGATGTGCAATGACGATGAAAGAAAGATGACAAACCTCAACATAGGAAGAGATATGACACTTAAACACATTCAAACCAAGATACCAAGATATGAACATTTTTCATTACATCAATTGCATAGATTACCAATAGTTTGCACTATCACATAGAAGAATCACTGATTTAACATACGAGAAATCAGCAATGATAACAAATGAATACATTTAGAACATATGAACCAAAAGCATTCTTCATTATCTCCTTGAAATTATACAATTCCAAAACTTTTCTATACATAGTGTCAAGCCAAAAAGTCTTGATACAATCTCTTTGAAAAGTTCTCAAAAGTTTCCCCCTTTGGAGAAAGTCTCCCCTTTACATTTGAAATAGCCTTTTTATTTATAGGCCCCACAGGATAACTACTTCATAACTACTTAGTAACTAGTAACTACCCTTTTGAAATACAATGCTTTGAAAATAATAAACCTTATTTGGTTCTATTTTACATCACTTTTTCGAAAATAAGGTTTATTTTCTAATCTTGAGTTACATTAAGTGACATAAGTCACTTTTACAAAAAGATAACCAATAATTCATGAATTTGAAGAAAGACCAATTTATTGCTTTTGTTGAGGTAGTTTTCCATCTACTTTATCTTGGACACTTTCTGAAGGTATTCCTTGCATTGAGCATTGTCTATGTTATCTTCAAAGCTACAAAGTAGATCTTGATCCTTCGCTTATAGCTAGACTATGCCACATTAATTTCTTGAATCGGGATAGCCTTTTCTTTCAACCACTAGTCTCCAATCTTTTCATTATAAATAATATGCTTTAGAAATTAGTCTACAAATGCTTTTAGGAAACTTCCTTGAGCAAAAGTATTTTCTCGTGTCAAATTCCCTCGAATGAAACAACCTTCTTAGCTATTAGTACAACTGAACTCCCTTCATCATCAACATTCATTATCCTAGCATAACAATTAGGCATGCAAGAGTGATTAATAAGGCGGGCCATATTCCCCTTTTCTATTGCATCTTTGATAACTTCTTCACTGATTTTGAATAGATAGTAATACTTCTCTTGCAAACGATAATGTATTTTCCGCAAATCAGCTAAACTTCTTATTACCTGCTCACTTTAGTATTTTACAGCCATTTCTCCTTTAATATTCCTGCAATCAAAGAGGCCCAAACCATGTATTACAAATTTTCCAAAGCCAACTTTGTTCTTCTCCGTTACTTGCAAATAGAAAAGGCGCTCCTTGAAAGATTAAAAACTCTCTAGGGTCTGTTCCTTTCTTCACCCTATTTATAACTTCAGTGAAATCTATTGAATGCCAACAATATCCCATAGCTCTTTGGGCTATAGCTTTTATATTTTGCTTAAAGTTCATAAATTTGGAATCTCGAAGCAGATGATGATTGTAGCTGCCAAGTATGATTTAGCATATTACTTATGTTTTTAAATGATGTCGCTAATTCAAAAGCTTCCATATTGCGTGAGAATATGCTGGCAACCATTGTGGATATTTTTTTTTAACAACTGCCAATTGCATTTGCTTGAAAGTTTTTAAACCTTTTTCAATAAATCTGATTTGTGTATATCAAGCAACGTGACATTGCATGAAACCAAATTGCGTTGAGACTTTTTGTTTCAATTAGAATGCCTTGTGCAGGCTTCTACATTTTGCATGTGTGTCTACCAGGATAGTAGCAATTACAACATCCGCCAAAATCCCACAGTTTTCCTTTGCTTTGCGTCTTGCATGCATGCCTATCAGGGTAGTTGCAATTACAACACCTTCTCTAAAACTCCCATCTTGGCACGGACAGAAAGATGTTGGTCAAGAGATTTCGTTTTACACCTGTTTGTTCCATATCTGCAATCATGGCAATTCATAAGACCACATTTCTTCGAGGTTTTATGTCAAACAGTGCGCTTGCCTTATCTTTACTCCCACATTTTGCATATACGTTAACCAGAGTGACAAATGCAACAAGGAAGATGTTGCCAAAAACAATAAAAGTTGCAGCAAGAAGTACCCTTCCTGTCACCAAGACTGGAAGTATATGATTGGCTTAAACTTAGCTTTTCCCCCAAACTCTTTAGTTTCCAATAATGCTAATCTCTCTCTCTCTCTCATGTTCCTCGGCTTTAATCTTGGTGCAGGTTGCGAGGATGCTCACAAAGGTTGTGAAATTTGGCTTTACATCAGATAATTGCATTTTCTTGAAAGTTTCTAAAACCTTTTCAACTCTTACATTTAATCATTCTATCTGCGTGGCTATTCCCATTCGGCTTGCATGTCGACCAAAGTAATTGCAACTACAATATCTGACAAAAATCTAATTTCCTTTATGCTTTCATGGTTTCCCACACGCTGATCTGAGGCTCTTATTCTGGCACGAGCAGAGGAGGCTAACAAAGGACGTGGATTTGGGCTTCACGCCTGCCAGTTGCATTTGATTGAAAGTTTCTAAAGTCTTTTCATCTTCCATATTGTGCATATGCTGCAATCTTCATGAAGCTGTGCCATACCTCTGCTAATTTGGGAGAGGAGGTGCTGTGTATGTCAACCTTTTAAAGATGGCGTAGGAATGAGAAAAGAACAGTTAAAACTAAAGTTTAACTGCTCACAACTTTATGTTTTCAAATGTGGCACCAGAAATGGAGATAATGAATGCTATGCATGAGTTTTGATTTAATGGCATCGTTCACTTCTTTCAAACTTTAATAATAGCTTTTCCCAAAAGTAGGAATAACCAACTAAAGTTAGTTATAGGAACTCACAATTTTTTTTTTCAAAGTTAGGATTTTGGGTTGTGAGTTGCAAATTTGAGTGAATTTTGCAAACTCACAACCACTCAAATTTGCAACTCTCAACCCACTTTTCTAAGTAAGGATTTTGGGTTGTGAGTTGCAAATTTGAGCGAGTTTTGCAAACTCACAACCTACTTTTCTAACTTAAAATTTTAAGTTGTGATTTTGAACAACTTTATTTTAAATTTAAACTCCAACCAATTTTCCCACTTAGGCTTTTAATTACTTATTTTTAAATAAGTAATTAATTTATCCACAACTTGGAAAATCCAATTATGACAGAAAATGTAAACTCCTCTATCCTTGATCATGCTTCAACCATTTTTGACACAAAATATTCCAGATGAAATTTTGCCATTGCAACTGAAAAATAATTAAATCCACAATCTTGCCAAACAGAATTTTTTTCAATACTTTTGATTGGCTGCATATTTTTGGATGAAAACTTGCCAGGTTGTTCAAAATGCTAATATGAAGAAACCCATCGAGTGAAATCTGCCCAGCTTTTCTGAAAAGTCATATTTAATCGTTTTCATAATCCAGTGCACAAAAAATTGAAGCGTTAAAATATCTCAGCCTGTGAAGATTCAAGACTCCAAAACTGGTCACATTGGCCAAAATACCCCCAGAAACATTCTCATTGAAGGAATTTGAACCAGCATTCACTGATTTTCAAATTTATTTGTTTCCGTGAATTTCACCGGTCCACGTCACTGCTTGTAAGGCTTCTGAGGATTGGAATGGAGATGATGAGTGATTTTGCTTCAGACTGGCAAGATGCTGAGAATTTGGATGATTAGAGATGATTTTGAATAGGAGGCTCTCAGCTCAAGTATTTTTGAATCAAAATTTCAAAATTTCCCAGGTTTAAAAACTGGGTTAACACTGTCATTTATTGAACAAGCTTATATTCTTGGACACTTTTCCCTGTCCAATACATGTTTTCTGTCAAATGTTCCTAGAAATGGCTCAGATATATATTGAGGCCATATCCATATCTAGATAAGCCTATGGGAAGTTCCAAAAGATGTATTAGATATGACTGGCACAAATTCATAGGCATATCCCTAAACAAATCAAAAAGATGCTGTAGAGTAAGATAACCAAGATTGTTTATAACAAAAGCAGTATTGGGTTAGGCACATACCATTGCATGTATGAGACTAAAAACCACATTCCAATAATAGCTTCCCTATGACTTCGTAATTTTGGGCACATCTTTGTAGATTCCTGAAGTACAGAGCTCCTTTGTAGTTTGCCCAGGCTTACGTGCATGCATACCAATCTTGTAGAGGTTGTATTCAATGTACTTTTCTTTCTCAAATGTTCTATGAATTGGTTATCACTTGAATTCCCAGATGATAGTTAGTTTCACCATGGTTGGTCATATCAAACTCACCTTCCGATGCCTAGGCAGGAGTGACTTAACTAGCCTATTTTATTCCTGTAGGCTAATGTCAGAAGTAAGGGTAGGGAATATTTTAAGTAATTATTTGATATTATCCATTCCCAACATATTTGAAGGATACTATTATTTAATTAATTTAATGGAGTTTATAAAGTGACTTGGTGATTATTTATGAAATATTAGAAGGGTCACTTCATTATTATTCCCGGTTTATTTTAAAATAGCAAAAAGCGGGAATTCGAAAGGTTAATGGGGAAGTGCATACAAAAGTAAAAAGTGAAGCTCTTGGTTTATGCTTGAATACTATTCTACTTGTGAGTTTGAAGAAGCTTCTCTAAGTTTGAAACCCTAGGGAGAAAACCCTACGGGTAATTGGATTCGGTGGTGAAACGATTCTATCCTAGCCAGTTGTGGATTGAATACTCAGATTTTTACAAGAAATTCTATAGGCAAAGTTGACAAAATTTGTGAACTCTCTTTCAGAGACAAATTTCAGTAATAGATTTTGGGTTAATGGTAAGAGGATACTTCAGGTGATATATATTTATATCTGCAGTTTCCAGTTCTTATATTCTTAGCTGATTTTATCAGCTATACCATTTATTATGTGAATTCATTTCAATATTCAATGAGCCAAGGCCTTTAATCAAATCACATCATAACTGAAATATATATTATAAGGGAGAGCCGTACACATTAAAATGGGTTGCAGCTTGCTATGATAGTGCCGTACACCATAAGGAGACTTAAAGAGGTTGACGTGGACCCTTGGAATGGTCAAAGGGGAGGCGTAAGATATTTGACTGCCCTCACATCACCTTAGCTGCCGCCGTACAGATTGTTAAGTGAGCCTCCAAGCTAGGGAAAGGAAATCGTGTATTTTGAGAGCTGCTCATATGATAGGTGCTGCTGTACCAAGGAGGCGCCGTACCACTTGGAGCATATTAAATATAACTATTTCTCCTTTGAAAGTCCAGGTCAGCAATACTGAATGTGATTCATTAGCTGTAGTGAGAAGTTTGAATGATAATTTCAGGACTGTTTAATATATCAGTTGAATGTTTATAAATAATTATCGTTGCAATCAATCACTCTATTGTTTTGTTATTTATAAGCTGTAGTGAGAAGTTTGAATGATAATTTCAGGACTGTTTAATATATCAGTTGAATGTTTATAAATAATTATCATTGCAATCAATCACTCTATTGTTTTGTTATTTATAAGTGTGCTGATGCTCTAAACAATTAGAATTTCTTGAGAAACTGTATTATGGGTAACCTGTTCCAAGGAAATCTCTTTCTCTGTTAAAACAAACTGATTATGAGTTAGAACCAGCAAGTCTACAAACTGTTTGTCAAAATGTCTGTGCAACCGAAGTGTTAGAAGTGGAAAAATTTTTGCATACAAAATTACCTTGGGATATTTCATCTTAAAATTTAAAATACGAATTATCACCATGCTTTTGAATGTTACCATGCAATCATTTAGATAAAATGCCAGAAAATTGAACCATTTGTCTGCTTTTTGATATGTGTGTTGTTATCAGCATCTTTTTGCATGAATGTTGGCATTGATATTGTGCTCCAGAGGACTGCTTCAGTCTTGATAGAACTTTCTGCAATTGACACATCATGCATTCATTTCTAGGGTGTAGACTACTTTCTTTGCAGCTGTATCTTTGCATGATCAGATTCCACGTACATCTCTCCACTTCCATTGACAGCACTGCATTTCATCAAAAATCACATCCTTATTTCAGTATTTCTTACAAGCTTCTGTCTCACTGGATTCTTGCATTTCCTGTCATAATGCATCTCACAGTTTTATCATCCTATTTATTCCTTTTCTCATTGGGTGCACAAACATATTGAGATGTTGAAATTTCAGCTTCCTCCCATTCTGTGATTCATCCCCAGCACACGTGGTCAAACAATGAAGTCCTAAATTGGCATATCCAATAATGCACAGCTCTGAAAGTGTTAGCCCTGTTCAGTACACATGTTCAGCAGTATCTACAGAAATGAGAAAAGAGTAAAACAAAAACCACAGAGTGCAAGTGATTGTGTTTATTGTAACTGCCAATCTGTCTCATCATCTTCTTTTGTATAACTATGTACTGTAGCCATAAATTTAGTAATTTGGCCGGTTAATATGTTTTTGTTGATACATCCAATTTCTCAGATCATTTGTATAGAACTTGCTAATATAATCTTGCATTACAGTTTTAACACTGTGTGCTTTGATTTTTGTGTTCTCTTTGGTTAAGCCCTCCAAGTCCTGTTGTTTTGCATTCTATCATTCACAAAACTCTTCTGCACTCTAACACATTTAATCCGTTTAGTGTGTTTATCCCCCAGATAACCTCTGGGCTCCGGATCAACATGATGCTGTTTCATATTCTGATCATTAGACAGATTGATCAATTTATATCAGCACCCTCTGATTAGATGTCTGAAAATGAGTTGTGATATGTTGATTTAAGGTTGTTGGATACATAAATCTCTATGCACAATATACCTTGGAATTTATGTTTTTGGAGGCTTACTGGAAATGGAATATGAAGAGACATATAATATACTTTTCTTTATTGCAGTATTTCATGGATGATTGCCTGCAAAAGCTAATGGATGAGATCGAATCACGCAATGAGGAGCTTTCCAATATGGTGCTTAAGGATCGCATTGCGAAACTCATTCGCATCCGTCTAGAAATGCAGGCTCCCTATATTTCTAAATGGCCTCAAGCATTAAGCATTCAGGTTTACTGACTAGAACCTCCCTCCATTATGTGAAAGCCTTAAAGCTTTCTCTCTCTCTCTTTAGTAGGCTATATGCAGCTATTTTAAAAGATTTGAAGAGATGAAGGAGAGGTTGTCTCTTTACTCTCAGATCTATAAGTATTTTGATTTGCTTTACATACAGCTTCCGTTTATCTTCCTATTTTTTGTTGATGTATCATCATATACTTTGGTTGTACAGTCTCAGACATTTGCATATTTTTATTGATCAGGCAAATCCACTCAATCTTCCAACAAGTTTTAAGCAAAGAGCCATTTTAGTGGATGAAATTTGGCATGCCGCTGGTGACCGCTCAACTGATGTTGATTGGTATGCTAAACGTACTATTCTAGGAGGAGTTTATACAGCAACAGAGCTTTACATGCTAACTGATTACTCTCCAGGTTGGGAACTATCCTGGGTAGTTTTAGTACTAGGCATTGTTTTAAGCATAACTATTCTGAGTAGTTTGTGTACTAGGCATTTAGTGGAGGAATTCAAAAAATGAATTTGTTATTATTTATTATTTATTAATACTCTTTGTGATCATATTCTTGAACCAGAGTTTAGGGAGACATGGTCATTTCTAGATAACCGTATCCGAGATGCACTTGATTGCCGCAAAACTGCTCAAGAGGTAGTTGTGCTTGCCTGCACATTTTGCTGGTATGCATTAAATTTTTATTGGGACTGGTATTCATTATTTTTTGAACTTTGTTACAGGCCACACAATTGGCATCAGCTATTGGTGCAGGAGTTGCTAACACATTCCAGGCATTTCTACGCAGACAGCCCTAGGAGATATTTGTCTCTATATGTTTTCATATTAAATGTCTTGTGATCATTCAGAGCTGGTGTAAATGGAACCCCTATTTTTGCTTGAACCAGCACAGGAATTTGTAATTGATTGTAAATTCTTACATTGGTGGAGTTGGTGCTCTGTGGTGATATTATCGTTATTAGTTTCTTCTTCAAGATTTATGAGTAACAGTTTCTGTTAAGTAGTTGAAGCAAGTAATAAAGAATGTGCAGCAAATGCAAATAAGATCCTTTCTTCTTGTGTTTAAGACCTTATCTTAATACGCTATGCATTTGATTTTAATATTAATTCCTATAGCCTCCATTCACTCTCTTTCAGATTTGAATTAGCAGGTACGCTGCAGGCATTTTCAAAATTTGCATTATCAAGCAAAACATACTTGTGCATATTCTTTTTCAAACAGTAACGGGTTATAAATTTTGATTTTGAGCTGATACTTCATTAAATTCAATAGAATTGCCTTTGCAAAATTGGCAAGGGGGTATAATTGATTTAAGCAGCTGTCAAAATGCACTGCATTTCAATTAAATAATCTAAACAGTTATGCAATAGCTTTAACCAGTTTGTTCCAATTTTCAAGCATCTTAATACTCGAGTGCATTACACCATTATTTCGCGCTTTTATTTTTATCTTCCAAAATAGAAGTATCAACTTTTTCAAATATAAATTAAAATATAAATATGCCATTCTATAAAATCTACGATCTGTAAGGAACGATTAATGATGATCTACCGTTTTCTCAGTGGTGAACACATCTTCTATCTCAGGTGCAGGATATACTTCTGTATTACTATAATTAATGAGCATTTGTAACAACTGGCAATATTTCTTATATAATTTTAAAAGGTACCGCTCTTTAACCTTTTAGAATTTGGGTCTCAGATGCATGGAGCAGAGAATTTTTAATGACTTAGTATGTGTTTTTGTCTTTATAAAACATCTTGTAAGTTGTAACTTTAGTAAATGAGTGCCATCTTGGCACAAACAGTTTTTTGGATTATCTCATGGTATAACTATGTTTATACAGATGAACAGTACCAAATCGACAGTTCACAGCTTAAAGATGCAAGACCATGAATTTAATCCTGATCAAACACCTGTTGATTTTTCTTTGTGTTTGACTAACCAACACCAAACTCAGCAAGATGTCGAATTGCAGCTGTGTCACAGAAATCAGTCGCACTAAAGACACGGTGTCCTCCATTGTGGCCAGAACAGGATAGGCACTGGAGCTCCATGCGAACATATGCAGCTCCTTTGTGTTGTGGCTGCCTTGCACCTGCTGCAGTGATCTCACTGAACTAACAAGCAACAGTTAGCCTTTAGACTGCTCTTGGTTCTGTTCATCAATTCTGGGCAATCAGATGTAGATTTCACCATGAAAAAAGATTTATATTTCCTGTTCTGTGCATTCAACAGAAATTTCATCTAATCTGCATAAAGTTCGGAAAAGTAAAAATACCAAGTGCAAATCAAGTCAGCTCTGCAGAGCACCAAGAAGCATTATCCACTGCAAACGAGTTTCAATTCGCAAGCAGATTTTACTTCTAAAAGGTTATCAAATCACCAAACCAGAATATTCAATTTGAGTATTTTGCGAGTGTATCAGATACAAGATCCCATCTGCACCATTTAAAGCCTCATTTAGCCACATAAGTTCCCAGAAACTATTTCCACAGCTCAAAAGTTCAAGCTATTGACAGTGAAAAGTTTACCAATTTTCACCTGAGAATTTTACAACTGCAGACTACGTTTTTTCCAATTCAGAAAGAATGGTCCAACTTCTTACCATAAAGATTGCAATTCACTGCTTAGTTATCCAACGAGCAGCTCTGTAGCTTTAAGATTACTAAGTGAATAGAATAGGCGTTTGAAATTCAGAGAAAGAAAAGAAAATGGCGATCCTTTAATAAAATCTCATCTGTATGAATATAGAGCACGTAGCCCCTATTCGGGAATAGACGAAGCAACAAGGAATTGACCTCCATGGTTATAAAATTCAAGTCAACAGGGTCCCTACCATTTCTTTCACTTACCTCATTTGTAATTCTAAGTGACCTGAGAATGCTAGCCCCAGTCCTGACTACTTACATAAAATGTCTATAAACAAAGGGACTCCGCTCATTGGAATTTGCAACTCTAACTATTACAATAAAGGACAGCTTTCATAATGCAGAAACAAACTTCATTGTTTCAGAGTTTCCAAACAGTTTTGCCACGAATCGGATGTTACCAGCTTTGAAGCAGGTTGGTAAGATTTTTTTGTGCTGAATATTCAATGTGGTCCTTTGGTTGAATTAGATATTGTTTGGTCTCACCCGTGGCAATGCGTTTTTGACATGTTGATGACCTTCATGTATACATAACGTCACCATCTTATGGAAGGTAAGACACGCAGAAAAAAAACGTTTTACTGAGTGTCTAAATATAACGGGATATAGGAAGATCTGCACTGTTGCCAAATATTAATGCACATTGCACTTTGTAGAACATTCTGATAAGCTTATTACTTTACGAGGGTGTCGCTTCAAAACTAAAGATGCTTATAACAATGGATTAATTCACCATGATTGTGTATCGCTATATAAATTATATATTTTATATACTAAGATGGAGCCAAGGTTAATTGTTGTGCTACATATTGTGAAGCTCTGCTTATATTTGAAATGAATCAATATTCAAATATAGCAATTTTACATCTCATCCATGCAAAAAAATGGTAATTAATTGTCTTTTCTTTATTGGTCAAAATTAACTTTTGACTATTGAATTATTTAATGTTTAAAAGTAGTTGAGCAATGGTAGTTGTAAATAGCTTTGTTTTTGTTGACAAAAAAATATCTTTTACCATTCCACTATTTGATTTTTTTTTTTGAAATAGAGGAATCAGCACTAGTCAAGATCCAATTATGAGTTTTTAATTATGTGACCCTTATAATCTCCAACCACATAAGCTGTCTTTATTCGTAATGTTTGAAGTTGAGGATTTGAACTTGTGACCACTATTTGTTTCTTTCGACGACTTAACTCTCTGACTTTTTGAAGAATAGATGGAAATGACATCTAATTTGCATAGAATGGTTATATTTTGTTACTTCAACACTTACAATTTTGGAAATTAAAATCTTAGCTCTAAGTAAATTCTGGTTATTTCTTTTTGAAATATTTAATTTGAAGAAAAAGACATATCCATAACACATTCATAGGTGAAGAAGAGCTCAAGCTTTTAGATCATCTAGAATGTAAACTATTGGAAATCAATTTTAGAGATAATATCAACCATTATATGTAGCAGTTACTTGTAGTTGTCCCACCTTACAATTCTCTATTTGTGTGCCTATTGTAACTTAAAATGTGATTGCTAGTAATATTTTCTTTGTCTTCATGCTTCGGGCAAAGTCCGAAGGAAGGAACTATTGCTCCTATTTATGTGGTGGTGGACATTTTCCATTGAAATATACAATGTTAGTAGGGGAGATGGGTCAGAAGTCGTGCGGGCTAACTTTGTCAACATGTAGTGATTGACTGCAATATTGTAGAACCTTCGTTTTTAAAAAATGCGGTGTGGCCTCTTATCTATCTATAATTAAGGTTTGGAGGTGCGACTCATCATGCAACTTGCCACATCAACACATCTATTGAGAAGTGTCTAAATTTGACTTTTTAAAGATTCAACCAAAACTTAATCATGGGACCTCCAATAGTTGAACAAAAAAATTCATTTGTTGCTTGTAGAATATCATATTTTTATTTAAAATAAAATTAATATGCAACCTAAATGGACCAAATACCTATTGGTAACCAAAAATATTTGATGTCTCTGGCTTTTAAATCCAACACATATGGACCAATAGTTGAACCCAAAAAAATTGTTATAAAAACAACACAATTATTTAAAATACAACATATATCAAACAAAAATGGACCAATAGTTGAACACTAAAACTTTTTGAAAATCCTTCACATTTAATGGGAAAATACATGGTATTTATTGTGCTCACCTTTTATATTTATGATAGGACAAACTATCAATATAAAATACCCCAATGCTTGTACATTGCTACCCCAATAGTTGAACACATAATAACAATATTCTTTCACTGTGATAACAATACTTATTTAAATGAGTGTCTTATTTTATTAAATGAGCATTTTATTTTTTAAATGACACACTTAAGTGGACAGTTATGATATTTTATGAGACAAAAAATACTTATTTCACTTCTTCATGAATGTATTTATGTTTTTTTTATATAACATTCACAAGTTCTCATGTGTTCAAGTATGGGTCCACTTTTGATCAACATTTGGTTATTTTTTTATTTACATTTGGACTATTTATTTACAATATATAGTATAAATATGTGGTAAGACTGGGTATTATAATCACAATTGATTGCATGACTATTGGACCCTACACAACTACTGGCCCCTCTCCCCTAATTGTGATGTTGTTCGTTGCGTTGTTGCTAGGTGCCAAACTAGTGGTAAGAAAGCTAGTCTTTCATCGTAAACATTCTTTGCATTTGTGTGCATACTCATATGAGGTTTAGTTATAGGAAGTGATCAAATTAACACTAGAGATGTTATAATTATGCTTTGTAGTGGGAAAAAGATATGATTATTAGCAACACTATGCATGGAAATAAGATGGGATAATTGATCACTTTGTAAAAAATATTGGATAACTATTGCACTACCCATGATGATAGTCTTATCCCTATTTGGTAGTTTGATGGTTTTGTTAATTCTTTCCAAGAAACCGATTATTTTGTCATCAATTATGTTGCTCAATAAACCAAGTTCTCTTAGTTGCCCTAAGTTGCAATAATTTTGCTTAAGATTATACTAAAATTTTCCCTCAAATTCTAAGCTAAATGTTCTTGAGATTGATTATAAATATAATCTTGAAGTATAGGTTTTTCTTGACTAGACATGGATTTTATGCAAATTGGGAGCAAAATCCAATCATAAGCCTAAAGATGATGATACAAGATGTTGGAGTGAAAATGACACTGAGAGGTGGGGGAGGGGAGGGGTGAATCAGTGTCTTAACATATTTTAACATTTTTCATAAAATAAACCATAGCACACATTTGTTCTCAATATTTCAATGATAAGTACATTCATCAATGATAAGTACATTCATGAGTTGAATGCAATCATTCATAAATTGAAATGAGAAATGTAATGAACAATAAAACATTCTCACAGTAAAGCAGTGAAACCACAAATAAACAATGAGACACAAGATATGCCGAGTGGAAAACCCTCCTAGGGTAGAAAAACCACTCCTAAACTGTTGCCTTTCAGGCTCTTATTTGAAAACCACTATTAACAATGCCTTATAGGCTAATTTCTGAGCACCAACCCCTCATTTAGAGACACCAATCTCAAGGAGCACCAACCCCTTATTTTGAAACACCAATTTCAAGGAGCACCAACCCCTTTTCAATTTACAAAATTACAATAACACAGAGGATCTCTTTGTTTCATTTTTGCTCACTCATACCTCTCTATCTAATACCTTAAAGATTCAACATGAATGCTTAAAATATTAAATAAATAAGGTTTTTATGATCATACTCTGTATCATGTTTTCAAATTTTTTTTTACAGAGCTTTTCACTATCTCTTTTTAGATTTTCATTTACAAAAGTTATCACTTCTGTCTTTCAAGAACAATTAATACAACAATAGTGATTACTCACTTTATATCCCTCTTTTACAAAATGAATATGCTTCTTTTTAGAACCTTCAACGAAGGTTTTGATGAGACAAAAACCCCTTGACAGTTACTTTGCAAGATTTCCAAATATACAAAGAAGTCTGCACCAAGGAGAAAATGATTTCTTTTGACACTATGGAAGAGATTTTATAGAAAAACGCATTTTAAGGAAAATGAGTCAAAACCCCTTCAACAGACTGTACCAACAATCTCATCTGTTACTAGAATACAAAATGTATGCACCAATTTGAAAGAACAATAATACCCTTATTCAATTGTCAAGAAGAATCTCCAATAAGTTTAGTAACAGGTGTGGGAAGAAAATCAGAGAGATAATAATATGTTTCAGATAACCTTTCTCAAGCTGAAAACACAGAAGAATATCACTGCAAGAATTTGTAACTGAACCCATATCATGATGAACCCAATGACCCAAAAATATCAACACTTTCATAATATCCATAATGAGAAATGAAGTGTAACCGTAAACAATGCATGATCTTCTGACAAAGATAAACAAGTAAATCATTTTCACCTTTTCTATTTCAAGCAAAAAGACTAGTAACATCTTTCTATTCTGACTTTTGTTAAATATCAACACCAAATGATGGAAATGATACCTGAGTTGGTACAAATCTGATAAAGAATGCATGTGAATCTATAACAGAGCATTTACCAACCCAACTGATAAAAAAAAATAGCATACCTCCTTCCATGCTCGAGCTCTCACCCAAATAGAAATTGCAAGCCAAATCACCAACCACGACATAGCTCTTACAGTGAGCTCAAACATTTGTCATAATGGTTGCAGTAAGAAAAATTGACAGAGTAACGGTTGTTACTACCTATCCATGGTGGCGGCAGAGGTAAGGGTTTCAACCCTTAACAAAAGCATGATAAAAAAGAATGAGTTTTCCCTAACCTCTTTCATTTCCAAGACTTTTGATGCCTCATCAAAACACAATAACTTTTGAAGTCCAAAAAAATTCATAAGTAATGAAAACATCATAATGAATACAAGTCCGTGGTCAAGCATTTTACCAAGGAGGCTGACAATATAATCACATTGATAATTGCTCAAGGAAGTGTCGATTCAACATTATCACTTGATAACCATTATTCAAAGACCAATGATCTCCATAATACTGACAAAAGTAATGAAGTATGATGGCAGCCATGTCATTTTAAATTGCCCTCTTCACAAGGTCGAAAGCCTTTTATCAACATGGTCAAAGATATATGCTTTTAGGAATTGAGGTGCCTGATTCAAATATGACTTTATTCAAAGTCATTTAACAAGGCAAGTTAGCCAAAATAATATTATAATATTTCCATAAATATTACCTTCGAGCCATAGAGGTGAATTTTACCAAGTCACATGCAATTAACACTATGATAAACAATGATCACCTTTAGAAGATGATTATGATATCAAGCCAATCTGAAACATATGAACCGGATGAAGACTCCATATAAATCAATCACTGTGTCCTAACCAGTGACACCAAGATAATGTGAGAGAGCCATGAAGATATGAAATGACAAAACCAGCTGAAGAGTGTATAGTAACCTCATATACCAATGATGCCAAATAAAATATCAAACTCGAGTGCCAAAGAGAGCATTAATATAATTCCAACCTAATATGCCATGTGTCAAATAATGTATCATAACCGTTGACACCAAAGAATTATGAGACAACCATGAAGATCAATAGAATAAAAATATGCCATGAAGATATAATCAAATGAATCTTGTCAATGATGCCATGATCAACTTGATAATGAGCAATTGAAATAATATACCCGTCGTGCAATAAAGAAGGGCCAACCTGTCAAAATGAAACCAATTGCTCCATGATCAACATGAGTCCTATCAAGATAACAATATCATTTATCACAAAAGCTAACGAATGCCCTGTCACAATGAACACCATATGAATAACTATACCAAGCCTTATCAACACTATCAGTCTAATATAGTCATAACTATCTGCAAATGAATAGTGTTCATAAATCTAAACTAGAAGCCACATGAGTAATCAACATGAAAAAATTGAATCATCATGAACATGAATACCAAAAAAAAAGCCTCTGAAAGATTATCTGAGATACCAAACTAAGTTTGTCATCAAGGACAACCAAAGACAACTGAGAAGTAAACATAAGATCCACTAATAAGGCTAATAAGAATAAGAACTCATAGCCTAGAGTGAAGCCAAATTTAAAGCAAGAAGGAAAATGACACTTGCACCACTTTTAAAACACCATTTGAAGAGAAAAAGAAGTAAATGCAATACTAGAAAGCAGTTTAGTGTGTATAATCCAATTGGTCAGTCTTTTGATGAATACTGCGCTTGGAAAGCCTTGGTTGCTTAGCTATGAGCATAGAGGTTTATTACATCAACACTAGATTAAGGCAAGAAAGTCATGGAGCCTCACCCTTAACCATATATCATTGATTGGTTCAATTCAAGTGTGAGATGTGTGACAACCATTGGTGTCTATAGATATCGAAATCGATCATTCACTAATATTTAATTAACTCTTTTTTAGAATTCACCATCTTTTTCATATTTATGTAATATTTAAATACTTTATTACTTAATTAATTTTCACATCCCCATAATTAATAATTTTTTATTTAATTAGTCACATTTTCTCTTTCCTCTAAGATTAATTAATTTAATTAACTAAACCATAGCCCCCACTCAGTAATTCCTTTAATCTTAATTAATTAATTAATCCATTCACTAATCTTGATTAATATTTTCTTCAATTTTATGTTGCTCCAAATCTTCAAAATTGCCATCATGTGACAAGTGCCCCACTTCTTCAATGTTCACACATGTGAGAGCATGCATGGGTCACCTCACATCCACCTTACCCTTTGACTTGACCTACCATTGGTTGCTTACACATGTGTGAGAATCTCTCATATGTGTAATCACCCCACCCTTTCCTCTTTCCAATACTTGCCACTTTCCTAGATTTTCTCATTTCTTCTTCTTTCCAAAATTCCTCCACTTGTCACACTCATGAGCTTCCCTATGTGTATGATCACACCTATCCATCTTCCCCATGACATATGCCATTCTTCCATAAATGCTCAATCCTCACACTCATTAAATCCTAGCCCTCCATTGGTCATTGCATCTTGAACTTCCATTTTTCCCACCTAAAATCTAAAATTTGGAGGCCTTTCCCATTCATTTGAATAATTGACTTGCAAATAATTTCATGCTGCTCATTTAATCCTCTAAAATCCATCCTTATGATGTTATTATGTAGGTTTGAATAGAGAAATTCACACTCCGATTAATATCAATAATGCATATTCTCCGCTTAAATGCTTGTGGGTGGAGGCATATCCATTATAGCCTTCACTTTCGTAGGATCAAATTCAATGCCTCTGTGAGAGACAATATATCTTAGGAGCTTGCTTGAGGTTACCCCTTAAACACACTTCTTTGGGTTTAGTCAAACTTTGTATTCTTCCAATCTTTTGAAAATATTATCTAATACCCGTAGATGGTCACCTAATAGTGATTTCATTAACAAGTTATCTACATAATCCTCCATAATTCTGTACACGAAGTTGTAAAAGATTGTAGTCATAACTCACTGATATGTGGCTCTAGCATTTTTCAACCCAAATGGCATAACATTCCAACAGTATGTTCCCCAGGGATAGGGAAAAACCATCTTATGTTGATCCTTAGGAGCAATCCCAATTTGATTATATCCTGAGAAACCATCCAAAAGTGATAACATCTCATATCTTGCTGTCAAATCCATTATGATGTCAATATTGGGCAATGGAAAGTCATCCTTAGGGCATGCCTTATTCAAATCTACGAAGTCAGTACATATTTGGATTCAACTTGTTAGTTTTATCATGGGCACTAGATTGGAAATCCATTCCATGTAGTCGATGGGTCAAATGAAACCAATGTCTAATAACTTCTTTAGTTCTTCTTTTACCAATAGTGCAATCTGAGGATGCATTTTCCTTAGCTTTTGTTTAACTGGTTTGGAATTAAGAAACAATGGAAAATGGTGTAGCACTAACTTGGGATCCAATCCGGGCATGCTGGCATAAGACCAAGCGAAGTTGACTGTCTTTCTAAAAAGAAAATACAAAACTCAGGTTTCTTTATCTCTCTCAAAGATGCGGCCAAATGGATGATTCCAGGAATCTCATTGGTACCAGTGTTTACTTCCATAGATTTCTCTACCAACAAGGGTGATTTCTCTTGACTTATAGGGAACATGTCCAACCCTCCATCCTTGGGCGCCTCAAAGAGGTTTTCACCCTCGGATACATCCTTTCTTTTTACTTTTTCTTGGTCTAGAGGCACCTTTTGGTTTTCACCTAAAGACCTTTCCTTTTTTGATTTGTTGTTTTCAATTTTATGACTATAGGGTGGGACAAACTCCCCAAAGTAGGCCACATTGTCAAGATATATAGTGAAAGCCACCTTATGATCCCCATTGGGTATAACTTCATGAAGTACCATGAACTCAACTATTGCTTCATCATTTTCAAATATGTCCAAGTTGGGTGGTCCTTGTTGATCCCAATTTATTAATTGTGGGTATAATAAAGGCATGTCATCATCAATATCATTAAGCTTCAATGAATATGTGGATATAGTGAAAATAGAGGTATTATCAGGATCCCAAAAAGAATCGATCCAAGCTTTTTTGCTCATGGCTTTGGTCGGGGAAGGGGATAAGTCAAGTTCTTGAAAGATCTAAGCTAGGTCATAGTCACTAGATGTTTAGGAATCCCATTCATTGGAGTCAGTTTCAACATATTAGTCCTTAGATGTCTCAATATCCTTTGAAGCAGTAGCGTCCTCACTCGATAACATCTTAGTACTTGGAGCAATCACTTTTGGTGGTTAGTACTCTAACTCTCTATTCTTTGGTAGCTTGGGAGGTATCAAGGGTTCTGTCATTCCATTCTTATGTAGACCAAGTCCACCGTGTCCATGATAACCATTGCATCTCATAATCTCGAATCCTTTACCATATTTCTCAGTTGGGATATGTGGAGGTTCACTATCTTCTTCCTCTTTGTATATCCATGTGGAAATATACTCATCGTCAACAATCTCTTTGCTCAATTCTCCCCATTTGGTGAAGGTGGTGGTGGGAGAGGCTCGGATAATGAATTTGGGCTCTTTCTTGATAAGAGAAGGCTTGCTATGAAATTTTGGAGATACTAGTAGCTTGTCGATACAACAAGAGGTTTTTATGTGGTATTCTCCACACCCTTTGTCTTGAATATGGACCTTGGAGTTAGTAGATGGAATGGTGGAAGTGGATGCATTAGTCAAAGTGGAAGGATCAATGTAATGGGATGAAGCGAATGATGAGCTTTCTTGATTGATGGGAGCTTGTTGTTTTGATGTCCCCTTTAGGTTGTTGCAATACTGAAAGGGATCAAGGTCACCAACTATTATGATTTCAATGCCATTATGGGGGAATTTAAGACATTGGTGGTACATAGAAGGGACAACCTTCATGACATGAATCCATGGTCAACCAAGGAGGAGATTGTAGGGAAGGTATAGGTCCAACACTTGGAATATTGTATCTAAGATGGAAGGTCCAACTCTGATAGGTAATGAAATCACACCCTTAGAAGAGAATTCCACATCGTCATAAGCCTTTACGATAATCTTATTTTATGTATCGACACAAGCCTCAACGAACCCCAATGTCGTGAACCAATTTTAGGGTGCAAATATTTAGTTCTACTCCACCATTTATAAAGACTTGTTTAATTTTATGTTTATTGACAAATACTTCAAGGTGTAAAGGATCATTATGGTTAAGATTTCGTGAGGAGAAGTCATGGTAAAAAAAGGTAATGTGGTGGGTATTAGCTAAGTATCCCACCATTTCCTGAAATTGATTAACATTAAGGTCTATGGGTATAGAGGTTTCTTGCAAGGCCTTATCAAAGATGTCTTTGTGTTCAAGAGATATGCGAAGCAAATCAAGGATATATATTTGTGCAGATGTCTTCCCCAAATGGTCTAAAAGATTGTATTGGAATTTCAATTGCTGTTTAGGGGGAACCCCTTGTAGGGTTACCCTAGTTCTTTGAGTTGTGACTACATACTCCGATTGGTTCTTGATTGTAACTATAGAGACATTATTATCTAAGGATCAAACATTATTTATGGTATATTCATGGGTGATGTGAGTGTAATTAACTTGGTCATTGGTCTTAGTACCTGAATTAGAGGCTTTTCCCATCCCATGGTCTTGTAAAGGATTCTTGAAGATAGTGTGATCGTTCTTTGAGGTTTCTTGGGATTGTCCACTTCTATGTCGCCGTTCTCAATGAGATTTTTATTTATATTCTTAAGCTGAGGACATGACGAGGACTTGTGCCCTTTAGTGTAGTGATAATCACAAAAAACATTGTCATCCCACCAAGATGGTTTAAAAGGACCTAGATCATACTGCTTGGATTCAAGAAGTTGGATAACATTGGATTGTAGGAGTTTCGTCAAGATGGATTTGATAGGGTCCCCTAAGGGAGTGTAATTATGTCTTGGAGGTCCACGTATCTGGTTATTTTGATCCGCATTCGTTGTTTGATCATAAACATGTAGTGGATTATTGGATACATTGGTCCCTTAAGAGTGATTGTAGGGCCAACCTTGTTTATTATTTTCACATCTACTACCCCATCGTTTATGACATTAGTGTTTCAAGCCCAATATTTTCTTTTATCATTAGAGGTGTTTTGGGCATTTTGGTTCTTGTTGAAGATCTTAATTTCTCCTTTAGAAATGAGTGTTTTCTCGATGGTAGTGCCTTTCTCAAAAAGGTCAGCAAATGTGGTACAACAATGGATTTGTAGTTGGTGTTTTAATTCCATGATTAAGTTTTCAACGAATATGTGTACCGACTATTTTTCAGGTATTTGACAAGGACATTTTCTAGCCATGCTTCTCCATCTTTGGAAGAAAGATATAAAGGTTTCCCCTTCTTCTTGTTTGGTTTGACATAATGTAACTATGGTTATATCATTTTCAATGTTGTAGAAGAAGTGTATCAAAACTTATTGGCCAACTCATTCCATGTTTGTATTCCCATGGGTAAATTGGAAAACCACTCAAGTGCTTATCTTGCAAGACTTCTTGGAAACAATCTCATTAAGTAGGTGGGCTCAAATGCAATATCTATGCAAGCAACATGTAACTCTTATGTATGTTTTATTGGACTTCCTTTCCCTCTGTATTTGTTGAAATTTGGGATAGTGTAGTTGTGAGGAAAGGGAGGCATATATATGCTTCGATCAAAAGGATATGGGCATAGCTCTTCCACATAGTAGGTTTTCTTTGTTCCTAATACTTGCATATTGGTAATTTGTTGTTGTAGTGCATGTGTTTGATGTATCAAGATTTCTATAGAGGACAATGACGTGTCTGCAACATTAGCAAGCGTATTGTGATATAGTTGACCCAAGTTTGAGGTAATGTTTTAGGTTGGATTTTGGTTTTGGAGATTAGGAGTGAAGAGAAGATTTTGGTTGATGTGCGGAGTGTGTGATGTGAATGGGGGATTGATATTGGATTGGTATTGCAATAGGTTTGAACTTGCTTGACCATAAGGGTTTTGATTGCCTTGTTGTTGAGAGGACACTAGATTGTTGTTTTGTGGAGGAATACTCGAATTGAGACCTTGTTGAGATGTGTTGGTGTTTTGATTTGACACCAAGTTCAAAATGGTGTTTTGTGCAACATTTGTCATTGAAGGATATGTTTTAGGAGCACTAATGTAAAAATTTTGCAATTTGGGTGGATTGGATGCAGATGCTACAAAAGGATTAGTAGATGGAATCCCTATGGTATGAGATGATGAAGCAAACAGATTGGTAAATGTGATTCTAGGTGGTTGGGACATAGGTTGGGTACCTTGTGCTCCAAATATTGGTGTGGGGGTTACATTGATCATCATAGTGTTTGTATTTGTTCCCCTTAATGGTAAATCAACATGCACTTGAGAAGTATGGTTGGGGGTAGTATGCACTTGTGTTTTGGATCCTTTTTCTTGTGTAACACTATTTGTTTGCGATTCTAAAAACATGTTGACATCAAAGACGAGAGGGAGTTTGGTTCCACTTTGTAGAAGTTTCATAAGATATCATTGGGGATCTACCACTACTATCTCATCTACAATGAATGATACTCTAGGGTCTTGGGAAATCTCTTCAATTTCCTCTTTAGTTAGTTGTCTTTGGACCTCTTCTAAAGTTTAATTCTCAAAGGGATTTGGAAGTTGAGATTGTAACTTGGGTGGCTCATTTGAGGAATCTAACCAAAGTTCATATTGATAGTTGGATTAAAGTAGAGGTTCTTTGTGTAGTCCATCCATTTTCTCTTCCTTTTTAACCTAGTTTGGACCATATAAGACTTGCAACTTGGTGAGGAGTACACAATCTAAGGGATGACAATGCAAGATGGGTGTGAAACTAGGCTATGTTTTTTTAGGATTTTTGGATATAAGAATGCCAAATGATAATGCACTATGACCAAGATTAGGATGCAAAGTGACAATAGGCATAACCAATATATGGTAATTTCACTATGACCAAAGTCTATGTTGTAAATATGCCAATATGATGGTGTGACCAAAGCAAAAAATATGTAAGGATGCAAACAAGAGATATGACTAAGGATATAGTATGAACAAAGCTATGATGTGAAACTAAGACTAAAGGATGACCAATGAAACTATAGATATGCACCTTTGGAATTAAGAGATTGGTGCTAAGTAAGTTGTGATAGCTCAAGGTAACAAATCAGACTACCAAGACCTAAAAAGAACAAAAGCTAAAAGGATGATGATAATTTGATAAAGTGAACCTTAAACTAGACTCATGAGTTTTAAGGCCCAACTTACATGATAATGATGATTGATAGATAAAAGGAAAAGGTCAAGGACAATCTAGATATGTGGAAATGAACTGATCAAAGGTATGTTGAGCTTCCTAGTCTAAAATCTGGAAGGTGTATGCAACTAAAAATGATCTAGGGGTGACTAAGCAATGAAAATATGGCAATATGATCTAGCTAGGGAATGTAAGGCGACCTAAATGAATGGAATGAAATGGATGGACTGGATTGATCAATTCTATGGTTTGAAGATATACTTGTTGGAAAAACGAGAATAGACAACCGAGAGGGGGGGGTGAATTAGTTGTCATAGAATTTAACACTTATTTAACCTTATTAACCTTTAATCTCAAATCTGATAAATAACAGTGAAAAAATGAATCAACAACACATTAGAAGCACACATAACACCAATATTTTTGCGTGGAAACCCTGTTAGGGGAAAAACCACGATGGAGGTTAATCCACAAGTTATACCTTGCTAAAAGTATAAGTAAAATGAATAAGGAATTCACATGCATTCAGGCACATTGCCTAGGGCTCAATTCTTAAAGAAGACTCACTGTCTTACATAAAACTTTCAGATTAAATCTAGAAGTGATTGAACTGAGAAATTAGCTTCTTCAAAACTTTGATGATAGTTTCGATTAGGCACAAAAATACTTCTTCACACTTTTCTCTGCAATCGAATGATTTGATCTCTATTCACACATTTCAAATTCACACTTCTCATTCATACACCACACACACTTCAAAATGAAGAAACAATCACTCTTATATATTTGCATCACATAATTACATCAACAACCTTGTCGGCCAAAAATAAGAGAATAAATGAATACAAATAGTCAGCCCAATTCATGAACAAATATCAATGCGCACCAACCGAAGTTAGTCACAACATAATAAAGACCTAAAAAAACTTCCTCGAACATGCCAAACATTAAAATATTAATCCACAAGGATTTGCAACACGCTACAACCACCATATCGGGAAAGAACATGAAAACCCGAACACACAATGGGAAAATCTCTGATCACGATCACACCAATCAACATAGATGTGCAACAAGGACAGAGCATGATCTAGAAACATCAACGAACATCACACAAGCATACACAATAACTCAAATTACCAAAATTACATTCTCTTCTTCCAAAAACACCAACTACAATAACATAATAACTATAGGAACACATAAACTCACAACTTGAACAAATATTGATGCGTACCTCTCAAAATTCTAGAGTATAAACTAGATAGGCTCAACAACAAACCCTTTAAAGCGAAACTCCCGAATAGCAACATACTAAATTTTCCACCACACTGAACTTCACAACTTCATAGACAACCTTCAACATATTTATTATAATTTTCTCAATATCCTCGACATATACAACCTTCAAAACATCAATGATAATAGTGTTGAAATCAATGAAAACCACATATCAGCAAAAAAACCACAACATCCAACAATCTCCCCCTTTGGAATTGATGGCAACACATGATGTGAAAAATACCATCAACACAACTAAATCTTCTTTCAATAGTCTTCCCTTCTTCTCATACTATTCTTCTCCCCCTTAAATTACTCCTCCCCTTTTTGTTCTGCTCTTCTCCCCCAAGGTTTTTCATATTTCTCTTCTCCCCCTTTGACATCAATGACAAAGGTACACAAGCTCTAAACCACATATCTGAATCATCTGACTACTCCCCCTGAGTAGCAGCCACCACAACATCAATTTGGATCAAGATATGACTATAAATGCAACGATTGATGCAAAGAATTGCATCTTAGTTCATATTAGGAGGGGAAAGCACCCCTAACTTACCTCTAAGATACTCAAAATTATCCTTAGGCAATGGCTTAGTGAAGATGTCTGCAATCTGTTCCTTAATAGGCACATACTCTAGTCTGACTTCTTTATCACTCACTTTGTCTCTCAAAAAGTGATATTTGATAGATATATGTTTTGTCTTTGAATGAAGCACTAGATTCTTAGAGATGTTTATGGCACTTGAATTATCACAAAATATAGCAACAAGATCATCATACTCAATTCTAATCTCTCAACATCTGCTTCATCCATATTACTTGAGTGCAATTGTTTGCAACAACAATATATTCTGCCTCAACAGTAGATAAGGAAATGGAATTATGCTTTTTACTTAACCAAGACACCAACTTCTTCCCCAAGAAGAAGTCACCACCACTAGTAATTTTCCTGTCATCCACATCTCCTGCCCAATCTGCATTAGTAAAGGTGCTCAAGGTAAGATCATCATCTTTAGGATACCAAGACCAAAATCAACTGTCCCTTTCAAATATCTAAAAATTCTCTTCACAACAGTCACATGGGATTCCTTTGGATCAACTTGATATCTAGCAACCATACATACAACATTCATGATTTTAGTTCTAGTATGAGTCAAATAAAGTAATCCATCGATCATTGATCTGTATCTTGTTTGATTTTCCTTAGGAGAATCATCATTCTATGTTAACTTGCATCTAGTTACCATGGGTGTACCAACTGGCTTTGAGTCTTCCATGCCAAAATTTTTCAGTAACTCTCTGACATATTTGGACTGAGATATAAATATTCCATTGTCTAACTGAGTAATCTGCAATCCCAAAAAGAATTTCAGCTCTCCAATCATTGACATCTCAAACTCAATTTTCATTTCATCAACAAAATTCATACATAAGTCATCAACAAAGACTTCAATAATCAACTCTTTATCCCGATCCATCTTAAAATATAGATTACTGTTAGCAATACCTTTATTGAATCCAAGCTTCAACAAGTATTTATCTAGTCTAGAATACCAGGCTCTAGGGGCTTGTTTGAGTCCATACAGTGCTTTCTTCAATCGAAAAACCATGTCTTCTTGGTCAGTCAGTTGAAATCCATCTGGTTGCTCAACATATACTTCTTCTTCTAGCTCACCATTCAGTAATGCTGACTTTACATCCATTTGATAGACTTTGTAGTTCTTAAAAACAACATAAGCAAGAAACAATCTTACAACTTCAATTCTAGTAACAGGGTCAAAGGTTTCTTCAAAATCAATACCTTCCATCTGTGAGTACCCTTTACATACTAATATTGCTTTATTCCTGACCACTTCACCTTGTTCATTCAGCTTATTCCGAAAGACCCATTTGGTTCCAATCACATTTTTATCCTGGGGTCTGGGAACGAGAATCCATGTATCATTTTTCTCTATCTGCATCAGTTCTTCCTTCATTACTTCCATCCAATATTCATCTTTACATGCTTCATTGACATTGTTGGGCTCAGTCTTGGAAATCAGATAATATTCTTCTGCAATTCTTCTTCTAGTTTGCACACCTTTGTTCTTATCTCCTATAATCTTATTTTCAGAATGATTTAGCTTTACATACCTTAGAACTTTAGGATTCTCTTGAACTTCTGGTTCTTTTGTTCTTTCTTTTGCACTTCCACTAGCTTCTCCTTCTTGATTCTCTTGATTCACCAGAACAATTTGAACTTGATTATGTGTCTGAGAATTCTTTCCATTATCAATACTATCATGTTGGTCATCTGAATCATATCCACAATATTTGGATGATCTAGTAGTGTCTTCATCAACTCTGAAATTTGCACTTTCAACCATTTTCCTCAATCTTCTTTTGTAGTACCGGTAGGCCTTGCTCTTAGTAGAATAACCAAGAAAAATTCCTTCATCACTCCTAGCATCAAACTTGCCAATATCTTCATCTCTCTTGATATAACATCTACTTCCAAAGATGTTTAGATATTTAACAGTAGGATTATAACCAAACCATAGCTCAAAAGGAGTCTTACCAGAATTACCATGGACATTTACCCGGTTAATAGTATATACAATAATGCTTACAACTTCTCTCCAATAGATATGAGGTACATTACCTTCCAACATCATAGTTCTAGCAGCATCTAGAATTGTTATGTTTTTTCTCTCAACAACTCCATTCTGTTGAGAGGTTCAGGGAGCAGATAACTGTCTTTTGATTCCATGCTCTTCATAGAAAGAATTGAACTCCTGGGAAGTGAACTCACCACCTTTGTCTGACCTTAAGAATTTAATCTTTAAACTTGTCTCATTCTCGGCCATAGCTTTGAAACTTTTGAAATTTTATAATGCTTTATATTTTCTCTCAAGAAAGCAACCCATATCGTCCTAGAGTAATCATAAATAAGCAACATAAAGTACCTTTCTCCTTGTAGACTTATGATTCTAGAGGGAACACATAGATCAGTATGCACCAGCTCTAGCACTCCATTAGAATGATGTTGTTTGCTTCAAAAAGAAATTCTATTTTGCTTTCCCATCTAACGTTCCTTGCATATGGTGTTAGTAGGCTTCACTAGCTTAGGAAGATCTCTAACTGCTTGAGTGGAGCTTACTTTAACAATGTTATCAAAATTCACATGACACAACCTCCCATGACCTTACATTAACTTGAGCAATTAAACAACTTTCACTAGCAACACTCAGGTGAAAAATATTACCTCTTGTCTTTGTACCTGAAGCAATTACATTTCCAAAACTTCCTAGTATCCTGCATTTTCCATCTTTGAACTAAAGATTGTATCCCTTGTCGACCATCTGTCTAACACTCAGTAGATTATGCTTCAATCCTTCAACATAAGGGACATCATCAATATTATATTTACCACCAAGAGAAATAGTACCTCTGCCACAAATCACACCAACATTGTTATCTAGTCCAAATCTTACAACACCACCATCATATTTCTCAAAGCTTATAAACTTGCTTTTGTCACCAGTCATATGATGTGAGCATCTGCTGTCAATCACCCACTCATACTTTTCTTTAATTATGGCTGCAAGAGATTTCTCAATATTCTTATCACTAGCAGATTCAGTGGCCACCGTACCATTTTCCTTGATAGAAATGAATACCCATCCATCTTCATTTCCATTTTCTTTGTCATATTCATCATCAGTAACACCTTCTTCAACATAATAACATTTCTTTTGAAATCTAGGCTTATCAGGTTTGAACCTAGGAACTCTTTCAGGACACCTTGATGCAAAATGACCTATCTTATTGCAAGAGAAACATTTAATAGGAAACTTTCCTTTATACTTACCTTTTCCTCTGGCTTCTCTTTTCACAATCAATGCTTCCAACTCTTCTAACTCTCTTTCTTCATCTTCAATTTGTTTCATCTCATCTTCATAATTGAATGTCTTTCTAGAACTTTCTCTTAGATCATATCTCTATTGGTTTCTTCCGGATACAATAGCTTTAAATGCAGATTCCGTCTTAGGAGAAGATTCACCAAATTCACTCAATTCAAAGGCAACAAGCTTACCAATCAACATGTCTCTTGTCACATTTGTTAATGTCTTGAGTTCTTCAATAGCATGAGCTTTCGTTTTGTAAGAATTAGGCAATGATCTGAGCACTTTAGCCACAATATCTTCTTTATCCAAGATTCCACCGACACATCTAATACCCATTACTAGTTCATTTAATTTTTGCATGAAAGAAATAATGTTTTCATCTTTGCTCATTTTCAAGTTTTCCCACTTGCCTTCAAAATTTGTAGCTTAGCAACTTTCACTTGTGCATCTCCTTCATACAATGTTTCCAACTTCTTCCAAATCTCATATGTTATTTTTAGACCCATTACATTTGTCATCTCTGAGTCGGTCAGAGCACTCAATAATGCTTCTATAGCCCTGATGTTAGTTTCAACTTCTTTGATCTCATTAGGAGTAGAGGGACCATTCTGAGGAATAATATATCTGTTCTTTGTAATCTTCCAGAAAGGATCACCAATGCACTTCAAATGAAACTCCATTCTAACCTTCCACATAGAGTAGTTTGTTCCATTGAATCTAGGACTATCCTTCTTGTATGATGCCATATCGGATCACCTCAAGCTATTAAAATTATTTAGAGGAACCTTCTCTGATACCAATTGTTGGAAAAATAAGAATAGACAACTGAGAGGGGGAGTGAATCAGTTGTCACAAAATTTAACACTTATTTAACCTTCTTAACCTTTAATCTTAGATCTGATAAATAACAGTGAAAGCATGAATCAATAACACATCATAAGCACACATAACACCAATATTTTTGCGTGGAAACCCTATTAGGGGAAAAACCACAGTGGAGGTTAATCCACAAGTTATACCCTATTAAAAGTATAAGTAAAATGAATAAGGAATGCACATGCATTCAGGCACACTGCCTAGAGCTCACTGCTCAAAGGAGACTCATTGTCTTACATACAACTTTTAGATTAAATCCATTCAAAGTGATTGAACTCAAAAATTAGCTTCTTCAAAAGCCCGATGACAGTTCCGGCTAGGCACATAAAAAGTTCTTCACACTTCTCTCAACCTTCTTCACACTCTGCTATGGAATCAAATGATATAAACTCTATTCGCACATTTCACATTCACAATTATCATTCATACACCACACACACTTCAAAATGAAGAAACAATCGCTCTTATGTATCCAGTTCATGGAATTACATCAACAACCTTGTCGGCCAAAAATAAGAGAATAAATGAATACAAACTGTCGACCCAATTCATGAACAAATCTCAATATGCACCAGCTGAATTTAGTCACAACATAATGAAGACCTAAAACAAATTCCTCGAACATGCCAAACATTAAAAGATTAATCCACGAGGATCCACAACACGCTACAAGCACCATGTCGGCCAAAAAAATGAAACTATAGATATGCACCTCTGAAAATTCCAGAGTATAAACTAGATAGGCTCAAAAATAAACCCTTTAAAGAACAACTCTTGAATAAAACCATACTAAATTTTCCACCACACTGAACTTCACAACTTCACAAACAACCTTCAACATATTTATTATAATTTTCTCAATATGCTCAACATATACAACCTTCAAAACATCAATGCTAATAGTGTTGACATCAATGAAAACTACGTATCAGAAACACAACCACAACATCCAATAATAGTTACTATCAGGAATTGACCAAGAATGAGACAACATAGGAATTTCCTTAGAATTTTGAAAACTAGCATTTGCATCGTTCTATCTCACAATTGCGGTGCACTATTTCAAAAAATGTGGTATACTGTCACTCAAATGCAGTTTACTGTTCTTAGAAAATGTGGTGCACTATGTAGAGTCCCTACTAATGTCTAGTAAACTTGATGGCAATCACACAATTCAGAGGGAAAAACCTAGCTGAATAGTCCACTTGAACCTTTGGAAAGACCTTCATTGAATTATCGACCAGGGCTAGTAATATTGTGATGGTACTGGCACTATATGTGCTTTCAAAGACTTAAAAATACCTAATTCATTCTATTATAGGTGTTACACTTGCTGAGAAATCATAAAAATGTATAACAATAAAGGAAGTATTGATGGCACTATTGCTACGGGTATTTACAATATAAGACTAACTAATTAGTGTCAAGAAATAAATGCTGGAATTTAATTGATACTGATAACTAAACCTACACTCTGGAGCATAAAAAGGTAAATAAAAATAAGGCATAAATGTGAAACAAGAATCGCTCATGAATAACACAAGGAATCTAATTAACATGCATTTATGAAATAACTACTATAACATAAGTAATTGTATAAAAAATGAAGTGAGGGACAATTACCTTGAGTGGCCCTTGCTCAAGTGATTGTCTTCACTAATCTAAATCAAATATAGCTTCTTAGATTAACACAATAATAATAACTCCAAAACCATTCATTGCCTAAACTCAGAATATCACATAAGATTTTGCTAGAATAGCTTATTCATGAAATCATGATTGAACAATAAACATTATCTGTGTAAGAACAATAACTATCTAAAAAATATCTGGTAACTATATATGTTGTTTGAAAAAGTTAACCAACTCCTAATGCCTCAACCACCAAGCCATACATATAGGTATGAGGGAGTTTATTGAAAAAAGGAATCTAAACTAAAATCATAAATCGCCACTCCCTATATATTAGAGCATGATAAAGACTAAGCAATCTAGAACTAAAAAAAGAAGAAGAGTCCAAGTAGAACCAAGACTCTTCTGTAACATAACTAGAACATGGACTAGTTGAATTAGTCATGCTAGATTCTAAAATACACCAAGCTTCTTCTCCCTCAAAATATTTATTAAATGTCATAATGATGCACAATCATCTTCATTAAGTGCATCCATGTTGTAGTTGTTGCACTTAGTTTATTCTGGAACCTCCCTTGCTCTGTTGTTTGAGAACTCCTTTGGATGTGGGCTACACCTCGTAGTTGCTATGGACTGTAGTCTATCTCCTCTAGGCTACAAAGAGTTAGTTCATAAAACATGCACTCAATACTAACAACCATAGCTAAGCACAAATACCCAATATAATTCATACATATCCACACATTAGTTATGAAATAAGCATCACATCATAACCATATTTCCATATACTTTAAATCAGGTATAGGGTTGCATAATAAGCATAAAATATAGCATAGTGTAGGAATATGTATAAGATAAGTGTCTGAGAATGTCTATGAACTTACATAAAAACATAAGAAAACTATCTAATGACTGGACTCATCATTCCCCACAACTACATATTTTCTTGTCCTCAAGCAAATTAACTAGGGCTGAAGGTTGTAGTGCAAAGTGATTTCTCTGAGGTCTGTAACAATATCGAATCCTTTGACTTGTTTCAAATAAAATCCTCTATAGCATGCAAGTCTCTTCATTCTGGTAACCTCTGCTCTTTGACATTCCTCATTCTTCTCCCCTGTCTAGTGTGGTACCAGGTATAGGAGCATTGGTGGTTGGAATGTAAGTGGAACCCATTCAAGTCCTTTGTCTCTAGCAATATCCATATACCTTCACGTTCTTTCAAGAATGGCCATAAAATTGTAAATAGAGTGGGGCTCTTTCCTCTATAATTCAAGAGTTAAACTATCCCATCTTTCCTACACAAACTAGTAATATTGATGGATGAGTTCAACAATCAATATTTGCATTCTTCTATAATCATGCATTCTTAAATTCATGATCTTTCTGCCTACACCTCTGTGATCCAAAAGTTGTAACCATTCTTGTATGATAACTTCGGGGGTTTTAGATTCCTTTTTGATTGAGAGAAACTAATTTCTCTCTCCACATACTCTTGCATGATTTCACTCCTGTAATTTTCATTCTTGAAATAGGATGCTAGTGCCCTTAATTGTAAATCTACCACAAAGATTAATGGGTTCCATTTTGTGTCTTCAGGCACAACATAATTATGAAAATAATATTCACACAATTGATCCTGTTCTTTTGGTGTGGCATCAACAAAAATAGTTAGAATTTTTTTTTTCTCATAGCAACTAACTGGTTACTAATTAACCTACTAAACTAATAACTTAATAATTTTTCTTACAAAAACAAAGCATATGTCCTAGCTGGAGGTCTGCATTTAACAATTTGGGTGGCTTTATCTGCTACTTCTTCCACCTTGACTGCTAACCTTCTTAATTCAATATCTTTAATCTCCAGTATCCTAGTATGCTCTGAGATCATTATTTCTTCCAATTCTCCTTCTGTTTAGAAAATTCTTAAGTAAATTTCCACAATTGGTATCCTAAGGATAGTTGTATGACAGGTTAGAGTTTTTTTGGCAGGGTTCTTCTGTTCTCAATTACATGTTCTTTGTTTCCCGCTTTAACTATTTCCAGTTGTGCAAGCAAGTATAACTTTGACCCATGCCCACAAGTGTGTAATTTTTCCTCTTACTCCTAAATTTTCAACTCCCTTTCTTTGTCCCTTTTCTCATAAGTTTTGACTATTTCTTCTAATTGTTTGATCTTTTCTAATGCTTCTTGTAACTCTTTTCTGACATTTCTTTCTTCTGAAAACAATTCCTTATCTTTCAAAAACTTTTCATCACCAACCCCTATGTATTCATAACCCTCACTATCAGGGCTGATTGGTGTTCTCTTCTTGGTTTTGTTGGCAACAAAAAATTCTCTGAATTTGAGTAAGAGGTAGTAGATATATACCATTTCCTTTTTGTGCGAACATGCACATTTTTAGATACATTGTCCTTTAGCTTTGAGTCAGTACCTACTATCACAACATATTATTTTTCTTCTTCTGGTTTCTCAGTACTACCCCTCATAACACCTTTCCTTTTTAGGCATTGTGAACATCTTGGTTGAGTGGGCTTCTTTTTCTGCACCTTTGAAGGTGCAAAAGAAGAACGACCTCTCTTCTTTATGGTTTTAGGAATTTTCCTAGGAGTATGGGTTTCATGTACCTCTTTTGTTGCAGGTTGATCAGATGCTGCATGTGGTGATATTTGCAAACTTTTCTCCTCTGATTCTCCCCTATTGTGGATAGGTGAAGCAATAGGTGAAATAGGAGGAGTATCTCTTAAAGATACAAAAAGTGACTCAAGGTTTTTTGGAACTACTAGTTCCTCAAGAATATTATTAATGTCTTCAAAAATTAAAAATCTATCCCAAGAAATCTATGGATATTGAACCCTAAGGCCTCTCTTCACTAATAGGGTAACCAAATTTTAATGTGACAAAGCTGAATCATTTATTTTCCTTTGGTCTCAAACCCCATTATATTTAACGAATTATAAAGGAAAATGGGTACATTGACCAATCTATTGTGACAAAGGTGACTTAGTAGCTTAAAATGCATAGTATATAGAAGGGATTGTCTACCATCACAAGTGATATAATTAATAATATAAGAAGCACAAGAAGCTCATACCCATGGAAGTGACAATCTCTTTGTACCTTGTGGTGATGAATCAAGGTTTTCTCCTACATCCTTGAATTTATCCCTGGAAGCTATTGCATTCACTTTGATAGGGAATTAAACTCCATTCCTTGGTAGACCAGACACTTTTAAAATTGCAACCTCTAAAGCATCCACTCTCAATCCCTTGACAATGGCTTCATCATGTTGTAAGGTCGTTGTAAACTACCTTGTCATGTCTTCATTATTCTCTGTTAACTTCAAAAAGTAGTCTAACCATCCTACTCTTGTGAAAATGGGAAAGAATAACTTGTCCTCCAATATTTTCTAGTGTGATGATGGTTCCCTTCTAACAATATCACATCCCATGATGAAATATCCTTACTTTGCTCAAAACTCTAAAAATTTAGCTCAAAATTCAATTTCAACAACCCACCAATCCTCTCTACCTACTATACTTGCATGTACTTATTCCACTACATCTCCAATTGCTATGCCCTTCTCTCCTCTATTTCAAATTGAGTAAGCTTGAATGAATTTGAATTAGCTTAGGATTTAGGGAACAAACAACAAAATGGTTGCAGGTGCAGAAAGGTATAAAGGCAAAAAGGGCTTGTATGTTTTTTCTATTGTAGTGTAGAAAAATGTATCCCTTTACATTTTCATTCTTGTTTGGGCCCTCCTAATTAAAATAGACTTAAATAATGCCTTAATTTAGTGTTGAAATATGTATCCCTTTACATTTTCACACTTATTTGGGCCCTCTTAATTAAATTGAGAATAATGCCTTAATAAGCCCTTTTATTCATTTACAAGCCTAATAAATTATGTTTTCTGAAGGGGAAACCTGACAATAATTAATGCCGATACATAAAAATTTACCTTGATCAATGTGTGTTCAATGAATAGGGACCTGAGACCCATTCACCCATGGGAAAATGGGTCCTCCCTAGACATTTGGACCTAAATTTAATTTATGTTTTTGGTGGTATTTTAACATATCCAAATCCATATTTCAATATCAGCTTGTGATATTTGAATTTTGGGAAATTAAGGATACATACCTATAAATACAAGGTTATTTTATCAAATCAAGTCTAAGTTTTTCAAGAAGCAACCTAGCAATTTTATGAGTATTCTTCAAGCATTTCAAAAGAAATCAAGAGCATTCAAGAGCAGATATATTAGAGATTTATTGTAGCAATCAAGGTCTATTCATGATACATGTTTTTGGAGCTAACACTATGATGTAGGTTTCAAGATCAAGTTCAAGCATTCAAAGCATTATTCAAGTGTCAAGATCCACATCCAATTCAGCCATTTCATGCAAGTTTTAGACCTTTCAAGATCTCCATTATCAAGGATTCATTCAAGGGTTTCTAGAGTAGTAACATAGCTTTGTTCATTCTTGATTCCCTCTTTCATTTCATTATTTCAATTCAAGGTTTGATTACCAAAATGGGGTTTGACTAAGGAAAAACCCCATTCACCGCCAAATTTTTTATCTCTCTCTTGTGTGTGACTGTAGATTTAGGTTGAAGAAGGATTGAAGACATTTTGAAGTGCAAGATTGGAAAAATTGTCAAAGTTGCAAAAGTTGTCAAAGTTGTCAAATCACAGAATCTAACCTACAGATTTGATTTTTGACTTACATTAAAATCTAGACAAATAAGAAGCTACCTATAAACATTTGAGGCTCTTGAAATTTTCAAAAAAACCACGTCAAAAGACCTATTCACCCATGGGTGAGTGAGTCCCAACCAGCCTTCAGAAACTGCCTTTTGGTGACTGATAAAAACCTTTCTTTCCTTCTCAAATCTACAATTGGTTTTCTGGTTCTGCTAATATTGAGTTTAATATTGTTGTTTCAAGTGTTAGATTGCATTTTGGAGTTGATTTTCTATTTTTAGTTTTTCTCCGAGAAGTGCCATTTGACCTTGACCCTTATCCTTCAAGCATAAGGAAATCAGTAGATTCTCACATTGAGTTGATTCACCTAAGGGTTATTTGTAAATTCATTGTGGGGATCTCATTTCCTAATGAAATATTGAGAAATAGTTACATCATAACCCTCTTGTCATTCATTTCTATTTTTGGTGCACCTATTTGTTTGTATGTGGTGATTGATCATGCTATACTATACACTTTTTAGTACTGTACACTCTTCATGTATCCTCATCGAAAAATAAAAAGGTCAACTTTGTAAACCCTAATTTCTGGAAGCTTCTAAAAGTTTGTTATAAGCGGCTGGGATGGAGAGTTGTAGTATGGCATTATTCGCGATATTGTAATATGTTTTGCACTGGATAATAAAATCATTGGATGACTGTGGTTTTGTGGATGTAGCCCAGATTGGGTGAACCATGTTAAATTCTCTATGTTATCTTCTATGTGTGTTTTATTACTCTATTTTATTGTTCAAATCTGCATTTAACCTGTTAGATATTTTCCTTCTAACTCTAACACTATTTTTCTTTGTTTCATTTTGGTGAACTCGACCTTTGATAATCATAAATTTTTGATTTTGGAGTCCATTTTCAGCCCTCGATCTAGGTTTTGCATAAATTTTCATTGCATTGCACTGATTTGCATCTCATTTAGGGTTCTTAACTTGCATTAGTTTTCATCTCATTTAGGGTTTTACGTTTGTACTTTTTCATTCTTTAAAATATAGAAAATTCAAAAATATCAATCATTTTGCATAGTGTTTACATAACATTACATAATCAATCATTTACATTAGAAAATTGAATCAAAATTGCATATCAAATTAGGTCTTCATTATTTTGCACTTGCATTTAGACCTCATTATCCAACAAATTGAAATTGTAACCTCTTGTCTGAAACTAGAATCTGAAAACCATAGAAAGTACCCCAAAAACCCGTAACTTGATTTTTAAAAGCCTTGAAGTGAGACCCATTCTCCCATGGGCGAATGAGTCCCTGATTAGGGCTCTTTTTGAATATTTGAGCATCAAAATAACAATTTCTACATTCCGTGTTTCTATATTCAATCTGCTATTTTAGTTTCCAAAATTTTTGTTATCTTAAATTGTTCATATTAAGCTTAATTTATCAAATTTAGTGCATTATTTGAATTCAAAAATTTCATCTAAAAGACATCATTTTTAGGTTTTTATATAGCATAAGAAGAAATTTATCTTATTTTAAATCTGAAAATTTCTTTTACATACTTGCATTGCACTTTACATTCTAAGGTGTTTGGTTGTATTTTACCTATTATCCATTTTGGGTGCACCTTGAGTTTTTGAAACTTGTATGAGCTTCACAACTTGGTGTCCTATTGCCAATAATGTCATGAAATGTAGTTCGAGACTCAAGTCATCCTGTGATACATCACTCATCGTAGATCTTGGGTTTTCTAACTCTTTCACTTATAGTGTTGACACTAGTCAACCCACTATAGATCATACAATTAACACTTTATTTACCATGACTTCCCTACCCACAACCAATGTGACTGATGTTGATACTATGATTACTAATTCCCCTCATGAGAACCTAAGAAGAATGGATGAAGAAATTGAAAAATTGCAAGACTTTGTGAGTTTTGAATATATTGCTGGTAGTGTCGTTCCTGTTATAGATAATATGAGGAGAATGACTGAAATGAACAAGGAATATAGACTATTTGTAGCGTAGCTCACATTATTGATAAACATGTCCCTACCATGACTAGTTTTTCTCAAGCTTTGGGGCATGCTCAAAGTCAAGGTGGAATTCCAATTTCTCCTTCCACAACCATAATCTCTATTTCGACATACACTAATCCAACTATCACAACAACCATACAACCTACTAGCAATGTCAATAATTCCTTAGGTATTTCCACTGAGGATCCCTTTAGCTTTGTGCATTCCAATCTCATATCTCCTAATCCATCCCTCCTCACAAAATTACAAGTCACTTTCCCTCTGAATACATATACACATCCACCTTATTCACCTCCATCTCACATCACAAACAATGATCCCATCCTTAACCAACTCTTGCAAAATATTTCATCCCTCCAACAATAAATTACTACATCAAGTCAAAATCAAAATGGCCAACCTTTACAATATGTCAAAAGAAACCCCTTATCCTTGGAGATGTTGAGAACACAAATGCCACAAGGTATAAAGATTCTTAGATTTGAAAAATATGGTGGGAAAGGAGATCTTGTTAGTCATGTTTCCGCATATACAACCCTATGTAGTGAATTCATTTTTGAGGATAAACACCTGGCTAAACTCTTCCCTAGATCCTTGAAGGATAATAATTTGGAATGGTTTTTCTCCTTATCGAATAATTCAATACGTTTATTCAATGAACTTGTTGATTCCTTCTACAATCACTTCCAAATGTATATGGGTCCTAAGATGACTTTAGCTGATTTAATGACATGTAAACAAAAGGATGATGAAAAGGTCACTAATTTCATAACAAGATACCAATTTATTTACTCACAAATTAAGATTAAGATTCCTGATGTTGACCTTCAAAGAATGTTTATTGCCAATTTGAAAAACAAAATCCAAGCTAAACTTGAGATGTTGAAATTTCACTCTTTCACATAGTTGTGTACTGCCCTTCATGATTACTAAAATTTGGTTAGTAGTTGTGAAGTGAAAACACCCTCTAATTATCTTGAAAAATCGGAATCTACGCCTCATAACAACTATCAACCATTTAAGAAACAAAATAAGGGATTTTTACAACTTAATTCCCCTCAACCAACTCAACATGATGATAACCTAGTGGCCACTATAAAGACAACAAATCCATACACATTTGGAGATAGAAATAGACAATTCACCCCTCTACCTGATACCCTTCATAACACCATGTTGCAGCTCTTAAAAAAGAACTTAATTTTCTTACCTCTTGTTAGAGCTCCCGACCCTACTAAGCCTTTACCTCCTAACTATAGAAAAAATTCCTATTGCCATTTTCATCGACAAAATGGACATGATATGGAACATTGCAAGTGTCTTAAACATATTGTGCAAGACCTCATTGATTCTAATCACATTCAAAATGGTGGTGTTAATGATCAAGGTAATAAGTTTGTAGCCCCTCCTAACCAAAACCTGCAAATCTTTACTAATCCTACGCCAAATCATAAAATTTCCTTTGTCAAAGCTAGTGAAACAAAGAATGATGTGATGAATGTTGACACAGGTGATGAAATCATGAAAAACATGGACAATATAATTTGATTCATTGAAGTTCAACCTTGTAAGGGCCTAATCAAAATTCCCCTTGACATTGCTTTCTCACAAAATAAAATAATCAAACATGCACTTGATGGTCCTTTACATAGGTGGAAGAATCAATGAGAAGCCTACTAATGGGATATTAATTGATCCCGTTTGTGTAGAGAATGTGAGCACTGAAGAATTCTTATTTATGCACGACCTTTATCCCAATATTAGAATTTGTGAAGAGGGTAAGTGCACCAATCTGTGACACAATTTTGGATCTTAAGATGCCACTTTTTTTTTCTGAAATCAACAAAATCTGATTTGCACGAGAAAATGAAAATAGTTACGCTCAAAATTTCAAGATGCGGCAAGAACAAAAGTTGAAGTGCTCTGAATCTAGTTTCTAAGCTACTGTTGTTTTTTGAAATTAATGAAGATTAAGGGTCTTAAAAAGGGGGGGAGGGAGGGGGGGGCAAAACAGATCCTGTTTTTATAAAAAAAAATAGCATAGCGCCTGAGGGCTCCCCTCTTTTTGGTTAACTTTTTTTTAGAATTTCAAAAATCCCAACAGTGAGAAATTAGCTAACACCATGTAGTTTATCCTCCTTCTTTCGGATAATTTTTTTAATGAATATATAATATTTTATGAATTTTCAAAGTGGACACATCCTGAAAAGTTGAAATTTGAGCATGCTCCCCCCCAATTTTTTTGCAAACTAATCGAAAATTGATTTTTTTCATCATGTGTAGAATGGAGTCTAGTTTCAAAAAACGTAATTTGTTTCACATTCTGATGAACGTGTAAAAATCTATCCTAAACCTAGCACATGTTGGTTTTTGACCAAAAACAAAGGCATTTACAATAGAAGCCAAGGATCAAAACCTTAACTAAATCAATATGAATTTTTTTTATATATTTAGATAGTTAAGAGAGAGGTTAATGCTATCACGATTTTTTTTATAAACTTGCATTGAAAGACGTGCAAATGAGATGGGGAGCACAGACAAAAATATGAGAAAATTTGGCAAATCTTGTTAATTAACACGTCCAAAGTAGGCCATTTGGCGAGCGCCAAATGGCCTGCTTTGCATAGAACTAGATTTTCGCTTTCTCTGTCAGGGAAACTATATACATGAAATAAACATTTTTACATATGGACATTTACTTTCTTATAATTTAAGTTATATTTCATGTATATATAGGCAGGATGTTTGAGAGTGGTTTTAGATCTCTAAGAGTTATAATGCAAATTCTAGTTTTTGGAAAATCTTAAAAATTTCAGACTTAGTCAAATTTCAGTAATCAACATGTCAAATTTTAGTAATCAGGAGGTCCAATTTTAGTACTCAGGAAGTCAAATTTCATCTTTCTCTCTCTATCTCACTCATTTTCATCTCTTATTCTCTAGACCTCTCAATCCAAAATTATTAAATCATCAAATAATCATGTCATGCATGTGTGTACCTTGCCATTATACACAAAATATTAAATGAAATCATTTAGGGATTATAATATTGTTGTTATTTATAGGTGCATGTGCAAGATATTTTATTAGAGATATAAGAGGTCTTAGGCAATTAGTTAATCTTGACCTAGTAACAATTATAGGGCTCAAGTGTACATCTAATCATAGTTGTTGATTATTGCATTCATGTTATATTTGAATCTTAATGAATGGTGTTACTGAGGAACATACCACCATTCTAACCAATTAATCTACAAGCCCTTTAATATACTTCTATAATTTTGTTTTATCTCACTTTGTATAGATGTTGTAAATGTTTTGCCTTAGTCTTTAATTTAATTTAATTTAATTTGAGTTGAGGTTTGAAATCTTACTATGAAGCTTGGCTAGCTTGACCATTCAAGCAACATTTGGAGAAGGTTAGCTTATCTCTAATCTATTCTAATGTAAACTTGCACTGGGATTTACATGGAAAAGAGATAGACTCAAGTGTGGGTTAAGAGAGATGCATGAGAGTAAAGGAGCTGATATGCCAAATTAGAGAATGGGAAACTTTGTATGGATTAAAATGAATTATGGTTTTGCTTGCCCTATGATAGGTTTGATAAATCTTCCTCTAAAATTTGGACCAAAAATATTAAGTATCCCATTCTCCATCATACCGTCATCAAACCAATTTCATGTGAAGTTAGGCTACCCATGGCTTTGCTCCATAAAAGTTGTCTTGTTGGTAGTGCATAAATTCTTAAAGTTTCCATTTGGCAATGAGATATTCACTATGCATCATAGTGGCTTTAATCTTGTGTCTTCCCATGGGAATTTCTCATTGGATTTCTTTTGGCCCAAACCCACGGAACCTATTAGGCCTCGTGACAAATTCTTTTTCAAATGCTATAAATTTTTTAAGGAAAAGTGCATAACAAAGTTATCCCTTAGCAATATGCCTCAACCCCTGATTGAGCCTCCTATCCTTGATGAAACCACGATTGAACCAAAATCCCTTCCAAGTAACCAATACCAAAACCCCAAAAATCCTCCACCTATTTCCTATAAGAGACCATGAGATAACCAAATAAGTCTGGTTGTGTCTCCTAAAATCAAACAAGTTTATAAAGCTAAAGAGGAAGTGGTTGAACAACCTCCCATGGTTCCTTCTATTCCTCCCTCAAGAGAAGAAAATATACCTATGGTTGATAAACCCACTCCTACACAATCACAACTTAAAAATCAAACAAAAAGAAATCAAAATGCTAGAGAGTGTAGGCATAGATTTCATGCTATTGCTCGTTTGTTACAAGCAAAAGAAGAAAAGAAAAACATAGAAAATCAAAATCCAAACTTACCTCAAGAAATGCGTGATGATTCTCCACCTTCACCAAAATTAGAAAATCCTAAACCTTGATGACAACAAGAACAAGAATCTTCCATGTATATTATCATTAGACCTTCTATTGTGATAAACTTAGACGATGACAAAGAAATTATAAATATTGATGAGGAAGTGTATAAAAAGTTAAATTTATTGTTTTCCTCTTCCATGAGCTTAAATGATAACAAACATGATGATCCTCCTAAAAAGAGTGATTCACCATGTGCTAAACTTGGTGATTGTCCTATTTTGGCACTTGACATTGTTCCTTTAGCTAGTTGTCTGCCTTCCACATACGATGAACAAGATTGGGATGTAGACGAACCACTATAGGTTGAATCACATGTGCCTTACCAGTCTTGTCTTTGTTTTTATTTTTCATGTTCTTTGTCCTAGTTTGGCACTTGACATTTTCCCTTTAGCTAGTTGTCTGACTTCCACATACGATGAACAAGATTGGGATGTAGACAACCCACTATAGGTTGACTCACATGTGCCTTACTAGTCTTGTCTTTATTTTTCTTTTTCATGTTCTTTGTGTGATTGCATGTGCATAATGTGATACCCCATACTATTCTATTTGATGTATCTTCATGTTCATTTATCTATTTGTACCTTCATTCTTCTATATGTCGTAAACCTTTATATTTTCTATTGTCTTTTGTTTTCCTTTTGGGGATGACAGAAGGTGTAGAGACATTTAGGTCTCTTCCGTGTTGACCCAAAATATTTTCTTTATTTTTTCTCTCTATGTGTCATTCTTCCCTTTTTATGAGTTATTTTGGGAATGATGACATTTTCGAGATCTATAATATCATTGTAGCAAAGACATACATTGACCTTGAATTCATGGATCCCTTGTGTGTGTTTTTGGGATTTCATTTTTAGGGAAACCCCTTCCTTTTCATGACATAGCTTTATTTGGAAACATATGCTTGACACAAGGCTTTCCAATTAATCTCTCATGTCTTATTTAGGATTTATCATTTTCTACTTTAAAGTAATTGCTCACAACATGGTGCTAGAAATTTATTTAAAGTGGGGGCATACATTTGCATTATCATTTTTGAGATCTTTCACTATATCTTATGTTTCATTGTGTAGTCTTCTTACTTCTTGTGACGTGTCTTATTCTTGGTGGTGTCATTGGGTTTGATGTCCTCCAAGAGTGTGACTTTTCTTGGCGTATGACATTCCTCTTAGTGGTGATGCTACACATTGCATTCCCTAAGTTGTAAATATTTTATCCTAGACTTGTCCTCTCTTGGATATATTAGGCATGATGTTCCCTAAGAGGAGACCTTACATGAACTAAGAAAAACCACTTTGAACATGTCTTATCCTATTTTCATTTTCTTTCATAAGTTTTTAGCATAATGCAACTTTCTAAGTGAAGCTTGAAGTTAGAACCCATTTTCATGGCCACCAAGCATAATCCACTTTGCTTGCCTATGGAGCCTTGTTTTCTCATAAGTGTTTAGCATAGCGCAACTTGCTAAACATTATGAAGTTTGAAGTTCATATTGTGTGGTGCCTTATTAAAGTTATTAGAGGTATAAATTTTGTATGGTATGGGAGCCTAATAATATTCTCTCATTTTCCACTCTTGGGGGCTCACCTAGTGGACAACGGTTCACCAGCCTGTGTGAGTGTGCATTATTGTTTGCATAGTGGACATTGAGTTCCACTTGTAAACATTTTTGGCTGAGGTTTGATCCACATCGAGTTGGAAAAACAGTTGAGGCTTGATCCATCCTTTTTCTTTTTCCTTTTTCTTTCCTTTTCTTTCTTTAAGTCTTTGACATTGTATGATTGAGTATCTTGTCATTGTTGCATACATATATATGTTTAACATAGGCATGTGTCTCCTTGTGCCTTTGAATTGGTTTTACCATGAGATCTTAGATCTTGGGCGCTTGATCACCCTCCTTGATCTTTATCATCTTATCCTTCCAACGATTGTACAATTAACCCTCTCTTAATTGTCTACTTTAGTGTGAGTTTGACACAGGGTCATCTACTCACTAAAGTGGGGGCTAAATATAGTGTAAAAAAATGTATCCCTTTACATTTTCATACTTTTTTGGGCCCTCCTAATTAAAATGGACTTAATAATGCCTTAGTTTAGTGTTGAAAAATGTATCTCTTTATATTTTCACACTTATTTGGTCCCTCTTAGTTAAATTGAGCTTAATTATGCCTTAATAAGCCCTTTTATTCATTTACAAGCCTAATAAATTACATTTTCTAAAAGGGAACAATAATTAATGCCAATACATAACACTTTAACTTGAGCTACGTGTGTTCTAGGAATAGGGACCTGGGACCCATTCACACATGGGCGAATGGGTCCTCCCTAGACCTTTGGACCAAAATTTAATTTATGTTTTTTGTGGTATTTTAACATCTCCAAATCTACATTTTAATATCAGCTTGCAATATATGAATTTTGGGAAATTAAGGATACATACCTATAAATACAAGGTTATTTCATCAAATCATGTCTAAGTTTTTCAAGAAGTAACTTAGCAATTTTATGAGCATTCTTAAAGAATTTCAAAAGCAATCAAGAGCATTGAAAAGAAGATATATCAGAGATTTATTGCAGCAATCAAGATCTATTCATCATGTCAAAGTCTTCTTGCATCATGCATATTTTTGGAGCTAACATTATGATGTAGGTTTCAAGATCAAGTTATGCATTCAAATAATTATTCAAGTGTCAATATCCACATCCAATTCAACCATTTCATGCAAGTTGCAGACCTTCCAAGATCTCCATTATCAAGGATTCATTCAAGGGTTTGTGGAGTGGTAACATAGATTTGTTCATTCTTCATTCCATATTTCATTCCATTATTTCAATTCAAGGTTTGATTACCAAAATAGGGTTTGACCAAGACAAACCCCTATTCACCCAAAAATAAACATTTTATCTCTTATGTGTGTGATTTTAGATTTAGGTTGAAGAAGGATTGAAGACCTTTTGAAGTGCAAGATTGGAAAAGTTGTCAAAGTTACAAAAGTTGTCAAATCATGGAATCTAACCTACAGATATGATTTTTTTGAGTTTTCAACACTGAAACTTGGGAAAATCAAAAGCTACAAATCAACATTAGAGGATCTCGAAAGTTGCAGAAAAACCTTGACAAAAGACCCATTCACCCATGAGTGAATGAGTCCCAGTCAACCTTCAAAAATTTCCTTTTGGTGAATGGTAAAAATCTTTCTTCCCTTCTTAGATTTGTAATTGGTTTTCTAGTTCTACTAATATAGAGTTTATTATTATAGTTCCAAGTGTTAGATTGCATTTTGGAGTTGATTTGTTATTTTTAGTTTTTCTCCCAAAAGTGTTGTTTGACCTTGACCCCTACCCTTCAAGCATAAGGAAATTAGTAGATTCTCACAAAGTTGATTCACCTAAGGGTTTTTACTCAATTCATTGTGGGGATCTCATTGCATAATGAAATATTGAGAAATAGGTGCAACATAACCCTCTTGTCATTCATTTCCATTTTTGGTGCACCTATTTTTCTTTGTTTCATCTGTGTTTTTCTTTTGGTGGTGAAAATAAAATTTTGGAATATATACTATCTCCACCAAACTTAAAATCTTGAAGTGACATCACTTCAATACATGTGACTAGGTGGAGGGTATGATTAATGAGTATGGAAATAAGATTAATGAATAGAAATCATGCAAAATTAAATGCAAGTACATAGTGAAAGCATTGGGAATCTATGTTAATTATGGAAGGTTAGTATGAGTATTTTTCAGATGAGATGAACGTAAATTTGCACATGTGAAGCTATTGGAAGAGTGTCCACAACATGAGTTTTATTTGATGTTAGTTAATTGAAATGGGTGGTGAGATAAATGATAGGTTTCTGTGTGTGATGAAAGGATGTGGAATGTATGGTTGATGGAATGCGAAGAGATAGTTTGAATGCATGAAATTTCTGATAGGCGATGTGGAATGGAGTGATCAAGATGCATGTATTGATATGAAAATCTTATTGCTGCATGTGCAAAAAAGGTGGAATGAATGTGGATGTAGTACAATTAATTTGGTACAAATATTTGAATTCGCTGATAGGTAGTGGCTATGGGTACCTTCATCAACTGGTCTCAAACTGAATTGTGGCAACTTTTATTTATGATGCTATAGGTCCCTACTGCGTAGTGAAGCTTTCTTCAAAATTATTATTGATTGTGGTACCTGTGTTGTGTGTGCACGTGAAGTAGGATAAAGAATTATACATGAGTTCTCTTAGAAGGTGAGCTGCCTAGTTAATCTGCTAAGTCACTATGAAAATAATCGATAGTATCTTGTGGTAGTATATCTATATTAGAACTAGTTTTTTGACCATATCGATGCATTAGAGAAAGAAGAAAATTATCTAAGCTCTATGTTGGCCTCTTGTATATCTTTAGTTTGTGTCCATTAACCAATAGTGAAAATCTAACTGCATCTATGGTCTACAATTTGACAGATCCATTTGGGAATACTTGTTGGATTTCATAGGTTCCCAACCATCTGAATTGTAGCTTCCCCTTATAATATTTATATTTGGAATCATATAATAAATCCTGGTCACCCACATTGAATTCTTCAGCCTTTATAAATTGATCATGCCATTTAGTCCTTTGTTTTTGAATTATCTTTATGTGATACAAGACCTCCATTCTAATTTCTTCTAACCCATTCAAATTTTGTAACCTCTCATTCTATACTGTTGTCAAGTCCATTTCAAGTTCCTCTGCTATTCTAAGTATCTTATATTAAAATTCTATTGGCAAAATTTCTATTTTTCCATACACTAGTTCATAAGGTGTGAAACCTGTAGTTGTTTTCCATGTTGTTCTATAGGCCCACACTACTTTAGGTAATCTAGCTGCCCAGTCTTTCCTATGAATCTGAACTATTTTGGTCAGAATATTTTAATTTATTTGTTGGTAACCTCCACCTTCCCATTGGGTTCGGGGTGATAAGTTGCCGATTTTCTATCTCTTATTTCATATTCTTCAACCAATTCAGAAATGAGTTCAGAAGTAAACTAGGGACCTTGATTAGTCGCAATTTCTCTAGGTACTTCATACCTAGTAAAGATGTTTTCATACAAGAACTTAGCTACATTTCCATCTTTTGCAAACTCCAATGTCTTAACTTCAACCCACTTTGTCAGATAATTTATGCAAACTTAAATATACTCCTTGTTGTTAGATGCTAGTGAAATAGGGAAAATAAAGTCCACCCCCCATTTGTTACATGGTGCTATTGTCAACTGTGGTTGTAAATGCATCTCATCTGTCCTTGTTATTTTTCCCATTCTCTAACATCTATCACAACTCCATGTATACTTTATCGAATCGTTATGGAGAGTTGGCCAATAGTAACCTATTGTTAAGATCTTAAATTTTATCCTTTTGGTTGCATAGTGACCTATGTTATGCCTATCACACACATGCCCTGTTCGGAATGAGGACCCTCTTTTTTTCACCCTATTGGGTCATTTTATTTCTGCCTCATTTTTTGTGCCCCCGTTTTGGTGTACTTAATGGTCAAAATTCCTCTTAAGTCCCATCTTAAGTTGACCATGTGTTGCCCCTCAAAATTTGCTGTCCTGAAGCTTCCTTGGCATTTCACCATTTGCTAGCGTCCGTGGGGCCTCCCGAGCCCGGATTGTCGAAATTCCCCTCTCAGGTTTCCTTGTCTGTTTCAACTTTTTATGATAGCTTTCGGTTGGCGCCTTTTCGACTTCCGGGTCCCAGCTTCCTGTTTTCCATTCGAAAAGCTTGAGCAGAATCTGATATTTTCGTCACGCCTTCCAATCTTGGTTCTTCGGGTTTCCTTGCCCGGATTTTTGTCTCGATTTCGCTATTTTTGGATGGCCATCGGCCCACGTCCTTCTGATTTTCGGACCCCGACACCTTCTCGGCCATCGGATCCTCACTCAACAAGTTTTGGACAGTAGTAACCCAACATCATTTCGGACCTCAGGCTCAAGATTTCCCGTTGCCGTCGTTAATTTGAATCCACCAACCTCATCGACTGTCGTACTTTCATTTATTAGGGACATTAATTGTGATTAAGGGTATAAATATTTGGTCTAACATGTCATTTTCACATGTTAGGAACAATGGAAAAGTGTAGTGCCATCATTGCCTTTGTGCCTGAACTATCCCTTCGTCATTCTTCGAGTATTTGGCAACGCTATTCATCGGGTCTCCAAGGTATGCTCGCCCTCTAAAAACTTGCTTCCTCTTTTCATGGTTTTATGCTTAAGTAGTGAAAAATAGGGGGAAAAGTTTGTATAAATTTAATAGAGGGAACACCTTGCCATAAAACCCATGTTTTGAAATTTCCCAAACATCCCTCTAAAACTTAGAAAATAGAACTTAGAACCTTGTCTTCCTGTCATTATTCTTCGAATTAAGCGACCGCCCCCTCTAGGCTCGAGACCTACAGACACCGTTGCCATTCAAAATTTGGACTTAACACAAGCTTGCCTCAAATGACGAAACGCCCCGCGGGTTCTAGCCTTCGGGACTCTGCTTCCGGATTGCTGCTTCATCTCTGCTGTTTCAAATGACGTTCTCACCTTGCCCATCTTGGTCTCGAACCCCGGCTTGCCATTTGACGTGAGACCTTAAACAAAATCTTCCATGTCCAAGCAAAATTTGGGCCTCGATTTGCGGACTTTCACCCATGGGCCGCCGTTGCAATGCTACTGTTTCAAACGCCCGTCGGGTGACTGCCTTCTGGCTCCCAGGTCTTGAGTGCTTCCCTGCCAATGTTTTTTTAACAAAAATCTTTAAGTCCTTGCCTCTATCGAACCTCGCCCACCGGACTTTCGCCATCGGGCTTCCGTCCCATCTCGACCATCCTGAATGACAATCTTAAACCGTCCTTTTGACCCTCGGATCTTGACATCCCAATCTCGACCAACTTTTAACAGATGAAAGTGTAAGCAAAAATCTCTTCTCGTGTCTGGTCCACCGGGTGGCGGGTCCCAAACTTCCGTCCCCACTTCGTTGTTTCTTACGACTATCACGTAGCAGCCTCTCGACCTCCATGGCCCAGGCCCTCGAATGAATTTTTTTGCAAAGGCTTTGTCCCATGGCCTTTCGCCTCCCGGGCTCCAAACTCCAGAACTCCTCCTCCGGAATGCCATTTCTCCTAAGCTGTTTCAAACAACTAACACTTGACAGCCTTCCCTTGGTTTGATCCTGGATGCCTTAATGGGGACCTAAATGACCTCCAATCTAAAAACAAATGATGATCCATGTGCTAAAATGTGATCAAATTTCTCATGGACCCTTCATTATCCAAACCTAAGATTGAGAGAAATCATCCGGACCTTCCCACTCTATTTGCCCTCTAGAACAATATTCCGACAAGGGAAGTATTGCCTTTGGGGCCCGGGTCATCCATTTTCCTTCTAGTGAACCTTCAGTGACAAATTCAACTAAGTGTTAGACATTTGAATGATAGATTATTTGATCTAACCTTGTTTCGAAAGGATTTGGCTAACCGTTTATGTCGCCATGCTAGATTGTACTTAACCCCGCCTCTATGTGCAGGATATATGGAATCGGGTGCAAAAACCTCGGGGGCAACCAAGGACAAAGGAAGGAAAATTGCCAAAGCTCCTCGAGGCAAGGAGGATAAGGATCAAATGAAGTACCAATTCCAGGGAGTGTCGTTGCACTCCAGGGTCATGACCAGGTGGAAGGACATCACTGAAACAAATATTGGGCAAGTCAATATTGATGAGTTCATACAAAGGGTTAGAATAATCCCCAAAATAGATAATGCAAGACTCATCAGGAGCAGTGGAATAGCCAAGGTTGTAGGTTTCCATCTCACCTTGATTGTCCCTAAGTTGGTAATGGCCTGTAGAGAGGCATATCAATCAGAAACAAGAACTATTGTCGATAGGGATGGAAACATCCTGGCCGACATGTCACCATCAGGAATAACAAAAACTTTCCACATTCTTGTCTTCGGAAAGATGGAGTTGCCTACTATCCAGGAATGCAAAGAAATGTGGGATGAAGACCCCATAAGATGCAAGAAGCTCATAAACTAGTATTGGCTAAAAGACAGATGGGGTAGTACTACAAAGGTTCCCCAAGAACTCTTTCACAACGATTTTTTTGATGATTATCATGATTTGGTCACTTTGCTAAGTACAGTATTGGGCCTCCCCACTGTGGCCCATTTTCAGGAATGGGTGGTGTACTTCATTGAGCACATTCTCCACGGGAAGGACACCATGTTCCACTAGGGAAGAATAATCAGTGACCGCTTTCATGATCAATTCATGAGCGTCAAGAAAAAATCCAAGTTCTACATGACCTCTTACCTGGTATACTCACTGGCTGATAAGAGGCATTATAATGGATTATTCAAAGTTCTAATCAAAGTGCCTGGTAGGGAACTCAAGGCATTCAACAAGTACCCTCAGCTATAGTTTAGGAACTTCAAGAAGGATTATTGCAGAGTAAACGATGCATCCATCACTTACATCATCAGGTTGCTTGACGGAGATTTTGAGAGAAGAGTCTCCCACAGTGCTCAAGATTTTCTAAAACAATATGCTTTCTTGTTTATCCAGCACCCCAATTTCATGTACATCCGTGCCCAAGGCTTCCCAAAAAATCCAAACAAGCTACCTCGGTACCCTAATGACCGGATTATATTTTTGGAACTCTCTTGGCAGTTGCACAACATTCACACCATTTTGAGTAGCAAGCATCTAACGGGGATCCCTTATCCCCTTACACTCGGCCAAGGGATGTATGAGCTTAATACTTCCCAGTGTGCAAGCAATTTAGAGAAAGAATTGGTGGAATATCACTTCAAATCTCACATGGCTAGTCCATGAGTGGACCCATACAGTTATGTTAGAAAGATGATTGGACAAGAGTTTTCCCACCTCCGCAATGTTGAAGATTTTTGGGCCAATTGCAAAGATGACTTGGAGGTGCAGCTAAGGCACTATATGCGGATGACCACATACTTTGTGAAGAGAGTGAATTTGTTCCCAGTGCCTGATCATCTTGAGGAGGATGAGAGCATCGTGATCGACCCTAGGTACAATGCCATCACAAACGTGCCGCTGCCACTAATTGATTGGAATGAGCTAGAGGTTGATGACCTCAACATAGTTACCAAGCCTATTGAGGCTCAAATGAAGGCATGGATAGATGAGTGAGTTGCTCAATTAAAGAAACAAAGGGTTGTCTTGACATTAAAGGGGCTCGAGAGCAAGCCAAGTGGTTCAGGTGGTGGGACAACTGTTGCATCAACAAAAGAAACATCTAAGTCCCCTCCATCAGTTCATTAAAAAAAGAGAAAGGAGATGGAGGAGCAACAGTCCAACCCAAAGGTGTATGCTAGGAAGGCCTCGGAGGGTGAACCTCCCAAGAAACATAAGCGAACAAGTAGTGTCACCGAAATGTCGATAATTGAGGAAGATCCACTCCGTGAGGGAGAGGAGATGGAGGCTGATCAACCAAAGTCTCCACCTATTTCATCTACTGCCGCAACCACTACTGCTATTGTCACCACTCCGCCTATCCCACACACGGTAGTTGCATCCTCTCCGCCTGTGGTGGACATCTCCATCTATCTTGCTTCTACTTCTCCCATCACGTGGGTAATATTGGTTGATTTGTCCTCCACCACTACCTCACCCATTTATCATCCTCCATGTCTCCTTCCTTTTCTCTTCCAACTGCCATCGTTGCAACCGCAATGCCTGCACTCACTCTTCTTGAATCCTTTGTAAAATACATGAAAAATGTGCCCTCTAAGCTCTCAGGAATGTTTGCAAATACGACAGTACAGGCTGCGATGGCTTAGGTAATAATTAGCACTCTAGTTCCTCCTCCTCCTACTGAGCCACCAAAAATGGAAGGCACCATGCAAATTTATGAGGAATTGGACCGTCGAAAACAATTAGAATCAGGTAAGAGATTGGAAGAGGAGGCAGAAGACTATCCTAAACACCCAATATACGAGCATCGAGTAATCGACGAGGTTGCCTATGAGTCCTCCAGTGATGAGAGCGAAGACACAAAGATAATTGAAGAGATAGCTGATATCGAGCTCGATGCTGAGTGGGCTAAGAAAGTCAAGGAAATTAAAGACAAGGAGGCTGAAAAACAACCTATTGGTGAAGAAGAGGTTGCTGTCATAGGGATGGAGGGTGATAAGTTTCCAATGAAAGAACGAGACCATGCACTTGGATATGATGAAGGGGTTTCTCCTCATAAAGAGCAAGAAGATAAGGAAGAAGATAAGCCAAAAGAAGAGGCTGAAAATTATGAGGATCTAGAAATTGAGAAGCCCGGGCATGATGAGGAAAAAGAAGAAAAAGATACTGAAAGGGAAAATAGTCCCGATGAAAATTTACCTACCAAATCCCCTGTCAGATGCATAGTGTTCATTCAGGACTCCGATGAAGAGAAGGAAGATACAAGGATGGAGAAGGAGACCCTCAATAATAGAGCAATTGAAGTCAAAGAAGAAGAAAGGGGGGATAAAGTCCTCAATACCTGATTGGTTGGAGAGACAACTAGAAAAGAAGGCTCCCACTCCAAAAGACAAGGGAAAGGCTGGAAGCTATATTGGGTCGAGCCCAGATCGACACTAGGAAGGAGAATAAGCCAAAAATTAGGTCAAAGGTAACGATGGATGCCTTCGGATCCAGAGCAGTACAAATAGCTACGCCGGTGGTGGAAGAGCAGGGAATAAGTTATAACGTATCCACCATTAACTTGGGAGTGGCAACTAGGGAGTAGAAGGTTGATCATCTCCAGGAATCAGTCGCCACAGTGGCACATCTCATTCAGCAGGACAAAGTTTCCAAGGAGGAGCTTAAGGCACAGGTGGCTGATTTGACAACCTATATCCAACAATGGTCATCCATAGAGGAAAAACCAACCACATCCTCAGATTCATCATAGTTGCTATCAAAAGAGAAGATTAACAAGCTCAAGAAGAGAAAGAGCTTGGACAAGACCATGAAAAATTGGTTTAGGTAGGTCTTGGATGTTGGGAACATAGGTATCAATTGCGTTGTTTGGACAACAAAAAGGTTCTTGTTGGTGAAAATGTCTCTTGAGGGTGCGAGGAAGATTTGCATAGAATTCCCAAAGAAGTATGGGGCTGCTTACCCAAAAATTGAGGCTATCCTCAAGCTGCCAAGTGAAATTTGGGAGAAGGATTTTTCCTTCAAAGATGATGATCATTGGTTGATGGATGTGTGGAAACGAGACTTTGATCATCGGAGGGAAAGGCTGGAACATGTACTTGAAAGGGTAAATCCGGATGTTGAGTGGGCCAAGGAAGCTAGGGAATATTGCTTTCGATATGTAAAGCTAATGACGGGATATGAGATGCCCTCAGTCCAGATCAATTCGAAAAATATAAAGCCTCACTTCCAAAAGAGGATGGAAGATGGGATGTCGTCCAAAATTACTATAGATTTCATGAGCTTTGCTACCCGAGCTTTCGCCCAATCCGAGCTATTCAGAGATCACATTGCCAAGTATGAGGAGGACTGGGAGAAGCTTGTTAATAATTCCAAAGAGTGGAGCTACCAAGTGCTGAGATCCGACATCATGGAGGTCGATAAGCTCCAACCGATGATCTTGAAATTTATGGAGTATGCAGCTTCGAAGAAGCAAGAAGGAAACCCTATTATTGATGAAGAATTTCTAAAGGAATACCTATAACAAAGAGCAATCTGCAATAGGACAAAATGCTATAGTGCTGCCACTAGAAGACAAAACAGGGATATGGAAAAAGTATATTTTAGAAATGTAATATATTGGGGGGTAGGTAGAGCCCTAGTTTATAGTGAATTGTGGCCACACAAATGTAAACCAATCTTGGCCACATGTTCTACTTTTGGGACACTATAAATAGGGGGGTCTCCTCTCATTTTCAAGGAGAGTTGATTTGTTGTAAAGACATGCTATAGAAATTGCAATAGAAATACATTGACTTTGGTGCATTTCCAGATTTATTCTCATGTTTCATGCTTCTTCTCTCATAGTTGGATGATTTAGTTGAATTGTTTTGCTGTTTTAGTTTCTTTTCAGCTATCTTTGGTAGATTCAGTAATGCTATTCATGGTTATGAATATTTTTACTGTTTAGATGCTTTTCTTGTCCATACTTTTGGTTGTTTATTGCTGGTAGATAACTGTGTAAAGTTAGTCTGGACCTAGATTTGAAGCCGCTTTTAAATATTTATCTTTATTCATGCATATGTATGGCGAATGAATGATAAAACATCTGCAGTCCTTAGAAGATAACACATATTTCATGACATTGTGAAATTTTGTTTTTAAGGAAAATGTCCACAGTAGAAACCTGCATGATCACTGTTCATTGGTAGTTGCAGGTCTAGGAACCCTCTCTCTTCCCTGCCCTTTTTCATTTTTTTTTAAGAAGTAATCTGTGCTAAGGTTCATTACACATTGTAAAGCCAAATCCAAAACAGAAATGGAGTTCAAGATTTCTATTTGAACCTGCAGCAAACGTACAATAACTTCCCCATCTCAGAAACTCCATTTGCAGATCCAATCCCCTTCCAGCTAAACTCATGTAAGTCCACCTTATGATTCTAGAAAATCACATGAAACAAATGAGATATTCCAAGCACTGTCAAGACCTGACATTAGAGACCTTGGGATAGTGTTCTACAATTTGATTGTGGAAGATTGTCTTTCAAGAGAGGTGATGCACCTATGCATTACCTATGTTGAGAAGTGCATAAAACACCCATCAACAAACCCCACAAGGCTCATCATGGAAAGATTTTAGGATGTCAAAGACCTCATCTTCTCTTATACATCTCCTGATAATATTATTTTGACCAGTGTAGAAGAGGTAACCAACTACCCAAGAATATGGAAAGCTTTTATGCACTAGTTGTTTCTTTTGTCTAGGAGAGAAATGTGATGGTATCTACCCTACCACTAATTAATTTGCAACATCAGGAAATGATGGTGTTTTTACAATAAGAGAAAATAAATTCTCATCTTGGAAAGAGTCATCCACAACACCTTCTTCTATTTGTGGGGTGATCCTACAAAGTTGGTTTACAATTTATGAGAGGAACTAAAATTTGCTGAAATCACATATTTTTAGAAAATATGATGATTTAAGCCTTAAAAAACTTTCCATTTTAAGGATTCCAATTGAAAAGGGTTTGATCAAACCACCTTAGATCAAACCCCCTTGGATAAAACCTCACTAGTTTTAAACCATACCTATAAATGAGTCTCCTTTACACCTATCAAAATTATGATAAAATTTCACTTTTAATTTAACTTTTGGGGGATCAAATGAATTCATTTAAAATTTATTTTAGATGATTATGGTAGTCCTCAAAATGAGCTATCCAATGAATATAATTTTAACATGTTTTGGTTTTATTATGTATTTGTTTTTTTAGTTTTATTAAACATAGGTTTTTCATCAAAAATGGAGGTCTCTGTTCCGCACATGTGGAAAAATAATTGATTATATTTTTTTTTTGAAAAATATGAGTGCACCGGATATTGAAGTCCTTGATCCAACAAAAAAAATAAAATTGAATTTCGATATATACAAAAAATGTTACGCATTATACGGTCGCACTATGTTTGAATTGTAATTGGTTTGACTTCAAAACTTGATTAAGGAAAAAATATTCAATAAAAAACTATCTTATCAAGTGGAATCAGTAGATATTAGAGTTAAAAATCTAAATTTGAAAGAATTAGAATTTTATCCTTCATGGAAAAAAAGTTATGCATTATACGGTGTGCGTCACTTTTTAAAAATGTTGTTTTCCAGAAAAAAACTAGCTTTCATGGGAGATGGAAAAATAAGTGAAACTTGATTCCAAATTTCTTGAAAAAAATACTTTTAGAATCTACAAACAAAATTTGATGAGACTCTAGTTTTCATCATCTTCAAATTCCTCATGGTTTAGCCGCTATAGGTGCTCGAATGTGAAGATTTAGTTAAAAATAATAATTTTATTGTCTAGTTTGGCCAAAAATTGTAAACCACTGTTGTGGGATCACCCTGTGTGGGAAATCTAGACAAAAAATCTACCACCACATTAGTTTTCCCAGGCTTATCCACTATTGTTATATCAAAATCCTGTAGTAAGAGATTCGATTTGACCAATCTACTCCAAACCATAGGTTTTTTCATTAAGTACCTTATTGGAGTGTGATCTATGTGGATAAAGACTAGATAGCCAACAATGTAATGCCTAAATTTGTTGATGGCATAAATGACTGCCATCATCTATATTTCTCTATGACAGTGTAGTTAAGCTCAACTCCTTGTAAGTTTTTGCTGATGTAGTAGATAACATACTCCTTATTACCTTATTTTTGTCACAATACTACTCCTATATCAAGAGAAAAAGCATCAATGTGTATGTGAAAAGGTAATGTCCAACTTGACCCTCTCAAGGCAGGTGCTTTTGTCAAAGCTATTTTAAGTGCTTCAAAGGAGTGCTGACATTTTGTAGTCCAGTAAAATTCGATGTCTTTGGTGAGTAGAACAAACAAATGTACTAAAATTTTACCAAAGTCTTGAATAAATCTCCTATAGTAGCTTGCATGTCCCATAAAGCTCCTTACATCTATTTTTTTCTATGGCATAGGAAGTGTAGAGATGATATCAATTTTATGGGGATCCACTTTAATTCCTTCACTTGATATAAAATAACCTAGAATAATCCCTTGAGTCATCAACATAAAACATTTCTCATGAATCAATGATAGATTGTATTCCTGACATCTTTTCAAAATATTCTCTAGATTGTTGAGTGCTTCTTCATACGTTTCTTAATAGGTAGTGAAGTCATCCAAGTAGATTTACATGGAATCATGAGAATAATTGAGAAGTACTTAACATCGCCCTCTGCAAAGTGGTTTCAGAATTACATAGTCTAGAGGGAAGAACAAAATAGGAATATGTACCCCAAAGGCATGTAACTGTAGTTTTATTCTAGTTCTTTGGAGCTATCTTTATCTGGTTATAGCCACTAAATCCATCTAGAAAGGAGAAGTACTTTTTACCTGCTAGGGAATCAAGCACTTAGTCAATGAAAGGCAAGGGAAAGTGATCTTTTGTAGTGTATGTATTTAGATCCCTATAGTCCACACATACCCTCCATTTTCCTCCTTTCTTAGGGATAATAACTAATGGTGACACCCATTGACTATCAAAAATAGGGTAAATGAAGCTTGCATCAAGTAATTTTTGTAGCTCAGTTTTAGTTGTCTCTCAAGGAAGGGTTCATTCTCCTTTGTGCTTGTCTAATTGTCTTGAAACCATCATTTATGTAGATCTTGTGCATGCATAGTTATGGATCAATCCCTTTTATGTCATGGTAGTCCCATGCAGAGGCTGCTGCAAGTGCTTGCAACACAGTGTTCAGGGAATTCTTCTGTTCTTCAATTAGTCCATTGTTAACATTCAAAATTTTACTTGGCATGATTTCCAATATTTTGTACTTTGATTGTATAGATGAAAGGTCAAGTCCATTAATATTGGAGACACATTGTTGTGGCATTAAAGAACGGAAAATCTAGGATACTTCTTATGATGAATTTACACGTATAATATTTTTTAGCGGATCCTCTAGACATGAAAGACAATCTTGTTGTTGTAGGTCCCTAACGTAGTTATTCTATATAATGTGGTCAATTAAGTCATCCTCATTTTGGTTTGTTAATAGGGGCTATGCTCAATATTCATGAGAGTTTATAAGGAATAGTGGTCCTCTTCATCAAGGTAGGCCATATAGTCTACTCTAGATTTTCATGAGGTTGGAATGGTGGATAGAGGACCAATTTATTGGTCACAATTCAATTTGATATTATAATGTTTCAAGACCTATAACCTATGAATGCATCAGTTGTTGCTAACCATGGTCTACCTAAAATAAAAGGATATCTTGCAAGGTTGACCTTTGGATACAATACTATGAAATATGTAGGATACTCCCATGAATCTAATGCTATGACTAAGTCCTCAATGATCTCCTCATGTTTCACTGTTGACCTATCTGTTGATGCAGGAGCATCGAGTGGTGTAGGGAGAATCTTGCATCACCAAAAAAAATGTTTTTCCTTATTTTCTTTAGTTTTTTTGAATCCCATGATGACACTTAAGGAGTGTAAGATAGTCAAAAGTCAAAAAAGGTAAAAAAATGGACACTTAACTATTTTTAGTAAGTCGGCCTAAACAGTATGGACCTAAAAATTTACCCCAAGGAGCGAAACTGAAAAATATTTTTGACGACAGAAGAATTGTATCAATACCCTGTACTGTTTGGGAGATATTAAATTTTTTGTCCTGAGAAATTTCTCCAATGCATCTTCAAATTCAAATTTGAAAACCTTAGAAGCCCTGAAGCAACTCAAAAAGTGGATGAAATGATCTTTGATGTTTCGATGTTGTAGATCTCTTTGAGAGCTTTCCAACGATATATTAGAATAGAAAATTAGACACCCAGATCAAAAGTTATGGCCCCACGAAGCTACCCCACTAAAAAGTGAATTTCATTAAAATATCTTCCTAAGAAAGAAATCAAACAACGAGACTTTTGGCGCCAAAACAAAAGGGAAAGTTACAATTTCTAGAACATTCTAGGGCGATTATTGGGTGAAATAAAAGGGTTAAGTGGAGGTTGTAGAAGGTGGATCCATTAGTGCAAATTGTGGCTCTAAATAATAGATTTTATTTTTAGAGTTGATTTGGATGTAATGAATCAAGCCCATGAGGCTGTAGCCCTATAATTTTTGAATTTGTAATTTCATTTTAATTTTTTTTTGAAAGTGGGTTGTTTTCTATCTTGCCTTTTATGTGTTGTTATTTGTTATTGTGTTTTGTGTGGGGTTTGGGTAGTGTAGCCCTCATCATCTGGCAACTGCAAAATAGTTGGTGTAGGTATAAGGTTAGCTAACTAAAGTAGCTACATTGTCTCCTTAGTCATGATATGAATGGCTGCCCCCAATTTAATCAAGGTGTTTTTGAGAAGGGCCCCATTTATCTTAACAGATGCACTACTGGACTTTCAGGGTCTATATATTTAAGGATAGTTATATTCCCTAACATAATTTCAGTAAGGTTCCCTAGGACATAAACTGTCTGAGGGTCCTTCCTCTTTCTCCCTGGCTTCTTAATATAAATATCTCTTACTATCTTGGCATAGATTGTAATATCCTTGATAGCTTGAATGAGGGGAATTTTGATACTTACATCCTTAAGTTGACCCAATAGGTCTATCTCAGCTTGGGTATAATGTCTTTAAATGGATAAACGCTCACGAAATGGAGGCTTTGGACTTGAAATGGTCTAGTTTACCTGATTTAACCCAGGCTCCAGAGGTGAATTGTCTAAAGCTTCAATTGTGGGTTCCTCATCTACCATCTTTGTGATTTGAGGGATGAAGTTCCAACTAGTGTTTACCCTGACTTGAGGTGGACATCACTCACCTCTACCCCATGAGTGGGGTATTGAATAGCCTCGTTAGTGTATGCTTGTTGGACACACTTGTTATTGAGGTTAGGTGCAGGTTGGGCATGTAACTATGGTGCTCTTGGTGGCTGAGATGTTGGGTTTGATGGATTGGGCATGATGGTTCACTATTGTAGATGAGAAGGCATCAAAGACTATTGGTAATTTATATTTTGGTGCTGCCACTATTGGCCCTTTTGCCATTGTGGCTACAACTGATTTTGCTGCACTAGCCATTGAGGTTTATAATTGGAACCTTGAAAATTTTGTTGTGGCCATAAATTTGGTTGCTGCTTGTTCTAGTTTTGTTGGGGGTTTTGCCATTGCTGAGGATTTTTCCATTGGTTTTGGTTATTTGGCCAAGGCTATGGATTCCAACTAGAGAAATTGTGATTACCAACTAGAAATGATGTATTGAAATTTAGAGGGTCTTGTGGCATACCTTGTCTTGGTTTCCATGGCCTTCTTTGTGAAATGTAGAACAACTATCCATGTTCACCTTCCAGTGGTTGAAAATATGGTTTCTCTAATTTGTCTTCTGCAATACTTGCTACCCTTTTAAACTTGTAGTTATATTTTCTTCGTCTGTAATTCAGGTAGTATTCAATAAAATTGCTTCAGACTCCTCTTTCTTTTTCTTCACATGTATAGTGTTCAACTGATTAGCTAGGTGAGTTATAATTTATTCTTTCATGTTGGAAAATAGGTTACTTAAATACACTCTTGAAACCCCATTACATGTCTTGCCAATGGTAGATGTTCTTCCCCCCTTGAAATTTTGGTAAAGGTCCTTGATTAGTTTCTACAAACCTTGCAGATATCTTTAAAAAGTAACTGAGACACATCCCCTGACCCAACAAGATTAAGGGCATCCATGCAATAATCATTGACTCCTCTCAAAAACACAAGCTTTAAGGATTCTTTTGGGAGTCTATTCTATGGATTCTTCTTTAAGTAGAATTCGAACCTTTCTACATAATCCTCCAATGGTTCATTCTAAAAATTTCATCTCTTCTCCTATCAACTTCTCTACAATAGTCTTGGTATTTTTCCAAGAATTTTATTTTCATGGTGTTTCAATTTGGAACAACATCTCTACCTAGTCCCATAAACCATCTCATGATAGCATCCTTTAAAGTTGCAAAAGATAGCTTGAGCCTATGAGCATCAGTTGCGTACTCATAGCTCCTATATAGGACATCAAACTCGAGCAATAATGTGTCTGGATCCTTAATTACCAAACCATAGAAGAATGCTAATATTGAAGGAGATATATTCTTCAGGACAATAGCCCTCCCTTGGTTGGTAATTGGAAATTCTAGAGTCACATATTCTAGCGGATCATTCATTGCTGTATTAGCCATGGTTTGGAAGGTCCCCTTTGTGTTTGTAGTAGATGTTGGTGAAAGAGAAATTTCTTCTTCAAGAATATCGTTACTTTGATTACTGTGGTCACCAATATCTACTCTAGCTTGTTGGTTTGAGGGGATAAATTTTTCCAAAGAATCTCTCTACCTTCACATAAAATAGGTATGACTTTATATAGAAAAAAATCCTGCACAATGCTAGTGAAATGTTTCGGTATTTGAAGGGATAAAGCCTAATTATTCTAATACTGAAAACAATTTTAAACTAGGAAAGATTGGAAATAAAAAAACTAATGTTTGAAAGTAGAACCATTCTCAATAACAATGCCAAAAAAGTAGTGTCCCTACTAAAGTCTAGTAAACTTGGTGGGAATCACACAATTCAGAGGGGAAAACCTAGTTGAATAGTCTACTTGAACCTTTGGAAAGACCACCATTGAATTATCAACCAGGGCTATTAAGATTGTGATGGTACTGTTGTGCCTTTTGCACACACGATCCGTTCTGAACAGGGACCCTCTCTTCTCTCTTTTTATTTTCAGGTCCTTTTGTTTTACCTCATTTTACGTACCCATTTTTGTACCCTAAGGGGTCGACACATTCCCCAAAGTCATATTTTAAGCTTGACCACAATCGCCCCTTTAAAAATGCTAAATCTGGGGTCAATTCGGGTTTCCCTTGTTAGAATGCCCTTTCTGGCATCCGCTGCGCCCTCTGGGCCCGGACTTTTGGGTTTCCCCTTTCGCATTTCCATCTTGGTTCTGCCATTTCAGAACGGTAGCAGCGCTACATCTTTCTAGACCTTGGATCTCGGATCTCGGATTTCCTCGTCTAGAATTTTGCTTGAGCTTTGCCATTTTGACGGCTGTGGCTGGATAGCTTCCCGGCTGTTGGACTCCGATCCTCCCACCGCCGTTTGCGAATTTGAACCCACCAACTCACTGGTCATCGTACAACTAAATTTATTTATGTGTTAATGACCATTTTGGCTATTTAAATGAATTTTCCGGTCGACATTATTAATCGACCAAGTCATAAAAAATTTGCAGAGCTCCAGGGCGTCCGACATTTTCTGCCCCACAGTTTGAGTTCTTTTTCCAACGTCTCCTGCACATTCGACAACCTTCTTCTTCGGGATCTTGAGGTACACTCGCCGTCACCGCGCCTTGTCCTTTATTTTGTGAATTTCTGGGTCTTAAGCAATGTAAAACATAAAGTTGGGTTCAAAACTGGCAAATTGGTGCCTTCCCCTAGAAAACCCATATGTTTAAAAATGAAAAATCCATTGTTCGAGGCCTTGAAACTCAATTCGAAACTTGACCTCACTGCGACCGTTCTTTGGAATAGTCGCCGACGTCTCCCGGGCCCGGGCCTTCTTGTGGCCGTCTGTGAAACTCAAAGCTAAACTTCAAAGGTTTCGTTCACCCAAATTTGTCTCAGACCCCGGCCTCCGGATTTCCCATCGCGGGTTTTCGTGTCACTCCCCGGGACAAAGTCAAAATGGGAAAAGGGGAGCAAATTGTCACCGGGATTGGACACTTGGAATTCCCCTCCCGGAGTTTTGTCCTAATTTTTCCATTCTGACGACTTGTCCCGAGCGTCCTCCTGGACCTCGGACCCCGATTAGATGATGTCCGATTCCCAAATTTAGAGAAGAAACCAATGTCCGCAATCAAGTTGGACTTCGCTATCTGGGGCTCTATCTTCGGGATTTCATCTTGAGTTCGCCACTCTAAATGATAATGGGTAGATGACTTCCCGACTCCTGGGCCTTGATGCTTCATCCTCCGTGGCAAGCTTACTTGAATGATCTAGCATCCAAGTGAATTCCGGACCCCGACCTCCGAAATTTCGTCCCCGAAATTTGGTGTCGCATTTGCCATTTTATGCGGCCGTCTCGGGACGTCTTTCTGAGTCCCAGACCCTGGTGCGCTTCTCACCTAAACCAAAATCCCAGCGAACATTTGAAGCCTCTTTCAGATTCTGACCACCAAAATTCCCCTCTCGAGATTCCGTTCCATTGGCATCATTTTAATGGTGAACTCAGGGCGACTCTTCGACCTCCGGGTCCCGGCCCGTTGTTCGCCGCTTGGTTTCCCGAATCCTCAAATTGTCTCTAGAGATTGCCCTCCGGATTGCCGCATCCATTTCACCGTTCCGGATGGTTGACCCATAGCCACTTCCCGGCGACGACAATCCGAGCTCCGGATTTTGGTGCCCAAAATTCCGCCTCCCCTGCGCCATTTCCAATGGTTGTCCTGCATCTGATGCCCAAACTCCCAAATGAAGGATCAAACAACCTCCAAATCCAAAATGGATTTTGACCTATTTGCTAAAATTAGGTCTTCCTTCACGACAACCTTCAATTAACCAAATCCAACTCCGGGAAATGTCTTTGGGAGTTCCATCCTCAAATTTCCCTTTCAAACGACATTCTGCGAAGGGAACTTCAGCCCTGGGAGCCTGGGTTATCTACCTTACTTTCTAATGATGAAGTATCAGGTGTTATGTGCTTATTGAACATGAATAACGATTGCAAAACTAATCTTGATGTGCAGGGACTTCTCCGGAGCCATTTTTTCATGTTTATTGTTACTGATTCACGTCTTTTGTGCAGGATTTATGGAATCCGGCACAAAAACTTCTGGTGCCTCGAAGGAGAAGGGTAAAGGAGTAGCCAAAACACCTCGAGGCAAGGAGGATAAGGACCTGATGAAGTACAAGTTTCAAGGGGTCCCCATACAATCTAGAGTCACCAATCTCTGGAGGGATGTCAAAGATACCAACATCGGCTAGGTCGATGTTGACGAATTCATACAAAGGGTCAGGGTGAACCCCAAGATAGAGAATGCAAAATTGATAAGGAGCAACGAAATTGCCAAAGCTGTAGGCTTCCCATCAGCCTTGGTGGCCCCAGAACTGGTAATGACATGCATGGAAGCATATCAGCAGGAGACTCGAACTATAGTGGACCGGGATGAAAATATCCTTGCAGACATGTCCCTGTCGGGTATAACAAAAACTTTCCACATTCCTGCCTTCAAAAGCATGGAGACCCCCACCATGGAGGAATGGAAGGAACTATGGGAGCAGGATTTATTGAGGTGCAAGAAATTAATCAATCAATATTGGTTGAAGGATAAGCGAGGTAGTGCTGGAAAGCTCCCTCGGAGCTTTATCGCAGTAATTTCTTCGAGGATTACCATACCTCGTAACTTTGCTGAGTTGAGTAATGGGCCTTCCTGCTGCGACCTTCTTCCAAGAATGGATGTTCTATTTCATGGAGTAGATTCTCCGTGGTGATGGCGTCGCCTTCTATTGGGGAGAGATAATCAGTGACTGTTTCCATGAGAAATTCATGACCGTAAAGAAGACCTCCAAGTTCTTCATGACTTCCTACCTAGTGTACTCCCTCGTGGACCAACCACACTATCAGGGATTGATTGCGGTACCCAGTGGGGCATCAGGGGTAGAGCCCAAGCCATATGATAAGTACCCTCAACTGCAGTTTTGAAATTTCAAGAAAGATTACTGTCGGGTGAACAATGCGTTCATCGCCCACATCATCCAATCCCTAGGAGGCAACTTTCAGAGAAGAGTTTCACATAGTGCCAGAGCCCTCCTCAGGCAATATGCCTTCCTTTACATTCAATTTCTAAAGTTCACATACATCCGCACCCAGGGATTCATAGAAAGACCAAACAAGCTGCCCTGGTACCCCAATGACCGGATTATATTATTGGAGCTGTCTTGGCAATGGAGGCACATTCATAACATCTTGAGTAGTAAGCATCTGGCGAGCACACCCTACCCTATTGGGCTTGGCCAAGGAATGTACAAGATTCATACCTCTTAGTGTGCGGGGTATTCGAAAAGGGAGTTGGCTGAGTATCACTTTCGGCAATATACGGGTCGACCCCGAATGGATCCATACGAGCACATCAGGAAGGCACTGACGGGAGTATGCCCACCTCCACAACATAGAGGACTTTTGGGCCAATTGCAAGGATGATCTTGAGGTGCGGCTGCGACACTACATGCGCATGACTGCCATCTACGTGCGTAGAATCAACCTGTGCCCAGTTCTTGACTAGCTCGAAGAGGATGAGGATACGGTGATCAATCCAGGGTATGATGCCGTTGCTAATATACCACTACCTGCAATTGACTGGGATGAGCGAGAACTTGATGACATCGACATACTCACTAGGCCTGTCGATATCCGAACAAGAGTATGGATCAACCAATAGGTGGCCTGATTAAAATAGCAAGGAGTTGCCTTGAAATTCAAGGGACTGGAAAGTGAACCAAGTGGCTCCGATGGAGGGGTAGCTACCACTACAACTGGGGAGGCATCCAACACACCACCATCGGTCAAGACCAAGAAGAGAAAGGAGGCTAGTGAACAGCTGCTCAAACCAAAGGTCTATGCCCGTAAGGCTTCTAAGCCCAAGCCTTCCAAGAAGAAGAGAAAAAAAACTAGGGGCACGAAGACGACTGTGATGCCCAAAGGTCCGCCCCTTGGGATAAGAGGAGAAGGATCTAACTCACCAAGGTCTCCGCCTATTACAATCATTGCTGCTACCACTGCTACCCCTGCCTCGCTTGCTTCGCTCGCAGTTTCCGCTTCCTCCCCGCCTGCGGTAGACATCTCTGTCCACCTTGCTTCCACGTCTCCAATATTGCAGATTATTCTCGTGGATTCATCATCTGGCACAAACTCACCAGTCTCCTCTTCTTCTATTTCTCCTTCCCTCCCCTTTGCTTCCACTGCTACGATGCCTGCCCTTAGCCTCCTAGAGTCCTTTGTGAAGTACATGCAAAACATACCATCTGAGCTTTCAGGGATGCTTACTAACCCAATGGTTCAAGCTGCAATAGCTCAAGCTATGGCCTATTCTCTAGCTCCCTTTCTCTCTACCGAACCACCGAAGATGGAGGCAACAATGCAAATATCAGATAAGCTTGAGTGATGATAGCTAGAGGCTGCAACGAGGCCAGAGGATGAGGAATTTGAATACCACGAGCATCCACTATTTGAACGTTGAGAAATAGATGAGGTAGCCTACGAATCCTCCAACGACAACAACAAAAAGATGGATGTTGAATTTATTAGAGAATCAAACTACCCCAATCTCAATGCAGAATGGGGCAAGCAGCTCAAGGAGATTGAAGATAAGGAAGCCGAGGACCTGCTTGCATGAGAAGAGGAAATTGCTGCTCCAGAGACTGAGGGCGGTAGGTCTCCAACTGAGGGGCATGACTAGACCCTAGAGCACGACAAGGAGGCATCCCTCCATGAAGACGAGCAGGGGGAGAACCCCAAAGAACATGAATATAATCAAAATGAAGAAGAGGTGGATGTTGAAAGAGAAGCTACACCCAAGGAGCAGTTGCACATTGACTCCCCTACTAAACATGAAACCCTTCAACAAGACTCCGATGAGGAGAAAGAAGATGCGGGGAATGAAGAGAAGGATCTTGTCATTAAATCCATTGAGCTTGAGAAGGGGGATAGAGGGAGTCGAAGTGAACCACCTAGGGAGGATCCCCAAGTACCTGATTGGATGCAGAGGTAGCTAAATCAAAAGACTCCCACCGCAAAGGATCCTAAGGCAAGGCTGGAAGCCATACTTGCCAAGGCACGAATAAGCACCAAGAAGGAGAAAAAACCAAAGATCAGATCAAAGGTGACCATGGATGCCTCAAGATCTAGGGCACTACAGATAGCAACACCGATGGTTGGAGAACAAGGTATAATTTATAACGTCTCCACCATCGATTTGGGAGTGGCCACCAGGGAGCAAAAGGTTGATCACCTCCAGAAGTCAGTCACCACAGTGGTTCATCTTATCCAACAGGATAAGATCTCCAAGGAGGAACTAAAGGAGCAAGTGGCTGATCTAACAACCTACATTCAACAATGGTCATCCCTGGATGAGCAACCCACAACATCATCCGCCTTGCCTCAGCTATTGTCCCAAGAACAGATTGATAAATTAGAAAAGAGAAGGAACCTGGATAGGACTATAGACAACTAGTTCCGAAAGGTCTTGGACATGGGGAACATAAGTATCAACTTGGTTGTTCAAACAATGAATAAGTGCTTGGAGGTACAAAGAACCCTTGAGGACACAAGGCGGATCTATGAGGAGTTCCCAAGGAAATACAGAGCAGTCTACTTGAAGATTGAAGCCATACTTGCATTGCCGAGCAAGGTCTGGGAGAAGGACCTTGCCTTCAAAGATGATGATCACTGGCTAGTGGATACATGGAGGCAAGATTTCGATCATCGGAAGAGGAAGCTAGAGTAGATCCTGGAGAGTATAGTTCCGGATATCGAATGGGCCAGGGAGACTAGGGACGAGTGCTCTCGGTACCTCAAACTGATGACGGGGTACGAGCCGCCCGCGGTCAAGATCAATCCTGAGAACATAAAGCCCCACTTTTTGAAGATCATGGAAGATGGGATGTCAACTAAGGTCACCACTGAATTCATGAGCTTCGCTGCCCGAGCCTTCGCACAGTCGAAACTCTTTAGAGATAATGCTAATAAATATGATGATGACTGGAAGAAGCTCGATAGCAATTCCCAGGAGTGGAGTTATTAGATCTTGCGGTCCAACATCATGGAGTTGGACAAGTTCTAGCCACTAATCTTGAACTTTATGGAGTATGCCGCATTGAAGAAGCGCGAAGGAAATCCAGTCATCGATGAAGAATTCCTTAAAGGATAGCTACAACAGAGGGAAAATTGCTAAAGGATGAAATTGCTACAGTGCTGTCACTAGATGACGAAATAGGGAAAAGACAAGAATGTGTCTTATAAATGAAATGTATTTGGGGGTAGGTGAAACCCTAGTGTAAAGTGAATCTGGGCCACACAATAGAATCAAATCTTGGCCACTCATTTTTTTTTTTGAAAACTATAAATAGGGCTCTCCTCCTCTCATTTTAAGTGAGTTGAGTTGTTGTAAAGGCATGCTACATAAATGATAATAGAAAATATAGTCATTTTCTGGTGTATTTCTGGGTTTCTCCACATGTTTCATGATTCTTCTCCCTTTAGTTAAGCTTTGCTTCAAGTTACTTTACTTCTTTAGTTTCCTTAGTTAACTTTGGTAGATTTGATATGATGTCTTTGGTTGTGAAGATTGCTACTGTGTGTATGATTTCCTTGTCCATACTTTTGGTCATTTGCTGCTGGTAGATGACTGTATAAAGTTAGCCTAGACTTTAATTTCATTGCTGCTCATTAAACTTTATCTTTATTCACATTTCCATGGCGAATGAATGATGAATATCTGCAGTCCTTAGAAGATAGCATAGATTTCATGATATTGTGAGAATTCAGATTAATTGAAATTCTGTTTAAGGAAACTGTCCACAACAGTGACCTCCATGATCACTGTTCATTGGTAGTTGCAGGTCCAGGAACCATCCTTCTTCCTCGCCCTTTTTCCCTTTTTTTAGAAACAACTTGTGCTAAGGTTCAGTCCACATTGTAGAGCCAAATCTGATGAAACAATGGAATCCAAGACTGCTACTTGAACTTGTAGCAAGGTACAGTAATTCCATATCCACAAGCTCCATTCATCAACCCAATTCTCCTACAGCTCTGACCACGTAAGACCACCTTTTGATTCCAGAAAAATCACATCAAACAACTGATTTATCCCAAGCATTGTGATGGCCTGACACCTGAGAGACCTTGGGATAGTGTTCTGCAATTTGATTGTGGAAGATTGTCTTTCAAGAGAGGTGATGCACCTATGCATTACTTGTGTTGACAAGTGCATAAAAACACCATCAACAGGTACTAGCACTGTATGTGTTTTCAAAGAATTAAAATTGTCTAATTCATCCTAGTATAGGTGTTACACTTTCCGAGAAATCATAAAAATGCATAATAGTAAAGGAACTAATGCTGATACTATTGCTCTGGGTACCTACATTATAAGATTGTAACTAATTACTGTCAAGAAATGAATGCTGGAATTTAATTGATATTGATAACTAAACCTACACTTCGGAGTATAAAAAAACTTAAGCAAAATAAGGCATAAATGTGAAACAAGAATTGCTCATGAATAACACAAGGAATCTAATTAACATGCATTTATGAAATAACTGCTACAATAGAAGTAATTTTACAAAAAATGAAGTGAGGGACAATTACCTTGAGTGGCCCTTGCTCAAGTGACTATCTCCATTGATCTAACTCAAATCTAGCTCCTTAGATTGAAAATCATAATAACTCCAAAACCATTCATTGCACAAAATCAAAATATCACATAAGATTCAACTGTAATATATTATTCATGAAATCATGATTAAATAATAAACATTTTCTATGTAAAAACAACAACTAACTAAAAATATCTAGTAACTATATCTACTATTTGAACAAATTAACCAGATCTTAATGTCTCAACCATCGAGCCGTACATATAGGCATGAGGAAGTTTATTAAAACAATGAATCTAAACTAAAACCATAAATCACCACTCCCTATATATCAGAGCATTATAAAGGCTAAGAAATCTATAACTGAAGAAGGAAGAAGAGTCCATGTAGAACTAAGAATTTGTTGTAACAGAACTGGAATGTGGAATGGTTGAATCAGTCATGTTAGATTCCTAATTGCAACATGGTTCTTCTCCTTCAAAATATTTATTAAATGTCATAATGACACACAATCATCTCCATTAAGTACCTCCATGTTGTAGTTGTTGCGCTTAGTTTATTTTGGAACCTCCCCTGCTCTACTGTTTGGGGAATCCTTTAGCTATGGTGTGCACCTCGTAGTTGCTATAGGCTACAATATACCTCCTCTAGGTTGCAAAGAGTTAGTTCATAAAATATGCACACAATACTAACAACCATAGCTAAGCACACATATCCATTACAATTCATACATATCCACACATTAATTATGCAATAACCATCACATCATAACCATATTTCCATATAATTTAAATCAAGTTCAGGGTTGCATAATAAGCATAAAATATAGCATACTGTAGGAATATGTATAAGATAAATGTCTAAGAATGTCTATGAACTTGCATGAAAATATAAGAAAACTATCTAATGATTGGACTCATCACACTGTTTGGAAAATATGATGTGCTATCTAGTAGATGTGGTGTACTGTATTTTGGATCTAAGTTAATTGTTTTCAAGTGGTTTTTCATTTTGGGCAATTTTGAAATGTGATAGAAAACACAAAAAAAACTTGGAAAACAAATTTTGGTTGATTTTTGACTCTTTTGACTTTAAGGTAGGTAATTATTTTGCAAGTTTCTCCCATAAAACTTGTTTGGCCTTAGCTCTCAAACAATGAAGACAAGCACAACCTAGTTAGTAGTAATAGGGTTTATCTACTAAAGTGGGCGTACCTCACCCCCAAAAGAGTGATTTTAAATCTTCATCCAAGGAGTGGGTGAATAGGGTATACCAAGGTCATGGACCACCTTGATACCTCTGGGCTTGAAAGAGTGTAAAATCTAGCAAGACATACCTTACACCTCAATCATGGACAAATGTGGTATGTAACTTTAGGGTACAATTTACATCCCTTGCACCAACAATAGTAGATGGCCAAAAAGGTCTTAGGATTCTAATAACAACGACTTTCTAGGAGGTCAGTGAACACCCAAGGTATACTTCAGACGTGAGACACTTAAGCCTCTATTCAATGTGAATGTGGCGAGTGATTCCACACTAGTATTGAAATGCAAGGTATTACATCCTAGGATAGATTTACTAACTTTCACCTTCACCCCTTTGATATAGCCTATCCAAAAAATGTGCTTTGAGGTCACCCCCTTTGAGTTCTTTATTAGGATGTATGTCCAAGGTCGACCTCCTAAAAAAAAGATTGATATGTGTTTCTCTTACACCCAAGATCACACAAAGTGCAAGGGGAGAGGATACACACACACCAATCTAGGATTTAACACAATGTGCAAGTACACCAAATACGAAAAAAACTTTTTGCTTCTAAGCCCAAATCCAAATGTTCCTTCTTTAAGAAATCAAAGATGCATAAAACCTTGCAAGAACATGGATTAGTAGTCTAGATAATAATGTCTTATCCCAATGAACGCCACAAGCTACAAATTAGATATTAGTAACACCAAAATCCTTTGTCTTAAGGAATCAAAAAGGCAAAAAATGAAAAAAATCCAAATCTATACCTTTTTTACCAAAAATAGACAATTGCGTCACTCTATGTAACCGATGTGGTGGACTGGCATAAGCAAATGCATTGAATTAGAAAGTGATTGCGGTGGATAATTTGGAAACTACAGTGAATTGTGCCACATGGATGCAACGAACTATCATTCAAATGCATCACACTATTGGATAGATGCGACACACAACCTGCAAGCTGCAAAAAAAGAAAATCTGGCAAAAAGATAAAAAATATAATGATAGGAATGATGCAAGCAATTTGTTAAAATGTTAGAATAAAAACTAGAAACCAAAATAATGATAGAAAACCACAATAATAAAGAAAATTGATGATTTTTCCCTAAGATAGGAAAATGTGGCATTCTGTTCAATAGATGCGGTGCAGAAACCCTCGTATGCTTCACACCATACAATGATTGTGTTGTACTGTCAAGTGAATTCTTTGTACTATCAAGTGAATGCATCATTTTTCCTTTCAAATGTGTTATGGACCTGAAAACTCAAAATTTATCACAAATCTCTTCAAATCCGATTAGTTCACATCAGGTTCCCCAATGTAGAATAGGGTAAATTCAAGGTAAAAAGCGTGAATCAATAGAATGAACCACCAACTACTTAAAACTCAAGCCCTAAAGAACCTAATCCAACAATGAAGCACAAATGAACATAAAAACATAAACACCAAAGTTCCTATGCCATGGTTGAATGACCTTCATTAATTTTCTCCATTTTGCTTTATATGTTTGCTTGCCCTAAAATTTATAGTATGCAAGAATAAGCCTAATGATAGTGACAACAAAGTATCAAAGATAGTGGTTGTAGGGTTGAAATAAAAGAGATAGGTCTCTTTTATAGAAAAAGATTTAATTTGAATGAAAGGCTAAGATTAAATGATGTAGATCAATGGATGAGATTGCTTTGAAAAGCAAGAAAATAGGGTTAGGGAAAAAATAGGGTCTAGTTAAGGATGAACAATGTTGTTAAGAGGCAATAAAACCTTATCAAGGGTGGAGGTTAATTGAGATAAAAGAGGAGATTGACATAAAAAAGAGGTTTTTGGAGTAAATTAAATAATTATAAAATTATTTATTTTAGGAGGGAAAGTGAATAATTGAATAATTAAAGCAATTATTTAATCATAGAAGAAGAGGGAAAAGTTGACTTTTTAATTAAAATAATTGAAAAAAAACTATTTAATTAAAAGTGGAGGAAAATGACAAATTAGTAAATAATTAAAATAATTATTTAATAGTGGAGGGAAAAGTGAGAAATAATTAAATAAATAGAATTTATTTAATTATGGAAGAAAAAGCTAATGAATAATTAAATAATTAATTAAATTATTTAACTATTGAAAGAAAATGTGAAATGAATAATTAAATAGATAAGAATTTATTTACTTATAGAGGAAAAGGATTTAACTGTGACGTAACTAAATAAATACAATTTATTTAATTAATGAAAAAAAATAGAAAAGAGGAAACAAATTATTTAAATAATTAAAACTATTTAATTAATATAAGAACATGATTTTAGAATATAATCAAATAATTAAAATTATTCAATTATATGAGGAAGAAGGGGAATCAATGTGAAAAATGGCGTTTGCAGGTTTAAGAATTTTTTTCAGTGTCTACAGGTATCTTCTAAATTTTAACATGGTTATCATTAATAGATTTTGATTCATAAAATAAGATATATTGACAATAAAATTAAATACAAAATGGTTTACATTCATGCTGTTTAGAGTGATGGATTACTTGATATATAGATCTTTCCATAAATGAAAATTGTTCTTCTTGTATCAAAATATTTCTCCTAGATATTTTACCTTATAACATTTCAAATTATTGGATATTAGTGTGGTGGTAATGACATAGAGTAACCCAATTGCAAGGATTATAAATAAAAATATATGTAAATAACACCATTATAAAATTGAGCAAAGCATATTTAATAAAATATATATTTTATTATAATGTAAATATTCAAATGGTTTTTCAATTGATAATTCAAAGGTATAAATAAAATAAAATATAATATTTATTTTATTATAATTGAATTTGATATGAAATAGATTTATAAATTGAATAAATATATCTTCAAATTATTAAAAAATAATCACATATTAAAAATTATTATTGAGTAGAGGTTGTCATTGGTGTCAAAGGAGTTCATTGATGTCAAAGGTGTAAGGCCTAAGGAGTATTGTTAGTTGAATGGTGAATGCTATATTACTTGCATTATCATTATAAGTGTATTTTGAGAACAACGAATTTAACTGCTTACTGCTTATAGTATAATTACAATATCATGCATACATCTATTCATAATGACATATGTGATCCGAAAGTTTGATCCAAAATGTGCGAGGTCAATTACTCAAGGTAGAGAGATTTCTCTGGAAACTCATAAATATGTTCAATATTGAACTTCCTGAAGGAGAGTCTGGCTTTGCAGTTTGAATGTATAGTATAACCTTATGTCATCCTGGTTAATTGTGGATCCCTAGCTGACATGAATTGAGGTTATTGTAGTGTGTTGTATATAATCATCATCTCACTTCATATGATAAATGTAAGAGAAGGTGGTTAGTGAATGTATGTATACAAGTGTGTGAGAGAAATTGTGCAAGCGAGTGTTATTCGATGTGAATTACATCTCAATCATTGTACGCCATCATTAGAAGATCATAAGGAGTATAGGAGAGTTTCTGAAGCAAGTTCAAATTGTATGTAAGCCGTTTAATCGACATTGACGATCCACAAACTTTATCTTTGTAATTTGATAGGACTGGTGTACTACTCATTGAGTTGGTGCTCAAATCTTTGTATTGGGGATTGGTGTCTTCGGTAGGTTGGTGCCTACTTCATATTGTAAATTACCTTATTATATTCTTGCTTTGTGAGGTTGGATTTGGATAGTAGATCTAAGAAGCTATTCTCAACATGAGTTTTCCCATCTTGGGTTTCCACATATATCTAGTGTTCTCATGTGTGAATATGTGCTCATGTGGTTGTGTGATTATCAGTAGCCATTTTGATTCAAGTTTCATGAATGAATATATATGTTGAAGTAAAGAGTTTTAAATTGATTTGATCTATTGATTCATCCCCTACCTCTTAGTAGATTGTGTGCCCTTCAATTATGACCTTCAAAAATTTATTTTTATAATCATAGTCAAACTTGCCATTTCATTTGATGAACATGTAAATCTTGGGTGACCATGCAAATCATGGTAAAAAATTTCACCTCTACTATAGCGAGAAGTTCATGAATGGATAAATATGTAAATGTCTATTAGACATGTGAATCATCTTCTAACATGTCACTTCTTTGACAATGATAATTGTGTACATGTCCTAGCCTATCTTCGAATATGATATCACATTTGATGAGCTACTCAATATGGAAGGAAAATATTTTCAACATTTGTATGTAGAGGTGGTTTGATTGTTCGGGTCTTTAGTGTTAAATTTCAAACATGAACTACCACATTCAAAAGACTAGGAAGGAGCTACAACATCACTAATGGATGAGTTTTGAGTTTTAAATTGATTTATGTACTAAACATAGATGATTGAATGCAAAACACGAGATATAGATTGTGGTGGAAGACAATAGGCTTGCTAACTTGTAACTTTGTATTTTTTGGCTACAGTAGAATGGGGATTAACTCTACCTATTGTATTTTTTAATCTATATTACACTTCACTATCTAGATTAAAACTTGTACTATTGTTTGTGTTTTCTTATTATGACATTTTCCATGTTAAACTTATTTAATTTATTATTTCATTCATCATAATTTATAATATGAATAATTTTTTTCATATTAATAAACAATCAAAATATGTCTATTAACAATTGAATTAATAATTAATAAATTCATATATAAAGACCACACAATTCTATAGAATTAATTACAAAATTTAGATCTATACACATTTAAAATAAAAAGTGTTCATAATAACTATAATTAAGAAACATCAATTTTATATCTTATATAAATTGATTTCAATTTCAATATTGTACGAACACACACAAGGGGTGGGGGCCCTAGTTCGGTTGGCTAAACCTTTCTTTTGCAGGAGGTTGGTCATGAGGTCTAGTCTCCCCCACTCCCGTGGCACTAAGGGCGTGTCATGACAGCGCCGCTGGTCACGTTAAAAAGTTTACCAGATGCACTGCAGTTTATAGGGAAAAAAAAAAGAACATACACATACATATGCAAGCAATCAATACCAAATTGCCAAATTTCACTATCTTTCTCAATTAAGGTGGAAGCCATTGTAGAGCTCGTCGTCGATTACATGCATGAGTTGACAGCACAATCAGTAAAGTATATCGTTAACAAATTTGAGGTTTTGGGGTTGGGGTATGGAACTTACATTTTACACAATTAGCATCCAATCTTGAGCGTATGCATTTTGTTTCCTTCACATTCGAATTTCCAAATTTTCTTCATTTTCCAAGATTTTGCCATATTTCCTTCGTTAATTCTCTGGTGCTTATCATGAAATTTGATTTCTCACTTCCCGTTTTTAATCTTGCACGTAAATCAAACGAAAAAAGTTCACTACAGTATGTGCAGATTAACGATTATTCTGCAGGAATATATTGTGATGCATTTACGTTCACACTTAGTGCACGCTATTTTTATCAATGGACGTTAACTCCCATGATTCTCAATTTAGTCAATTGACGAAAAGAAATCCATTACCAATGGCTATAAATTGTCTCTCATCAACCATTTTGCTTAAAACAGATTGCGCTTCCAATTCATTTCCTGCACAAACTTCAAAGCAATCATCTTTTCCAATGGGAAACATTCCCACGCTTTTTCACAGTTTATCATTCTGTACTCTGACTTTGATAATCATGTTTTACATGCCAGCAGAAGCTTATTTTGCTCTAACTAGTTTTTGCATTGATGGTGCTTCAGTCTTTAATGTGGAAACATATGGCGCAGTGGGTAATGGAGTACACGATAGCACTGAGGTCCCGAGTCATCAATTATTTTCTGATTGTTCTTATTTTTAGAGTTATCTTCAAAAGTATTTACTCCTATTTTCTCTTGTGAGATTCTTGAATTTAAGTACGTGGGTTTTGTAGGCATTTGAAAATGCATGGGCTGCAGGTTGTAAAGCTCCATCTGCAACTTTGTTGGTGCCGAGAAGTAAGACATTTTTAGTGAACAGTTTAGTTTTGGAGGGACCTTGTGCACCAGGCTTTACTTTTCTTGTAAGCATATGTTTGCTTAGATTCTAGGAAGAGAGAGTGGGGGTGATTTTGTAGAGTAGATTTTAATTAGAAATATGATGTTTCTATAGTTCACATTTAACTTGTGATAATTTTTTCAGATTAAATTGTTTAGAATAATTTTAAGAATAACTGTTTCACATCATATATCATGATCATTCATTGGATTTTATTTATTTATTTTATTTTATGTATATTTTGAATTTTTATATAAAAGTTATACACAAGTTTGGTCAGTTTGGATTTGCTTTCATTGTTGCAAATGTAAACTAACTACCTAAGTAATAAAAAAGAATTCTATTTGTTTCAGTGTCAAATTCAACAAGTAATTAAAAATATTAAAATTTCAGTCTATAATATTGATTTTTTTGAAAGTTTCTGGATTTGATTGTGTAAACATTTTGGATCATATTCTATAATCTATCATCAGAATGAAGTGAGCTAGAGAAGATAAATGATGATGGATTATAGAATATGTTTTGAAACATTGATGAAAAAATGCTTATGCAGTCAAATTCAGAAGCTTTCAGAAAACTCAACAAGTTATATTAACCATCAATCTTATACCACAATTTTACATTTTTAATTGTTCTTACCTCTTGCATACAATGCTTAGTATAATAATTTGATAGCCTCCATTGTTCATTGTTGTGATAGTCATATATTTTTCTTATATTTTTCGACTCATTCTTAATTTTTTTATATTTTTCTTTGAGAAAGGGAAACATAGAAGAGAATGGCTCTAGGAAAATTCATCGTCCAACAATTCACCACCAGTAATTCACTGCCAACAATTCATCGCCGTGACATATTCATCACATATACAATTCACCTCTAGCAATTCATCAGCGTGGTATATTCACCATGTATACATTTTTCAATATTTAAGTGGTCAAGAGCACCCAAAAAAGAAAAAGTACAGATATTTTGTTGAACACATAAAAAAATATACACAGTGAATATAACACAATGATGAATTGTTGGTGGTGAATTGTATACACGATAAATATGTCATGACGATGAATTGGTGGTGGTGAATTGCTGACAATAAATTTACCTGAAATCCAAAAAAATATTCAAAATTTTGAAAAAAGCTTCAATTTTTTATTTATATATCAAAAATCCACAGCCTCAATTACATATTAATAGATTATTATCTTAGACTTAAGTTTATCATTGCACCGCAGTCCTCTAAGTTTAGACTTCAACTAAGTCAGATTACTATATTTTGCAGGTAGAGGGAACTATAATTGCACCTCCAGAGCCACCAAATTGGAACGATCAATTAACATGGTTTGTATTTCGACAACTTCAATATTTTACTCTCACTGGAAGTGGTACTATTAATGGACAAGGAGAAGCACGGTGGCTTGAATGCTGGCCAAACAATATTCATGTAACTAAAGTAAGTGCTATAAAAGTATTGGTGGATATACAACAGTATAATCTCAAATAACCTTGAAATATTTAAGTTTCAAATTATCTTTTGTTGTAAATTCTTTGGAGTACTGTTTCAATTTTCTGAACAATTATTGGGTTCTACACCAACTGATTCCTTGTACTCTGGCCTTTTTCACAACAGGCATATTGTAAAGATACTAAAAGACCCACGGTAAATTTCTACTATTATTAACCTCTGTTCGGGCAGCAGAGTATAATTTATGTTATGAGTTTTTGAGTAAAAGAACGTTTACACAAATGTGCAGGCCATTCAATTCAATGAATGCATTGGGTTGGTAATAAGTGGAGTGTCAATTGTGAACAGCCTTCTCTTTCATATGACTTTTAATGATTGTACAGATGTCAAAGTGCTTTCCCTTTAAATTGGTGCACCTGGAGACAGCCCCAATACCGATTGAATTGACATATTTACGTCCAAAAACTTTATGATAATCGACTGCAGCATTACCACAGGTATATTTCATTTGAATCCCTCTTTAAATTTTTGAGGAAGTCAATGGACTCTTGTCTCTTTGGAGCACAGCGGGATTTCATCTTGCCCCCTAGCCAAGCTTAAACCAAGTGGCTGCAATGCTAACACATTATAGGAAATAATTATTTTGGATTTCATTTTCATATTTTATGATTTATCATTAAGAGATGGTAAGAAAAGAGAGAAAATAGTCTATTATCAAAACTAGATAGCAAGAAAAGCGAAAATGGTTCAATAAGATAGTAAGAAAAGAGAGAATGATCCAATAAGATGGTAAGAGAAGAGATTGATCCAATAAGATATTAAGAAAAGAGAGAACAAGATCTATCATCAGAATGAAATAGCAAAAGAGAAAATGTGTGATCCGAAACTTAATGAAAAAAAGACAATTTCAAATTTAAAGTTGATAAGCATGAAATCGTATTCAATTATTCTGTGAAATAGTGATTGATATGTACTCCAAAATAATTGCTAATTGCATTCCAAAATAAAACAAGCAGGGGATGACTGCATAGCCATTGGCAAGGGATCTTCTAATATCACTATTGAGTCTGTGAACTGTGGTCCAGGTCATGGAATAAGGTAATGTTCAAATCAGAACGAGAATTTTTATGGCCTGAAAATTGAAAAGAGCTTGTTGGTTAAGCAGAGGCCATCTACAATATTATGATTGAAAATTTCTGTTCTGTTATGTTATGAAATGTTATGCCATAACATTGCAGCATTGGAAGCCTTGGGAAAGGACACTCACAAGCGGACGTTTATGATGTGAAAGTAATCGGTGCCAACTTGACAGAAACTCAGAATGGTCTCAGAATCAAGACATGGCAGGTATGTTTAACATCAATCTCAAAAAAGAGAGAACAAATAAAAAAACTGCATTAAAGAGAGAATATAACATACTGCTAATTGTGATATAACAGGGAGGTTCTGGCATAGCAAAAGATATATTATTTGAGAATATTCAAATGGTAAATGCAGGTAACCTAATAGTGATCGATCAATACTATTGTGATTTGCTTCATCCTTGTCCTAATCAGGTATGCTCGACCCCTTCTCATCCTTCAAGATTTCTAATACCCAAGTTTAGGATTGTGGGTATGCATTTGATTTTCAAGTGAAATAATTTTTATTTTTGTATTGTATTTACTATTCACAGACCTCTGCAGTTCAAATCAGCAATGTAAGATTCAACAAGATTCATGGCACATCAACATCAGAGATAGCCCTCAAACTTGACTGCAGCAAAAGTGTCCCTTGCACAGACATAACTTTGACATTGGCCTCTGGGGGTGAAGCTTCTGCTTTCTGTGAAAATGCAGAGGGAGTAGCCATTGGAACTGTGAACCCTCCAAGCTGTCTGAGCAGACAATGACTCTATTCATATTTCTAGCAGTGTAGTGATTCAAAGTGCATTACCCAATATCAATAAGAATCAGAATGTAAGAAATTGAATACTATTTTAGCCTTGCAGCTTAGGATTTGTTGTTCTACCATTCCATCAATAAAAATAATTAGTGCCCATTTTATTCTTATATTTGGAGAACCAATATTACTTTTCTTCAATAAACTACATAGATTTTCTACATAGAAGGAAAATCTTCGAAAATATAGACTCTAGGAGATTGTGTCTTTAAGTGCAGTTCCCTAGTTTTTTATATCCGTGTAATAATTATTCAGGAGTTTGTACTTAGATGACTGAGGAAAGAGGAGGTAGGGGAAACGTACCAGTAGCCGTCAGGGCTAACTTCGCGCATTCGTGCAGAGTGCAAAATAGGTCCAATTTTAATTTTTTTGTTTTGGTCTTCTTCGTAAGTGAGTTAGGACCTTAAATAGAAAAATTTGGATTGTGGGTATTTAAAATACCTTTTGTAGAACCCGTCAAATGAAAAGTGCTAAAAAAAGGTGTTTTTAAACCTCCGCCCGCTACATCTTCATGACTTCGCCCATACCCGTTCATTCTAAATCCAATAATTTTTTATAAAAAAGCCAATTTACAATTATCAATTAACCTATTTAAAATTATGTTTGTATGTGGGCTTGGTCAAAATATCACGTGGGTCCGCTAGGAGGTGGTCACTTTAATCACAACCTCACCACATTACATTGTTAACCACGTGCCCCATATGCTTCATCAAGCCACGCGTATGACTCTACCTCACCACCCATGCTTGTTAACCACGTGCCCCATTCGCCTTCATCAACCCACCATAAACTTCTAACCTAACCCTCAGCTGCTGGGCAACTTTAAGCCCTAACTTCATCATCTCCCGCAGTTTTTTCATCGTCGTCTCCTCTCTCCCTCCGTCGACGCGAGCTCATGCGACCATGGTGACTTCGTCTGACACCCAAACGCTGCAGGTAACGTCTCTACCTCTCTTCACCTGCAAGTTTGTTTGTAGAACAATGGGTTTTCGTTGGTGTCGACGGTGTTTGAGTGAATTTCTCTGTATGGTGCTGTGATAACTGAATGTAATCATTTCATTTTACATGTGACTGTTACAAAATTGATCCCTCGTGAATTATTCTGTCAATGCCATCGAGGGTTTGCCTGGGTTTGACTGTAATCATTTTGTTTTACATGTGATTGGTACAAAATTGATCCCTCGTGAATTATTCTGTCACTGCCATTCAGGGTTTGCCTGGGTTTGATTATAATCATTTTGTTTTACATGTGACTGGTACAAAATTGATCCCTCGTGAATTATTCTGTCAATGCCATCGAGGGTTTGGCTTGGTTTGACTGTAATCATTTCTTTTTACATGTGACTAGTACAAATTTGATCCCTCGTGAATTAATCTGTCTATGCAATCGAGGGTTTTCCTGCTATGATTTTATTTGACATTATTTTATGAAATAATCACATGTAATGTGATTCAAATAGAACATTGACAGAATTTTGACCAAGTATAATAATGAAATTTTATGGGTTTCCAGTTTTAACCCCAAATTATTGAGGGGTTTCAGCATACGGGTTAATGGGTTTACAGATTTTGTTGATTCTCTTTGAATCCCTGCATTATCATGATGACACTTGATGGGTATACAATATTTTTCCAAAATAATACTATAGTTTTAAGATTACAATTTGCAGGCAAGCGATATATACTGGTGTATACAGTCATGCCGTGTAGGGTTTCATCATATAAAGCCGTGCAGGGTTTCATCACAATTGCCTTCACAGATAATGATATTTTATTTTATAGATAAGTGTTACCAAAGGGGTAACTCCCATGTACATTTAGATTTGGCTTTTACAGGTCAAGAACAAAATTACAAACCTTGCTCATTCTATGAGCAAGAAAATTGCTGCAAGGATGTCTCCCATCCTGGTCAACCATTGCAAGCGGACCCCGTTGAGCCAAGCCAAGTCGGATCGCATGAAGTTGGAGAAGGCGTCCATGTTGGCATTTTTGACTCCTGCTCTAAATACTTCCCATGCGTCAATATGAAAGTTATCTGTAGTAACTTGGCAGGCACTAGCTGCATCTTCATCCACATTGTCCTCTTCAGATTCCGCCTCCTCCTCATCTTCTACCACGTTCAGTATTGCTGGGTCAAAATAATACTTTAGGAAGCTGACCCAACACTCATCACTTAGGTTCATAATGGCATTGGCTACGGCCTCGGCGTTACTGATTTCTATGAATCTGTCGAGCCACTCAACCATGACTTCCCTGGCCTCGGTTATGTCCACTAACGCGCATAGTATGAGGTCGTAGATTCTGCCATCGCACCAATGTTGATCAAGAGATAAAACCTTAGAGACTAGGTCGACAACTGCATTCCTTATTGCTGGGTCTGGAATGTTAAAAAGCCTTCTGCATTGGGCCATTCCTGACTCCTTAGTGCAATGGCAGTCGACTCCAAACATGAATACCATCCTACTTTTCTGGAAACGTTGGGGCTCTTGTGAAGAGATGGAGGTGGAGATCATACTGTCCAGCTATTAATAGTCTTAATCCTGTAATGATAAGGATTGCTTGAGAACCAGGCTCGTCAATTCATGCCATACCAAATCCAAACTAAATTCGTCCTTAGATTTCGCACATGTGAATCTAGTCCTGCTTTGAGGTTCGCAAGGTTTTTGGGATGAGTGTTTGTCAATAAAAAAAATCAGAACACTTTGATTGCAAACAAAATTTGTAGACATTGATATGTTATTATCACATTTTATGTATATATTTATAGACAATGATTTATTCTTATGTCTTTGTATGTATATATATTCATAAATACATACAACCTGTTAAGAATATATCATTGTTTGGAAATTGTAATCTGACAAGAAATCCCCAGGAGATGATGAGTTTAGGGCTTAAAGATACCCAATAAGCCGCGGTTAGGTAAACTCATACGTGTGGTTTGATGAAGGCATATGTGGCATGTGGTTAACAATGTAATGTGGTGAGGTTGAGATTAAAGTGACCACCTCCTAGTAGACAATGATATGTTCTTTATAGACAATGAAATGTTCTTATCAGATTGTATATATGTATTTGCAGACAATGATATATTCTTATCAGATTGTATGCATGTATATATATATACATACAATTTGATAGGAATATATCATTGTCTGCAAATAGTGATCATTGTATTTGCAAACAGTGATATGTTCTTATCAGATTGTATGTATATATTTGTAGACAATGATATATTCTTATCAGATTGTATGTATATATATATACAATCTGATAGTAATATATCATTGTCCGCAAATTGAAATCATTCTATTTGCAGACAATGATATATTCTTATCAGATTGTATATAATTATCGATCACTAGTTCTTTCTTAATGATTAATGTTTTACTAACACTATAACTTATACCATAAATTATCACAATCTAACCACATTGAACTGCACTCTTAGCTGCTCTAACAAACTCTAACATACAATCTGATAAGAATATATCATTGTCTGCAAATTGTATTCTGACAAGAAATCCGCAAGAGATGATGGGTTTAGGGCTTAAAGATGCCCAACAAGCCGTGGTTAGGTAAACTCATACGCATGGTTTGATGAAGGCATATGGGGCACATGGTTAACAATGTAATGTGGTGAGGTTGAGATAAAAGTGACCACCTCCTAGTAGACAATGATGTGTTCTTTACAGACAATGAAATGTTCTTATCAGATTGTATATATGTATTTGTAGACAATGATATATTCTTATCAGATTGTATGCATGTATATATATACATACAATCTTATAAGAATATATCATTGTCCGCAAATAGTGATCATTGTATTTGCAGACAATGATATGTTCTTATCAGATTGTATGTATATATTTGTAGAAAGTGATATATTCTTATTAGATTGTATGTATATATATACAATCTGATAATAATATATCATTGTCTACAAATTGAAATTATTCTATTTGCAGACAATGATATATTCTTATCAGTTTGTATATAATTGTCAATCACTAGTTATTTCTTAATGATTAATGTTTTACTATCACTATAGCTTATACCATCAATTATCACAATCTAACCACATTTTGTGGTATCACTAAGTACACTATGTTTCAGTGTTTCTCAATAAAAAAATCAAATTGTATGTATATATTTACAGACAATGATATATTCTTATCAGATTGTATGTATATACATACAATCTGTTAAGAATATATCATTGTTTGCAAATTGTAATCTAACAAGAAATCCGCGGGAGATGATGAGTTTAGGGCTTAAAGATGCCTAGCAAGCCGCGGTTAGATAAACTCATATGCGTGGTTTGATGAAGGCATATGGGGCACGTGGTTAACAATGTAATGTGGTGAGGTTGAGATTAAAGTGACCACCTCCTAGTAGACAATGATATATTCTTTACAGACAATGAAATGTTCTTATCAGATTGTATATATGTACTTGCAGACAATGATATATTCTTATCAGATTGTATGCATGTATATATATACATACAATCTTATAAGAATATATCATTGTCTACAAATAGTGATCATTGTATTTGCAAACAGTGATATGTTCTTATCAGATTTTATGTATATATTTGTAGATAATGATATATTCTTATTAGATTGTATGTATATATATATACAATCTGATAGTAATATATCATTGTCTGCAAATTGAAATCATTCTATTTGTAGACAATGATATATTCTTATCAGATTGTATATAATTGTCGATCACTAGTTCTTTCTTAATGATTAATGTTTTACTAACACTATAGCTTATACCATCAATTATCACAATCTAACCACATTGAACTGCACTCTTAGCTGCTCTAACAAACTCTAACATACAATCTGATAAGAATATATCATTGTCTGCAAATTGTATTCTGACAAGAAATCCGCTGGAGATGATGGGTTAGGGCTTAAAGATGCCCAACAAGCCGCGGTTAGGTAAACTCATACGCATGGTTTGATGAAGGTATATGGGGCACGTGGTTAACAATGTAATGTGGTGAGGTTGAGATTAAAGTGACCACCTCCTAGTAGACAATGATATGTTCTTTACAAACAATGAAATGTTCTTATCAGATTGTATATATTTATTTGCAGACAATGATATATTCTTATTAGATTGTATGGATGTATATATATACATACAATCTAATAAGAATATATCATTGTCTGCAAATAGTGATCATTGTATTTGCAGACAATGATATGTTCTTATCAGATTGTATGTATATATTTGTAGAAAATGATATATTCTTATCAGATTGTATGTATATATATACAATTTGATAATAATATGTCATTGTCTACAAATTGAAATCATTCTATTTGCAGACAGTGATATATTCTTATCAGTTTGTATATAATTGTCCATCACTAGTTCTTTCTTAATGATTAATGTTTTACTAACACTATAAGCTTATACCATCAATTATCACAATCTAACCACATTTTGTGGTATCACTAAGTACACTATGTTTCAGTGTTTGTCAATAAAAAAATCAAATTGTATGTATATATCATTGTCTGCAAATTATAATCTGACAAGAAATCTGCAGGAGATGATGAGTTTAGGGCTTAAAGATGCCCAACAAGCCGCAGTTAGATAAACTCATACGCGTGGTTTGATGAAGGCATATGGGGCACGTGGTTAATAATTTAATGTGGTGAGGTTGAGATTAAAGTGACCACCTCCTAGTAGACAATGGTATATTCTTTACAGACAATGAAATGTTCTTATCAGATTGTATATATGTATTTGTAGACAATGATATATTCTTATCAGATTGTATTCATGTATAAATATACATACAATCTGATAAGAGTATATCATTGTCTGTAAATAGTGATCATTGTATTTGTAGACAGTGATATGTTCTTATCAGATTGTATGTATATATTTGTAGACAATGATATATTCTTATCAGATTGTATGTATATATATATATACAATCTAATAGTAATATATCATTGTCTGCAAATTGAAATCATTCTATTTGCAGACAATGATATATTCTTATCAGATTGTATATAATTGTCGATCACTAGTTCTTTCTTAATGATTAATGTTTTACTAACACTATAGCTTATACCATCAATTATCACAATCTAACCACATTGAACTGCACTCTTAGCTACTCTAATAAACTCTAACATACAATCTGATAAGAATATATCATTGTCTGCAAATTGTATTCTGACAAGAAATCCATGGGAGATGATGGGTTTAGGGCTTAAAGATGCCCAACAATTCGTGGTTAGGTAAACTCATACACGTGGTTTGATGAAGGCATATGGGGCACGTGGTTAACAATGTAATGTGGTGAGTTTGAGATTAAAGTGACCACCTCCTAGCAGACCAATGTGATATTTTGATCGGGCCCACATACAAACGTAACTTGAAATAGGTTAATTGATAATTGTAAATAGGCTTTTTAAAAAAAATTATGCACCATTGAAATTAGACAGGAGTGGCCACTGCAGTATGAATAGACTGATTATTTGGCAGGAAAATTGAAATTTGAAATTCAATCACCACAATTCAATGCATTCAATATGCACATTCAAATGATTTTATAAGACGGAATTTCCAGTATCATTTTTAGTACAAATTCTCCTATGCTTTCACTGCATATCCTCTGCAAAATTCAGCTCGGTACATATAATGAAAACTAAAAACGTATTATAATAGACTGAATTTATGCAAGCCACCTATTTTATCAAGCACACTCCAATGTTTTTATAAGAGGGAATTTCCATGGTCATTCCCTCAATATCCTCTGCAAAATTTAGAGCTTACTAACACTACCTATGCACATTCCTCTTAAAAGGAAGCTTATTCATGTTGGTACACCCAGAATAACTAAATACATGTTTTTATTTATCAGCTTACTGGATTTACATTAATGTTGTCTATTTCATTAGTCAATATACTCTTTTATATTTATGTACTGAGTGTTTGCAGTATTTTGAGGCATACAAATTATTCAGTTTTCAGTCAATTGTTCAAATGAGCATATCCATTATGTCATCATATCACATCATTGTATGATGTGATATAATTTGTTTTCTTCCACTTGCTATATGTGTTTCAATAGTTAGATTACATATATGTATATACATATACATGTACATGTACATGCATATACATATACATATACATGTGTATGTACATGCATATGTATATGTACATACATATACACATACATGTACATGTACATGTATATGTATATGTACATGCATATACATATACATATACATGTACATGTATATGTATATACAAATTTATATACACTGTTATTTTCAGCTTCATACATTGGATCAGAACATTGTAGATTTTAATGCTCCAATCAAAACTCTTATTGTTGTGCATGCAATATTGTAAGGATGATTTGATGTGGGAATGTAACAAGTACCAAGTACTACCCCCATTTATTACAATTGTTTTGCAAGCAAGTGGGAGCGTCAAGAGGTGAACCAAGTATGTCAATTATCAACATACCATGGAAGTTGTGTTTGTTAACACAATAAAATCTATAGGGACATTTTGCTCTTAATGCTTTATGATATGTTTATATTTTATGTTGTATTGTTTTCATACATATTTTGTTCTTACAAATGCTTATTTGATTCAAGGAATATATTTAACTACATTGGTCTCTTAATGGCAGGCATGTGAGAATTTTTCCGCAATCAACATAAGGTATTAAGCGTTAATGACAGGTAAAGTCTTTGACTTTACTTTGGCAATGACCTAGTAATACAGAAAACTATGTGATTTTATATATATGGCTGAAAGTTAGATGGACAAACTATTAGGGTAATTATAGTATGAAGTAAGAATATAATATTAGTATTATATTTTATTGCAAATTTATTGTGTTAGAATGAAATGAAAATAACAATATTATTATGGAAACTTTAGGGTCATGTGTAACTGGATTTGTTTGAAATAATATGAAATCTATAGAGGGTTAACTTAGAGGCTAATAAAGCAGCTAAGAGTGCAGTTCAATGTGGTTAGATTGTGATAATTGATGGTATAAGCTATAATACTAGTGAAACATTAATCATTAAGAAAGAACTAGTGATCGACAATTATATACAAACTGATAAGAATATATCATTGTCTACAAATAGAATGATTTCAATTTACAGACAATGATATATTATTATCAGATTGTATATATATACATACAATCTGATAAGAATATATCATTGTCTACAAATATATACATACAATCTGATAAGAACATATCACTGTCTGCAAATACAATGATCACTCTTTACAGATAATGATATATTCTTATCAGATTGCATGTATATATTTACATGCATACAATCTGATAAGAATATATCATTGTCTGCAAATACATATATACAATCTGATAAGAACATTTCATTATCTGTAAAGAATATATCATTGTCTACTAGGAGGTGGTCACTTTAATCTCAACCTCACCACATTACATTGTTAACCACGTGCCCCATATGCCTTCATCAAACCACGCGTATGAGTTTATCTAACCGCGGCTTGCTGGGCATCTTTAAGCCCTAAACTCATCATCTCCCATAGATTTCTTGTCAGATTACAATTTGCAGACAATGATATATTCTTAATAGATTGTATGTATATATGAATATATATACATACAATCTGATAAGAATATATCATTGTCTACAAATATATACATACAATCTGATTTTTTTATTGACAAACACTGAAACATAGTGTACTTAGTGATACCACAGAAAATACAAGGCTGAAACCCTCATAAAACATATAAGAGACTTAACTATGAGGTTCGAATAAATATCAATAGCAACATTAGGACATTTTATAATCATATCATAGTTATATTTTTTATCAAATTGCAAGAATTCATTGGGTGGTGCGACAGAAAAACATGGCTGAAAAATACTTGAAACATATCAAAATATTACTGGGTGCTTGTATTAAACTTATTCTCACCTTAAACATATGTGAGGTTCCAAACATAATAACAGCAGTATTATCACATCTTATAATCATATCATAGTTATAACTTGAAGCAGATATTTTGATCTAATATGCAAAGCAGATCAACATAATATACTGCTACATCGATCAAAAAACAAAACTCAATACCAGCATATTTAGTTTTCCATATTGCTAGGAAAAGAAGGTGGTGTGAGATATCCACCAGTAGCTGAGTCTGTTCCACTTGTAGGAGGTGACACTTGGCTAATTGAGGTTTGAAGGCATGTTTCTATTTGAGCAAGCAATGTCTGGCTTGCATCTACAGTCAGTCCCATTTGTTGTGAGCCACTCCCAACTTGCATATTGTTGATAGTTGTAAAGGCTGGTGCCAATATGTTCATCATATCGAGCAGTATAGGGTGTTGGGGGGGTATAGGATTCCCCACTGTAGACTTACGCTTTATCCTCTCTGCTTGTTGTGCTTTCTTTTTAGCTACCTTTCGTAGACGTTTAGCCTTGGCCTGCTCTTGTCTGATTGCTTTCTCTCGCATTCTAATCATCTTCTCCTCATCTTCTATCGCTTTCCTTTCTTGCTTCTTAGCCCTCATTGCTTCCTTTTCAATTGCTTCCGCTTCACGTTCTGCCTTTCTCTTTAACATCTGGTCCTTCTTACATTGCTGCAACTCTGCTTACCTTTTCTTCTCTGCCTCTTGTTGAGTATATGTTTCGATGAAGGCATCCGATGTTAGTACTTGGGATTGCCTACTAAGGCGAAGCACTCCAGAACGACCTCCTCGTGATGATCCTTGCACCCTTTGTACTGGAAGTTTCAAGAATTTTCTATTTTGTCTGGTTGATTGTTGTCCATCATGTGGGGTGCATGGCACAAACTCAGCTTCTTCGTCACTATATGTATTGTCATCTTCACTTCGACCATCACTATGCTCTTCCCAATTCCTTGTAGTAGTGAAGTAATGTATCACTTCAACCGGATCAATGTGTGGTGGGGATGGCATAAAAAAGCTGACTTCTTCCTCAATCGAATTTAATTGCCATCCAAGGTTCGTGGCTGCTTCATGCATCCAATCCGGTTGGTTGACTTGAGTTGGTAAACTCAGACCAGCTGATGTAGTCTCTGTATCTTCATTGCAAGGTGCAATAGGAGGTTGGACTTCTGCTTGGAAATCTGCAACAACTTGCTGAATTTCTGGTTGAATGTGTGCTGTAGTTTTAGTGCCCTCATTATGGTCTGATGTAGTTTCTGTATCTTCATTGTAGGGTACAAAAAGAGATTGGACTTCTGCTTGGAAATCTGCAACAACTGGCTGAATTTCTGGTTGAATGTGTGCTATAGTTTCAGTGCCCTGATTGCATTCCCACACAAAACCATCAATCTGTTCCTAGTTGTAACCAAGTAGACACAGGCATGTCTCTACTGCAATAACATCCTCTTCATCTTCCATCGTGCAAGCATCACATTCTATTCTAGGACTTGGTACATCATCTTCAAAAATATAGCCTTGACTTGGCCCCATGTCCTTGTCAAGGGCTGACCGATCAAGTGGCCAAATTCCTGTTCTACGGAACCCACTAATATTGTTGGATGGTGTCAAAGCTTTTTTGAAAGCTTGGCTTGCTAGAGTTGCCAACTCTTCAGGCCCAATATCGATATGTGGGTTGTTAGCTTGCCAGATGGTTCGTACCTCTTTGAAATATGCCTTGAATGGAGCAAAAATGCTCACATCCAATGGCTGCATCTTGTGACTGGTATGAGCAGGAAGTGTTAACAGGTCTATTCCTAATTTTCTTGCTTCTTCAATGGTTTTGAAATCCACGTGGCTGCCATGGCCATCAAAAATCAAAAGGGCCCTGTTTGTTGGTGAAACGCCACCAGGGATATTACCTGCAAAATGGTCTAACCATTTGACAAATAGTTCCTTTGTCATCCAAGCATGTTCTTGGATTGCCATCAATGCACCTATCTCACAATTTACTATATAATTCTGCATGTGCCTTTTTGATTTAAACAAGAAGAACCTAGGAATACTTAACCCAACTGCATTTACAAGTGCCAGCACTCTGATCCACTCTCTGCTCTTTGAAACCAAATGTGGTACATTCTTTACACCCAATTTTGCAATAAATCTCATTCCACAGTTCCTACTAGCTTGAATACTCATCTCATCGCAGTTCCAAATTTGGCTTGCTCCATAGTGGTTAAGGTTAATCATATCTTGAAGGTTGTCATAGAAAGCTTGCACGACTGATGGACGAACCATAATTGCTTTGTCACTGTCCACTCCTTCAACAGTTCTGATTGTCAAATCTGGGTGCCTTCTTCGAAATCCTACCCACCATGACCTCCCAGGGACACCATTTGTGAATGGATTGGGCCGAGTTGTAGTGATTTGGGCAACTGTGGATTGTAGCTGATTGACCTGCAGTCCGTGGCCCAAATCTGCCATGTCCTTGCACCATTGGACAATTTCACCCTCCTCCTCATGAGATAATATGGTACGTGGACCCCTCTTCTTGGTGGTGGTAACTCCTAACAGCCACACCTTCAAATTGCTAGGTGGCATACCCCACTTGATTGCTGCTGCCCTGACTGATATGTTGTGTTCTTCGACACTTTTGACTACTCCTTCCATATCAACATATGTCCATTGCCTAATGGGTATAGGTGAGGGCAGTTGTACATCGAGCTAAGCATCTGGCTGAACATTTGGCTCAACAGGTGGTTTGGCTTCTGTTGTGTTGGTGGCTTCATTCGCAGAGTTAGGAACGTCTTCTTCTGCGGGAATTGCATGCACTTCCTCTACAGGCTCTTCATCAATGAAGTGCACCCCATGAGTGACTCAAATGGTGCATGGTCCTCTTCCTACAACCCTTTTACAAAGTCTTCTAACATGTGCCATTATATTCCACTTAACCTGCACAAACAGTAAAAGTTGCATAACTTGGTAGTGCAACAAAGAATATATCATTGTCTGCATAGATATATATACAATATGATAAGAACATATCATTCTCTGCTAAAATATATATAATCTGATTACAACATATCATTGTCTGCGAAGCTTGAAGTCATTAAATTTCATGATTATAATGAAGGGATTCACAGGGAATCTGACAAAATGTATATACCCATTTATTTTCATGTGCATATTATAATTACTGAAAATAGAAAACATCTACCCATCAAGTGTCATCATGATAATGCAGGGATTCGAAGAGAATCAATGAAATTTGTAAACCCATTAACCCGTATGATGAAACCCCTCAATAATTTGGGGTTAAAACTAGAAACCCATAAAATTTCATTTTTATACTTGGTCAAAATTCCGTCAATGTTCTGTTTGAATCACATTACATGTGATTATTTCATAAAATAATGTCAAATAAAATCATAGCAGGAAAACCCTCGATTGCATAAACAAATTAATTCACGAGGGATCAAATTTGTACTAGTCACATGTAAAAAGAAATGATTACAGTCAAACCCAGGCAAACCCTTGATGGCATAGACAGAATAAACCACGAGGGATCAAATTTGTACCAGTCACATGTATGTAATTTGATAAGAATATATATATGAATGTATGTATACATTATGATAAGAAAATATCATTCTATTTACAAAGAATGATATATTCTTATGAGAATGTATCATTGTATTTGCAGAGAATGTTATATTCTTATCAGATATACATATATATATATATACAATCTGATATGATGAAACCCTACATGGCATGATTGTATATATATGTATTTGTCTACAAATTGTAATCCATAAACTTCTCAATAAATTGGGACAAAAACTATAAACCCATTAAACTGAGGGATTCAGAATATAACTGTGGTATGATTCCAAAATGGGTAATGCTGTCGTTATTATCTTGATTTATGATGAATGCAGGTGAAAAAAATGTAACTATGATATGATTAAATAATGGAAAATGCTAAGTAAGTTGAACAACTGACTAAAAACATATTAATTTGTATGCTTGAAAAGAATGTAAATGTTAAATACGTAAATATAAAAGAGTATATTCAATAATGAAATAGGCAACATAAATGTAAAACATATTGCCTGAAAAAAATGCAAAGATTGAATACGTAAATATAAAACAAAATATTGAATAATGAATCAGACAACATAAATGTAAAATAGTATGCCTGAAAATAATGTAAATAGTGAGTACATAAATATAAAACAATATCTTGAATAATGAGAACAGATAAAATAAATGTAAAACAACAAACTAATAATATAAAACATGAATTTACTTATTTTGGTAATGTAAATAGTGAGTACATAAATATAAAATAGTATCTTGAATAATGAAATCAGATAAAATAAATGTAAAACAACAAACTGATAATATAAAACATGAATTTACCTATTCTGGGTGTACCGACCTGAACAAGCTCCCTTTAAAGACGAATGTGCAGAAATTGCCTTAGGAAGCTCTAAATTTTGCAGAGGATAAATTGCCTTAGGAAGCTCTGAATTTTGCAGAGGATATTCAGTGAAAGCAGAGGATAATTCGTAATGATAATGACCCTGGAAATTCCCTCTTATAAAATCATTCAAATGTGTAAATTGGATGCATTGAATTATAGTGGTTGAATTTCAAATTCGAATGCATTGAATTATGGTGGTTGAGTTTCAAATTTGAATTTTTAGTGGGAAAAAATCTGTCATTTCATTTTGCAGTGGCCATTTATGCCCGAGTTCTATCGTGGCCTTTAGGAAATCAATTTTATATTTGGTTTAATAGATAAAATAGGTGGCTTGCATAAATTCAGTCATTTATATGAATTATAATATGTTTTTTTGTTTATTAGGGAGCCTTACACCATTAACTGTGTGTGCAGGTACCACAAATTGATGGAGATAATACATGAAGATGTGATAGGAAGTGTGGGTGAATGTGCAATTGATAGCTCATAAAGCTGATCAATGTTTGCTATTATGTCAAAATGTGCACCATTAACTGTTCATAATGGTTTATATAATGTGAAATTGTGCACCATTATCTGTTCAAATATACATTTATATATAATGTAGTTGAAGCTTTGAGCCACTTGCATAGAGTGGTAATTGTAAACATCAATGTACTTAAATAAATGCAAAAATTACTTTATTGTCTGCAACTTGTCTTGTATTCAAAACATATATGTACCAATAGATGTTTAGATTTTTATTTATTTTTATTGGTTAGTTACACATTTAGTAGTGAACATATATTGGTGTCATGTGTAAATTTTTATTGGCATAAATAAAATAATGTAGTGACTAAAATATAAACGGTTATTGGGGGGTTAGGTGAGCATGGAGTGAACGGGTATTGGATCGTGGGCGGCAATTGGGGGTTTTCCCCTAGTAGCCTTATGATGGCGACTTTGCTGAATTTATTTGGAGTCATGTTAATGAGCCAAAACTCTATAGTTTTTAATTTATTAATAATGTACATTAAGGTTATAATTATCTTTGGTAGTAAAGAAAGCTACCTTGCATAAATTATATAAATCTAGGGATGAGGACTAACAATTTTTTTAATCTAGATTTTTAATAAATTCGAGTTAGTAACATGACAAATAAATAGTAAATTAAATAAAAGGTTAATAATTGTTTATTTTTAAGCAATAATAGTAGTTAGTATGATTGATTTGAACTATGGAAATATATTCAACAAGCTCTCTTAGACTATTAGATTTGAAGTATCAATTATATAGCAGATGAGTCCTTAAGTCCTCATTGCAATAAAAAATGTTTGCATCATCTTGAATGGAGCTTTTGTGGTTCTATCCAACATGGAGAAATCCTATATTTTTTAGTCCTTTGCCTCCAAAAATTTCACATTTGTTGTAATATTTAAACTAGCAATTGCACCTTACTGTGTGCAATGGGCACGCCGAAGATGTGTGGAAGGTTAATTAGGATAAATTCTGGTCTTTTTTTTTTTGCATACATTTATGAAATGATGTTGTTTGTGCAAAAACTGTCTTAATAGAGAAATGGTAGCTTCAAATAAACTATGCATCCACTTACATGGATCCAAACATGATTGAAATAAAACCTCTAAATTAGGAAGATAATCAGGTTCCATTGCCAACAGGCTCATGTTATGTTTGCAATATGGAGAGAGGGAGAGATAGGGATAGAAAGAGTAAAAAATATATAATATTAGTATAAATAATATAGTAAAAAATATATAAATAATATCATATTAAAAACAATAATAAGTGGTTTTAGAGTTCACTATTAGAATAAAACCCCAATAATTTTTACTTAATATATAGATATTAAAATATTATATTATATGGGGTTGGGGCCCTAGCTCGGTTGGCTAAATGTTTCCTGTTGCAGGAGGTTGGTCATGAGGTCTAGTCTCCCCCACCCCCGTGGTACCGGAGGGCGTGTCGCACCAGCGCCGCCGGTCACGTTAAAAAGTTTACCAGGCGCACTGCAGTTTATAGGGGGTCGTGCTACCTGATTCCTGTAGTCTAATAAAAATATATATATATTATATTATATAATAATCTTACTATATTATTACTTATATATCTTTTAATATATTAATATATACATTCTTAATTTAATATATTATATTAGATTTTATATATATATATATTTTATTTTAATATATTGTATTATATTATATTTTAATATATTAAAATATTATATTATATAATAATATTACTACATTATTATTTATATATCTTTTAATATATTAAAATATATGTATTCTTAAATTATTAATTAAAAAATATGCATTCCATTAATAAAAATTATCTACTACAAATCAAACCTAACCCTCACTTATTTTAATGGATGGCCTATTTCTAATCTAACCGCCATATACTTCTAAAATTTAGTTGATGACTTGACACCAAACACACTCACGTAACATCCACAATTTGGAGGAAATGCACATATCCCAAGTGCTAGGCAGAAAATCAAGTACAATTCACGGCAAGAAAAAAGGAACCGTAAAGTTTCCAGACACCGACGGGGAAAGCAGAAAAAAGGACGAAAATCAGCCGAAAGAATGGCAAAAATGATGAACGACTAAGATTCGTTTAATGGTGGGTGATTGTAATCTGTACCGTTCAGCGGCAAAAGGAGCTTGGAAAGCTCAGCGTGGGGATGCCTTCAACGTAATTAGGATTAAAGTGGTTGGTATTGGCATAGTATGATGGTTAAGTTGTGGTGTTGTTGTTCTTGCCATCAAGGTTCATACCTTGTTGGGTTGTTATTGTTGAGTGTTTATATTGGAGATGAGGTCCTCTGTTTGTGACCTTACCAGTTCATAGCTCTGAGTCAAAAGCATTTACCCATTAAATTTAAAAAAAAATAGAACTAAAGTGGTGTTTAACAACACATTTAGGAACTTGTTATGCTAGGATAAAAGTGTGATACTTAATAAAACCTCATGTTGTTTTCCATAATTTGTATGAAAAGATTTGTAGAAATGATATGCATTATGGTTGATGCAAGGATTTCTATGTGCTAGTGCAAAGTGTCCACTTTATATTCTCTTTATGATGATAAAGAGCTTTTGAATGGATGCAATGAGATGAAGAAATTAAGTGCTCTAGGATTTCTCTTTAAATATGACATTCTAGATGCCAAATTAAAAAAAATTCATGTGCAAGCTAATGGTTAACACACTATTTTTGGTTAGGAGTTGACTTGGGGTATTGATGATCCAAATTGAATCCCATAATCCTAAATAATGCACTTGAGACCTAAACCTTGGGACTTACGTAGGTTTATATTGAAAATGAAAGACTCATGATTTACTTGGGAAATTGTGGGCCAACTAACAAGAGTGGCAACCCTTCCACACTTCTAGATCTATAGGACCAAATAGTGTATTCCTACAAATATTTATTGGAAAATTAAATAAAAATAATAAAATAGATAACTCAAACATCTTAGCCACACCCTTTATATAAATATATCCCAAATATTTTTCAATGGACACCCTTTATAATGTCTTATTGGTCTTGTAGACCTAAAGATCTCTCAAAAAAGGATTATTATTAAGGTATATATGTAATTAAAGATGTAAATAAGATTTATATCCCCATATGTGAATTTAGTTACAATGTTGTAATTCACATATAACTCTTAAAAAATAAAAAAATGCATAATCATATGTAGAGATGATTGGTAAGTGAAGACTCTAAAAATACATGGTAGAAGTTAATATTATTGAATTATGTAAACTAGTAGGACACTAACTAGGCTAATATATAAAGGAAAATAATGTACTTTGACATATATGGAAGGATCAACTACTAAAAGACTAGTGCCTTAATCCATTGGTGATATTGTCAAAGTTTGAAATCAAGTACAAATACACATGTAAGTTTGAGCCTATTAGCAAGTCGTGAATCAACACTAAGAAGAGGACTAAAAATGCATTTTTAGAATCCCATTAGTCTAGCTGCAATTTCATCTAAATTAACTTCAAAAACCACCAAATACTTCACATGATCAAATATACTTCAACAATCAATAGTTGATCAAAGAAATCCCATAGTTGTTATAATATAGTTTTTTTTGTTTATATTTCAAAATAGTTTAATAATCAAGTTACATACATAAGCTATTGTGGCCAAACTACAGTATTTTAATATCAACTAACACTAAAAATCACATAAATGATAAGAAATATAGGGAAAAGATAACAAAAGGCACCTAGAGTAGTATCAGACCCACTTGCTATAGACTAGATTATATGAGATAATATCTTATAGAGTTATAATTTATATTTACATATCATTACATAGCAACTAAAATTGATATACTAAATATACTAAATATCCTTTAACACTTCCAAGATCCTTCTTGGGCATATTAACATGTTGAACACCTGGAATACTGAGAGGCTAGGGGGGGTGGGGGTGAATCGGTATTTACTGAAACTCACACTTTATTAACTTAAATATTCATTCAATGCATCACATTAAAATTGCAGTAAATGAAAGGAACATATAAATCATGCATCACATCAAAGAACAAAAGAACACTATATTTATGTAGAAAACCCTCAAAAGGGAAAACCCACAGTGAGGATTAGCTCACAATATATTATAGCTAGTTACAATGTTTGATACAGACAGGTGGAATCACTATCCAAAAAAGAGAGAATGGCTCACTACCAAGGGCTCATTGCCCAGAATAGAAAAAGATAGAGGAAAGGGTGGCTTACTACCAAAATGAACTGCTAATAATTCATCTACAATATGTTGAAGATACAGTTCTAATTAAGCTTTGAAAACTGATTTAACACTCTTCATACTTCACCACATAACACTTTACACTTTACTCTACATAAAATCCCACACACACACTCTACACTTATTCAAAATACACATTCACATAATGAGTTAACCTTATATATACCACAACCAACCAAAAAATCAATTAGGTTGGTCTAATTGCATGAATCAAGCACCACATAGCTTGTCAGCTTAAAAATTTAACACATATGCTTTTTGAAACAAACCAAAACATGTACACCATAAAAATAGGTCAACATGACCTATAATTACTCCCATAAATCTGCTCCTTACATACTTCAACTATGCGCGACCCCAAAACCTTTAGGTCGGTACCATATAACAAAACTAGCGAAGTAATAATTGAATGAACCAATTGTTCATTCACAACTCAAAATACAGACAACCAAACATTGCCACTTGGAGAACACATAATTCTAATACTTGTAAACACTTCCTTGAAATTGTGTAGAAAAATATTCATCCACAGTGGAATGTAGAGCATTCCAACATACACTCTATACCAGTAACACTACCATTACAGAGATGATACTCTGTCAACATTACCTTCAACTACAAAAGACATGTGACCTTGAATATTTGGATTTAGACACCTCCAACATGCACAAATATCACCTCAAAACTACTTGACAATATTCTACATAGCGGAGCAATGCAGACCAAAAAACAATTTCATTATAACACTGAACTGTACACCGAGACTTTGAAAATCTATGAAACATTTGGTCTTCACCAAACCAATACTTCTACATTTCTACCATGGGTTACCATCAATGAAAACACCATACACTGTCATTCTCATCAAAATCCATTCATACATCATCATGCTCATGTTGCCAACAATCTCCCAATGACAAAGCTCATGTTTCCAATAATCTCCCCCTTTGTCATTGATAGCAACATGCTCTCACTCTCCAAAACTAATCAAACTACTCCAACTACTCTCCACCTTTAATACTCTCCCCCTTTGACATCAAGGGAATAGGGCTAACTAAACATACATACATACTCCCTCTAACTGATACATGTATATACATAAGAGTAACTCCCCCTTACTGCATCTCTCCTATACAACACACTTCTCCAGGAATCTTGTCCTTAGAAAATATCAAGTGGCTCCCCCTAACAATGTTATCCATCAAAAATGTCAAAAAATGTACTACAACATTATCTAGTGCTTCCACATATGTAATAAAAAAAGTGCATAAATAAAATAGAAATGTACACCTTCAACAATTAGAGGGTAAAATAACCTTACATTAGACACCTTTAGTTTGGCGAGGTGTGCCTCCTAGTCCTTCTTTCCTATCTACCAATCCTTCTTGGCAAAGGAAAGTATACTGCACCGATTCTCAAACTAAATAAGGATATCTTCTCCTTCATTTGAATAATTAGGCACTAGATTCTTCTGCACCATCTTATATTCACTAACAAGCACTCCAGTTAAGGATGTAAGCTTTACACAAGCACCAAGTCTCTGAGCTGGATATACTACATAATGATTTTATCTTTTTGTTCTTGTAGTGGGAAGAACTTCCCATGTAGGTTCTCACTTGTTTCCCTTGTTGCACCATCTACATCATTAGCTAGATCATAAGCACTAGAGGCCTGAGCTCTTTGTGACTCAATTGAGTCCATTTGATCTTTTATGCTCCTTGTGGAATTAGGCCATTTCAAGAAAAACTAAAACAAAACAAATTAGTTTCTTCCAGGCATCTCTGGACTTCCTTCAAGTTGCCTTGCAACTTGCCATGTGCAACACTACATTTATTAGAAATATCAATCAATCTCTTATCATTGACCTTCTTTGTCATTTCCTTTTCCAATTTCTCTTCTAGGATGATAGAATAATCCTTAAAGGAATCCAACAACAACTTCAAATTTTGCACACCAGATAAGGAATCATCAATAGTTGCACCGAGAATACCTTCTTTCAATACCTTATCTTCTTCCTCAATCAACTCTGCATTCTTTTGGTGTGTTTGTAGTATTTCTTTCCTTGTGGAGGCATGAAAAGCATCACCAAAGTTGTAGCTTGTGTAGGGGAGAAATCTTGCTCATATCTACCTATCCTTGTTGCATTGGAATCTCCAAGAGTTGTGTAGATACCACCGGTTCAAAGTACAACTGCATATCTAACAAATCCTTCAATGAATCTCCAGAGGTTTCGGAGGATTCACCAACAATTTAGCATTTTCTCCTTACTTCTTTTCACTCTTCTCTTTCTCACCACTACTAGAACATGATTCAACATTCTTTCTTCTTCTATAGACTTCTCACTATCCTGGAGAGGAGGCAATTTTTCTTTTATTTTTGCCTCTGTCTTGTCTGAGACTTCTTGTTTATCTTCTTCTTTTTGCTCATTATCTTTCTTCATATCTAGAGGAGACAAATTCTGATCTGAGCTTCCTCTTTGTCCAAGGCATCATGCATATTATTTTCCACATTTTGAGGGGCATCATCAATAACCATGTCTTCTTGCACATTCTCACCCATAGGCACATGGTCATGTTGTTTATTCACAGGCTCATTGCATTCTAGGATAGATGTCTCATGCTACATTTGGTCTTCACTATTTGGAGACATTCCCAACTCTTTTGGTAGATCTACAACTTTTTGCACTATCTCATTCTTGAGCCTTTCAATATCTTCTTTATTTTTGATCATCAAAGTGCCAACTCTTTGCTTTGTCTTGAACTTCTTATTATATAATTTAGACAATTTTTCTCTAACTTCAATTGTAAGAGAAGAACCAATCTTCTCCAAGGAAAATTATCTTCACATCTTCTTCAATAGCCTCTTGCCTTCTTGCAATTAAAACATTTTTTGAGTCATCAGACAATTGATCCTCAATTTTATCTAAGCCAGTGTCAAATGTTACCATGTACTTAATGATGGCTTCTTCAATGGTTGCCTTATCCTCATCATTTGAATCTAGATACATTTTAGTTATCTCTTCCAAGAGACCAAATTCTGAAATGCTATTAAACAGTGCTTCAAATTTTAAGGGACCATGTTCCCTTTCTCGAGGGGTATTTTATTTCTTCTTCCCCTTACCTTTAGGAGAATTTTCTTTTGCTCCATACTTCTTTTCTTTCTTCACTTCCTCTTCACTCTCAGTATCTACAATATCAACCTTTGTTCTCTTGGTACTAGTCTCTTCCATAGTGGCTTGAGACTTCTTCTTTTGGATCTACTATGGTCCTTCTTCTTCTACATCTTCCTCATCCTCATAGCTAATGTACCTCTCTTTGGTGGCCTTTTTTTTTCTTCTCCTCTTAGGAGACATTTGTTGCTCAGATGGACTAGATTCTTCTTTCTTCTTTAAAATTCTTGTAGTCTTTGTTCCAGAGGACTTAGGAATAGTGGGAGAGGGGGTAGAGGTCCTAACTAACCTTCATGTGCTTGTAGTACCCTATGGAGCAACAATAGTAGCTTTTGATTTCTCCACAGAACCCTTAGGAGTGTTCACTATCTCTTCCAACTAAGTTTTCATCTTCTCCACATTCTTCTCAATATCCTTCTTATTCTTTTCCATATTCACCTAACTAGATTTCTCTAGAAAAGTATCAAATCTGTCCACAAATGGATCTCTTGGCTTGATCAACACAACTTCAACAAAACTATTAAACTTTGATTCAATTACTTCATATCCAAGCTTTGGAACCCAAGTTGTTCTGGGTTCAAATTCTTCCATAATGTAGTGATTTTTGTTAACCATGAAGGTTATATCATTCTTATAATTGTCAATATTTTTTGCTGGTATCCTTTCTCTTTCTTACATTTTTCCTTGAAAAGTCTTGAAGAAACCCACAACATGGTTTTCTGGGTTTCCATATTTCTCAACCTTCTCAAATTGTCTCTAATCTGAATAGCAATAGGAATATTTTCCAAGCACACAATGTTCTTTGTACCAGGAAATTCTCTAAGAAAATAAAATAACAAACACATAATTAGGGTACCATATTGGAAGGGGTGCCATGATTCCTTGGTCTTCTGAAGATTCTCCATCAATTGTTGTCTCGAGAGTTTGCACAAATCAATATCCAGACCTTCTTTCACCATCTAGTGAGCAGTGTGAATAACGGTAGCCAACATAGAGTTCTCTCTATTGGTATAAAAGATCTTATACCCAATCATCATTGATGTATACCTTACCACCCGGTCTTCAATACCCTTCACTGTTAGGGCATGTTTGTCAAATTTCACCCTGATGAGCTTCACTACAATCTCATTCTTCACAGCCTTTAGTGCCAAACTAAGTCCTTCAGAGCATAAACCAGTAACCACTTTGATTGCTCACTTGTTTATTATGTGTAGGATATCCATCCATGTGAACTTATCATGAATTTGACTACGCACGTACTTGACCCACTCATCCTCATAGAGGAAATTGGGGGAATTATTCTAGACATCCAATTTCTTCTTTGTCAAACTTTCAAATTCAGGTTTTAGCTCAAAATAATCACTAATCAAATCATTCACCCAGTACTCTGCTATCTTTGTATGATCATATTCTTTGATTCTTGTGTGGATATAGATCCACACATCCTATATGTGCATCACATTGCATGGAACCCTCAAAAATGCTCCTTTAGGGTTCGTCTCCATTGATTCATATGGGTGCTTCTTAAATTTAGGTCTTGGCCACTCCAAAAACATCAATAACTTGTGGAGTAAACATTTTGAACCTTCTCTAAAACTAGGGTTTAACAAGAACTGATAAATACCTTGTAATTTCTTCACCGATAGGGTTTCACACAACACTTCAAAATAACTGTAAACTGCCTTTTCTCTACACTTCACTCTTCAAATACTCGATCATAAATGACTTATTCATATGTGAAATCACATAAAAATACCTTTATAGTGACCTAAAATGCATTTATTGTAGTTGACAGAGTTAGGTAAAAAATCTGACAAACCTTCACTGCACATTATCACAGATACCTTCAATCACTTCACAAATCTCCACAACAAAATATTTCACACTAGAGATACCATCAATGGATCAACCATATCAATCTATACATGTACTAGTATGCTAAAGGCATCAACACCACATATTTGGCAAGGGCTTAAATATCTTCTAATAAAATTCCCCTAGAGCCAAAGCTCTTCATCTAGTTTCTAGAGGAAACATCTGCACCAAGGGTTGGTAGAAACTCACTTTTCACTTCACTCTCTTCATTCTTCTTCCAAATATTGTTCATTTCCTTCTTTATCTTAACTAGATCAATCTTCTTCTCTACCAGATCAGTCTTCTTCTTTTTTGAAACAGAGGGTTTCACTTTCTTGCTTCTACAAAACTTAGTTATGTGTCTTGGTTTGTTGCATTTGTGACATATGGCACCTTTTTGCTAAACAAACTTAATTTTTTCCATTTTAGATCTGCATTCAAATAACTTATGCCCAAATCCATTGCATGTATAACAGTAACCATTGCATGATTGAAACATCATACCATTATTGTACCCATTCATCATCCGACTTCTGCATTCACTGGCTTTATGACCAAATCTTTTGCATGCAAAACATTGGTTGGGAAAGGATTAAACATTCTGATTCATTCTTCTTTTACATTATACAATTGAATCTATGTCCAAACTTATTGTAAGAATAATAGTAACCATTCAAAGATGAATACCTTTGTGCAATAGTTGTTTGATAGGAGATCTTTTGAAATCTTTTTTCTTATTTTAGACTTTTTTGGCATTTCTCTTCTTAGCATTCTTCTTTTCAGCATTGTTTGAAGTCTAATTCTCCTTTGAACTTTCTCTTTTTCAAAACCCAATCCTTCTTTGTCTTTGGAAGCCTTATGAATTGCAATCATTTCATGAAGCAATGTGGAGCTCTTCATGAATTTGTCTTTTTGAATCTTTTCTTTCTCTAGATCTGATCGAGCAAAGAACTACAATCTCTTGTTCAAGATTTGAACATTCTACAAATTTATCTTTCAATTTGGCATTTAGGCAGTCTTCAACTCTTTTTCCTTCTTCAACTTATACTTTCAAATTAGTGATTTTTTCATTTGATTGCTTGAGCTGCTCATTTGTTTCCTTGAATAATTTTGTAGCTTTCTTGAGTTTCTCTCTCAACTTCTTGATACACTCATATGCATCCTTAAGATTATCTTTCAGATCTCTAATCTCATATTATGCTTTATCCAGATCATCAAGAGTTGATTTGAGTTATCCTTCCATATCAAATCCACAATATTCATAAGTAAATCCTTCAAGGATAATCTATTCTAGAGGGATAGGATACTTCCTTGCATCCATGTGTTCAATCTCCAAGATCTACCTCAACGATCAAGCCAATTGAAGGAACCAAGCTCTAATACCAATTTTTGAACATCAGAAATATTGAGAGAGGGGGTGAATTAGTATTCACTAAAACTAATTCACTTTATCAAAGTTTAAACATTCATTCAATGCATTAGATTAAACTTGCAATAAATGAAATGAACATATAAATCATGCATTGCATCAAAGAACACAAGAACACCAAATTTACATGGAAAAACACAAAAATGGAAAAACCATGGTGAGGATTAGCTCACAATATATTATAAATGGTTGCAATGTTTGATACAAAAAGGTAGACTCACTGTCCAAGGACTCACTATCCAAAAAAGAGAGAATGGCTTAGTGTCGGTGGCTCACTGCCCATAATAGAAAAAGATAGAGGAAAGGGTGGGTGATCCAAATGGAATGATTAATGGATGTATGATGCACCTACACTTTCTCTATTTTCATTAGTAAATGAGATCCCCAAAGGTAGGATTGAATTTTGACCCTTAGGTGAGTCAACCCTATTGGAGATCTTGTTGTTTTCCCTTATAACAGAAAAGTGTAAAATATGACTGAAATGCACTTTTGGGAGAGACTTGAATTTAAATACAAATGAACTCAATTATGTAAAGCAACACTTGTGATGTAGAGTTAAAACATAATAAGTTAATAGAATTAACAATTTTTTGATAGATCTGAGAAGGTTAAATTATTGTATACCTATCAGCAAAAGTGTCGCAAAGTGTCCTACTAGGAATCATTCGCCCAAGGGCGAATGGGTCTTTGTTTAGGAATTTTTCTGAGCTTCAGGGGTCCTTTGGAGATGGATCTAGGATGTTGTTTGCCCTAGGTTTCACTATCAAAAAGTCAAATAAATTTGGAATCTGAGTTTTTGTATTTTGACAACTTTGCAAAATTGCACTTTTGATCCAATTTCAATCCTTCTTCACCTACAAATCTGCAAACACACAACTTTAGAGGAGAAAAATGTTTATTTTTGGTGTATAAGGGTTTTCCTTGGTCACACCCTAGTTTGGTAATTAAACCCTGATAAAGAAATAAAATCATAAATAGAAGGAATGATGAATGAACAAAGCTTGTTATACCTCACCAAACCCTTTAAGGGCTACCTTAGAGGATTGAAGTCTAACAAACCTCTCTAAGGTTGGATCTTGCATGAAATGGCTTGAATGGATTCTTGACTTGACACTTGATTTGATGCTTGAAAACTTGAAGCCTACATCACAATGTTAGCTCAAAAACATGCATGAATACACATAAATCTTGACATCATGATAGGATCTTGAATGTTGCAATAAATGACTAAAAAATCTACTCTCCAATGCTCTTGACAACAATATTTTCTCTTGTGAAAGTTGCCTTAATGTTGCTTAGTTTGAATTGATAAAATAATTGTATTTATAGGTGATTTTCTAATTTCTTGACAATTAAACATCAAAATCCAACAATTGCAATTTGAATTTTAAACATTAAAATGCTACCAAAAACATATTAAAAATTGGGAGTTATGACTTAAGGAGGACTCATTTTCCCTTGGGTGAATGGGTCTTGGGCCCTAAATCCAAGGCACTCAATTTTTAAGGTCTTTAATTTGATGTTTGCAATTGTTTAATGTAGGTTCCCATTTCATAAATTGAAATTAATTAGGATTTTAAATGCATAATTGGGTCATTTAGAGGCTTAATTAAGTCCAATTAATTAATGGGATGCAAACATAGTGTGAAAATGTAAAGGTGTACATTTTTCTACACTACAACCTTGATAGAAAAATGAATGCAAAATAGATGGAAGATTCATCGAAATTCATGAAGAGATAGAATGGCTAAATAATGGGTGTTTATAGCTTTTACTGATATCCGATCAATTGTGTAGGATGATTGGGAGACAAATCTAGATGAGATTCGTTGAGGTTGATCATAATGAACATGCAAGTGACATGTGTCAAGATGAAGGGCTAATATGTGGAGTTAAGTGGTTGCATGGATCAAATGATTGAACGCATGGGTGAATGAAGTAAGAGTGAGTGAGAGTGAGTTGAGGTTGCTTTTGAGTCAATTCACTAAATTTAGAGATGGAAGAATATAAATAAAATTAATTAAATAAATTTATTTAATTTATGTGCATGAGCTGATGATATATTTAGGAAATAAATAAAATATTAATTTTATTTATTTTTAGAGGAATAAAAAAGTCAAATTAAATAAATTAAATAATTTATTTTATTTTAGAGGAAATATTAGCTAATTAAATAATTAAAATTATTTAATTATGATGCATGAGAAGAATTCATGATTTAATTAAATAATTAAAAATTATTTAATCTATGTGGATAAAGGAAATTAAAAATTAAATAATTAAAAAATATTTAATTAATGTGGATGGAAGAAAATTAGAAATAATTAATTAGTGCCATGGCTCATGGTCTTCTTAGTGATTGTTCACAAGAATTCAAAGTTTGTCTCAAGCTTCTCAATCATCAATTTGGAAATTCAGCTTGTGATCCCATCTATGAGCTCTATAAAGCAGTTTGGTTGCTTATCCAGCATGCTCTTATCGAGCCCCACGAAGAACCTCACTTCCCTCCTCCTACATATATTGCTTCGTCGGAGGGAAGCTCTTCTTAAGGGCCTCTCACTTCTCTTCTTTAGGCATTTTTAGTCTCGTGGCCTTATGCTTTCCTGCTCACATTTCTCGATTACAATCTTGGTTTTCTCTTAACCTTTTGGTTGCCTCCTTTTCCAGATTTGCTATGGAAGCATTTCATTTTTGGCTCACTTTTTTGCAGGGTTTTTTTGGATGGCCTTTGTTGTTTCTCAGTGTTCTGGTGAATCCAACTACCAATGCTTCGTTGACTCTTTTAATTCATTCCTCTACGACATCATTCTATTATTCTCATCTGGTTAGTTTATTTCTTTTAGTAACCCCTGGGTTTGTTGTTTTGTGCTTGGTCAATCATTTGATATCCATGTCTTCTATGATCAGGACATGTTTTTGCAATGTTTTGATGGTGATATGACTCTCAATCATTGTAATTTTTGGCTCTCAACCTTTTGTTCCTTCTGTGTTACGCAAATATTTTGTTTTTCTGCTACCCATCAGTTACTATGTAATCTCCTTTATTTTAATAAAATTTTGTGGCTCCGCTACCTTTAAAAAATATATATAATCAAAGTGGCTAGAAGAAAATGATTAATTAATTATATAATTAAAAACCATTTAATTAATGTTGATGACGGAAATGATGAAATAATTAAAAATTATTAATTATAGAGGAAAATGCATTAGCTTAATCAAATAATTAAAATTATTTAAATAAAATTGATGAAGGGGTTGATGGCGAGAAGGTGATGATGGTTTAGATGAAATGTGTTAGTCATTTCTAGGTGTCTACAAGTATAAATTCTACCTTCTTTAACTACCACCCTCTTATCCATGTCATAAAAATGAATGCATTCAAGAACCAACTTTGGTTCCTTTACAACCATTGGAAATCTAACTATCAAGTGAAGTCCATTTCTTGCTATATTCCTCACAAACAAATCCACATCTTCACCAATTACCCTTTTTTGAAATTCCTTAGTGTCAAAATTCCCTAAATGGGTATCCAATATTGTTCCATATGTAGGCCAAATATGAGATGAAGGTAGCAGTCCTTGGTAACCGCCTTTCACTTTCTTCAATCATTGGCTCTTGATTCTTGCATTTAACTAGGAAAAATACCTATGATTATCCATTTGTGAAACTAGGGTTTTTGTTGATTCATGCTAGTTTAGGGTTTCAATTTTATCAAATTACCTAATGCAAATGAAAAAATCACCATAATTCAAGCAATTTATAATTTGAATTTAAATTAAATTTATATTAAAATTTTGTAATACAATTTTAATTTATGGAAGCTCTGAAGGGGAATCCAAGCTCATTATCGATGTCATGAATGGTGGTAGGTCCCATCATTGGAGGATGATCTTTATCCTAGGTGAAGCTCTTCAGTTGGCTAATCTGTTCTTTGAAATCATTCTCTCCCATATTGACAGAGCCAATAATAGCATGGTTGATTGGGTGGCCAGTCAGGGTGTTGGTTTGTTTGATAAGAAAGGGGTTGTAGGAGTGAAATGGGTGGAGGCCTTCCCCCAGCCGATCCTAAAGCTTATCTAGAATGATATTAAATATAATCTCCCTAACTCGATGGACTTATTCTTTTCTTACCCGTGTTGGTTGGTGTTTTTATCTTCTCTGGCAGTTTGGTTTTGCTTCCTCTAGTAGATTGTTTATGCTAGTTGCTGCCCTAGTGATTTGAATTCAACTGGAGAATTCAAATTTACAATAAAGGTAAGCTAGAACCTGCAATATTATAGATAATTGGATAAAAAAATTCATAACTCATAAAAGGAGTTGTTTTCATCCAAAATTTTGTTTAACTTATTCAAAATGGAGTTTTATACATCTATTTGGAATTCCAATAGTCTCTCTAACTTCAACAAATTTGAAATGAATAGTTTTCACAAAAAACAAAACAAAAAAAACTATGAATTTTTAAAAAAAACCTAGGAAATTATTTACCCCAACTTGGTGGGGTCATAAATTTCTACTTGGTGCTCAAAATTGAAATCTGTTTACACTATTTCAACCCCAAATTCCACCTCGAAGACCTCCGAAAATACGATTTACTAGAACCTAGAAAATACCAAAAAAAAATAAAAAAATAGACTTTTGGTTTTTCTCAGTTCTTCCACCTCTAGAAGGGACTACTTTGGGTCACCTGGATACGCTGGTGTTTATGCTGGCTATTTCCCTAGCTATGTTGGCCCTCACAGGCTGAGTGTTTTTCCTTTTGTTTCTTCCCTTCAATTCTTTGGGTTTTTGCCTAGTTTTTAACAATTCCTGAACCTTAACAACCAAGTATTTATCAACAAATTTTTTATGGAAGCTCATTAGAATTTACCCAAAATTTGTACCTAGTTTTATTTTCACAAAACACTCAAACCTTTAAAGTTGGTTGTGTTTCACATCTTCACACACACAAATTCACTTATTGAACCAGTCCCTTAAAGCTCTAGAACTATGGGTTCTTCACTATTTTTATTTTGAAAATTTTCACGTCGTTCACCCAATTTTGTTGCTGTTTTCCAAGTTGTTCTTTTGGTTGCTTAATTTCAACTTTTATGATCAAATGAGGCAAAATAATTCCTTATAATGTTCGAAATAACAAAAAGTTGCATAGAATAAATATAAAAGTTATAGTAGGTGGGCATTAATGATGGAGAGTGGGGAATTCAATTTCCTAATTTCCCTTTTCATTTAAAATTATCATGTTTAGTAGGGGTTGATTTTCTTGCAGTTTACTTTATGTACTAAAAAGAAAATTTTCAAGTTTAAATCTAGAATCCAACATTCATATTATACTTATCATCTTTTGTTCTTGTTGGGATTATTTTTACCTTCTTAGCAGGGAATTTGAGTGTTACGTACAACAAGGAATTTTAATGGATATGGAAATATCCATTTCATATATTGAGTTCAGTTGGAAATCCTTGAGGGTTCATAAAACTATATGGTTACAGGAATTTCCAAGTGAAATAGAAACTAAGATTCATATACATATGGTTTTGTAGGGTCTCAAAATCCTACTAAAGGCTTAATTTTTCTTAAATAGCTTTTTGTTTCTAATAAAAATGTTTGTATAAACTTGATGAACTTTGAAAAGTATAGGTTCAATAATAAAGAAAATTCCCACTATAGCAAAGAATTGTGTTGCTATAGGACTTTGTGGGGAAAACTAAATGAAATTCATATTAAAAAATTAAGTTCTAGTTCACTTAGGGGTCAGATTCCTGTTGAGAATAATATCTGATTGGTAAACATGTTGAGTTTAATTAAGTAAAAGACTTAAGGGTTTTAAAGGTTCAGGATGGGAATGTTCAGTAACGACCACATCTCCCACTATAGTACGGATTTCAACCACTTTTGGAAGTAGCGGGAAATTTGAAGTGAATGGGAAATTATCAATTTGAAAGGTTTGGTTCACTTGGGCCATAGATTTCCATTAAGCTTAAGCCACATTTTATAACCTTTTCAAGTCCTAAGAAATGACTTATACTCAATTATTTAACATTTGAACCATTTAATTTTCCTCAAACTAACACAATAAGGCTTCTTGGTGGAACTCCTAATTGAACTAAAAGTTGTGGAAAGATTAAGGTGATCCAAAAATTAGTTCTAGTAAGGTGAAAAACACTTGTTGAGCCATAATTTTCTTCTTTTAGTAATTTTTTAGGATTTTCGAAAAGAAATCTAGGCTAATTTTCAATGCTCTATCCATCTATATTGATATTTGAGTCAACTAAGTGGATGAACCTAGAGTTTAAAGACTTTAGAGGATTTTGTCTTTACCACCAAAATAAAACAAAAGAAAAAGAAAAAGAAAAAGAGGGGGTCCTTATTTTACTAGGAGTGAAATGGGGTGTGTTGTGAGACTACACAACAATAAGGAAGGGGATGAAGATATCCATGATGAGATAATAAATCATAAACATTGAGTGAATCTAAAATAAAAAGTATGATTAGAGAATGAGGTATTAAAAATGAAACCCTAAGTGTTAAAATCAAGGTGGGTAGGGTGGGTGAAAGTAAAATGGAACTATGAATTCATTTGGGCTTTAATTAATGAATCTTGTATGTTGTGTTTGGTGAACTTCGAGTGTGTATGCTCTCTCCTTGCACCTAGTGCGAGCCTAAAGATCAAAATAACTCTTTATTCACATTTTTCAAGTACATCCAAGGAGTATTAGTAAAGTATGATCTTCCTTTGCACTTTATGTGAGCCTAGGAATTATAAACTATAGTATCTTCTTCTTAATTCTAGTAAAGGGCCTACTTTGGGATTTCATCTCCCCAAGGGTGATCTCAACCATGTTTACTAGTGGGGTATATAAAGGGGAAGAGAAAAATGTGTACCTCAAAGTGTGGCCATCGTTGTTCAAGCCAAGTCGCAAGACCCTTGATCCACTAAGATCAAATGCATTTAAAATATTTTGTGGCACATTCAATACCCACAATTATGCATTTGAGACTTACAGTGGTGCTTTTTATTGTGCAATTTTTTTCTAAAATCCTGAAAAAATTTAGTTTCTAAAATTATTGACCAATCAAACCTAATATTTGAGACCTATAACACATTTGACCTATAGTCATCACCCATTATTCAACAACAAATCAAAATTCACATCCATTTCATACCATTTTTTTTGGACTTTAGAATTACAACCCTAGGCTTGGACAAACATCATCATCATTATCAAAATCAATCATACAAACAACCAACAACTAAAATAGTCATAATATTATCTATATCTTCCATATTTTATCTCTAATTTATATTTTTTGTTGAAAAGTTGTCTATTTCAAGTAGATAGTTGAGTTAGCATCAATATTTATGGGAAAATTTTCTTAGGAGTCTTGGTCGCTTCTAAGTTTTTGATTAATTAGTAGGGAAGGGTCCTAATCACATGGTTACACAAACAAAACAACAAAAAAGGAAATAGGTTGGGAAGAACAACACTAGCCACCACAAAAAATAGCAATAGACAAGAAGCAAAAACTAAGATGGCTCGCAGGCTAAGTATCCAAAATTGTAACCATAGAACCATGATAAACTTAATAAAAAATAGAATACCCCTATTGATCTAACTAATAATATGTAGACCATTTATAAGATCAACCAAGGTCCAGTAAAAGCTTAACCATAACAAAGCTATAATATAATAGTAGTTCGAGATTATAAAGAAAAGAGCCAAAAAATGCAGAGCAACCATAAACAACAAAGATAAAAAAATGCCATTACTTGGAATTGGATAATAGGTCCAAGTACTCTCCAATTTGTGATACAAACTCCCTCCAATCAAGTCCCTCTTCTTCAACCTAGTCCTTTTCTTCACTCTTCCCTATATTCTTGAGCATTTTCCTTATCTTAGTTTGACCTGAAACAACACCCACCATGGCCATGCGCATGAGACTGTTGGTAACCCTCATCAATGTGATGATAGCTTTCTCCATATCATCCACTTGGACCTACATATAAGTAATCCCGATTTTAAGAAAATCAGTGTTAGAATCCTCAAGAGAGTTGGTGGCAATGACATTGTTCTCTGTTTTAGTGGCTTTCAATATACCAACCATATGCTCCTCTTATCTTCCAGTATCTTCCTCCTCCTTATCTTCTTTATCCTTCTCCATGTATTCCTCTCCCATCATCCTTTTTTCTTGGACTCATTAGTCTAGTACAAGTAAAAAAATCATTCTTAGCACTTATCCAAATGAATATCTAGACTTACTTTGACTTATTGAGGTTTTATCTTACATCAATAAACAACATCAACACACTTATTCAACATCATCACATAATTTTTGTCCAAATATACCAAATGAATCTTTCATAGAGTTTAATTAGAAACAAAATTCATCACATCATGCAACTTTCATTTTACATATTCATCTCATAAGGTCCTCAAATTTGTATGCCTATTACAAGGTCTCAACATAAGAAACTCAAAGAGTCCAATCCAAGTGGGTCAAACATTACCACACCCATGGGTGTTACACAATCTGAGTTTGGAATGCCTTCTCATTTATTCAACCCTAGTGAATATCAAACACTACAACCTCAATCATCACAAATTCTCATAGAAGAAATCATGAATGAATATGATGAATTGAAATAAGAGAAACTATATTATAGGTACGCAAGATCCTATAGTAGCAAGATGATTGGATGCTCTCATTTTCATGGACCCAAACATATATTTTCTTAAATTGGCACAAAATGGTGCTAAACTACCTTTGGATTATAAAATTGCCACTTAGGGAACAAGCCCCATGCATGTCATGTCATCTCATATTATATCTAATGCTTGTTGTAGTAGTGGAGTTTATATACTCATACAAATTTCTATGGATTTTGGGTCTATTTTGATAGGACAATTAAATACAAGTACATATCAATCAATGATATACTAATGTGTTAAAATTGTCTTGTCCTTTGATACCTATCTATCCTCATTTATTCATACCTTCACATGTTATTATACACTTAACCTTATCCCATCCCTAATTACACATTTTCTATGCATTCACCATTATGAGCTCATTTATTGCGCCATTATCCATAATTTCATTCCTTGCCTTGAGATTTGTCTTTCTATCCTAAGCCAATCCCATGGTGTAAGGTTTCACTCTCACACTAGCGATATTTACCCCAAATTATAAATTTTAAGTTTAAATTACCAACTCATGCTCTTTTCCACTAGCCACTAGAAGATGCCTTAGCACATGTGTGTGGGACTAGTTATTATATTTGTATTTAAATATATTTAATTATTAATTTAAACATCATCTGAAAATTAAATACTAAGGAGCATCCATCCTAGGAACATCTAAATTTTGAGAATAAAACAAATACATCGATATTGGAATCATAACACATCTACATCTAAGACACTTGCATGTTTTGAGAGTAATGTCTTTGATATTTTCCTATCTATAAAATTAATTTATTAAGGGGGTTAAGTTAGGAGAAGTTGACCCTCACAATTTAGGAGCTTTTGTAAGGTATTTTTGAATAACAATAGTCCTTAGAAACTAGTATACATCAAAGACAAGGGTGACACAATTTCAAGTACCCCAAAATAAGCTTGTTCAATTATATACATTATCAATCAAATCCATAAATTTGGGATCATCTCACAAAATTATGAGAGCAATTGAGTAGTTCAAATTTCATTATTATGCTTGAAATGCATATATAAAGATGTGATTATGTGTTTTAGTTCACAATTTATGATTGAAATAGTGGAGTGTTATATATTGACCACAAAAATTAGCTAGGTGTTTTTATTTATGTTTAAATTTCTAGATTTTAAAAGTTTATGCGTTATATATCACAACTCTAAATTAGGTTAATATACTGTCATATTCATTAAAAACTAATTTTAGCAAGATAATCCATTTATTTATTTACATCTTAGTAAATTTTTCTACTCTTACACCACCTAGGGTTTTACTTTAGGATTTATCCTTTTAGGGTTTTAGATATATATTTTTATTACTTTACCATTTTCTAGATTTAATTAGTGTTGATTCTCCTTATTATTTTTTATTCTTCACAACTTTATCTTTTTCTAGGATTTATGGTTCATAGTGCCATTTTACTTTCACCCACCCTACCCACCTTGATTTTAACACTCAGGGTTTCATTTTCAATACCTCATTCTCTAATCATACTTTTTATTTTAGATTCAATCAATGTTTGTGATTTATTATCTTATCATGGATATCTTCAACCCCTTCCTTATTGTTGTGCAGTCTCACAAAATTCCCCATTTCAATCCCAGTAAAATGAGGATCCCCTCTTTTTAATTTGATTAGTGGTGCAATTTGGGGATGCATCTTACGTAGTTTATGTTTTACAAGTTTTACCTTTGGGTAGACTGTCAAATGATGAAATACCAATGTGGTTAGCATGTATATGTATGATCAAGAAAAAATGATTTTTTCGTAGCTCAAGGAATGATGCGAAATCCTTTTTCTCTTTAAGAGTCAATGATGCAACAAAAAATGTGATTAAATTGGGAGTGGTGGCTATTTCAATGTTTACTTCCTTTGATGCCTCTACTAAGACTGGTGATATCTCTTGATGTTTAGTGATAATAGGGAGGTTAAATACGTCATCCTTAGGTTCCTCAGAGAGGTTTGCACCCTTGGATATGTCCTTTATTTTTACTTTTCACAATCTAAAAGTGCCACATTGTGGTTTTCACTAGGGGATATTTTTATTATTTTTATGTTTTCTCTTTTGCGACTTGAAGATTTGATTTTCCCACAAAAGTATGCTTGTGGGTCAAGTTCTATGTCAAATCCTTCTTTTTGGTCTCCAAGTGGTATGCCATCTCCAAGTCCCCTAAAATCAGCGATAGCATCATCATTTTTAAATATGTCTAGAACCAGTGCTTGTTGTTGGTCCCAATCAACAAACTCAGGATAAATGAGTGGAAGGTCATTGGATTGTGAGGGAGATGTAAAGGATATGTATATTATGGTGTTAATGGATGCATTTTCAAATAATTTAGTGATGTACATGGAATAGTCCTCGACGGTGTCATCGTTAGAAGTTTCAACCATGGGAAAGACTTTGATTACCTTACTAGGGGAACACTCTATGTCAAGAGTAATGTTAACTAATGACCCATACCCAAGCCCTTGATATTTTTATCTCTTCTCTAGAACAATGGGAACATTCCTTGTTGATGAGGTCCAAGTTCACCTTGACTTTCAAGTCCCATGTTCTTTATGATCTAGAAACTCTTACATTAATGCTCAATTGGTAGGGTTGGTTGTTCTTTCTCTTCTTGGTATAACCGTTTAGAAATACATTCTTATATGAAATTTTTGTTTAGATCTCCCCACTTAGAGAATAACTTGGGATTGAACTTGATAGTGAAAGATGTTTTGTTCATATGCTATGGTCTGCCATATATCTTAGGAGAAGATGAAAGTTATCCTACATAAAAGGACCCTTTTAGATCATAGTCTCTACAACCTTTATCATGTATTTAGACCTTGATGTCGGGAAGGGGCTCATGTGTTGTGGATGACAAGGCCAAAGTGGATGGGTTGATATAGGATTATAAAGATGAGGCAATGTTGTTGTTAGGCACTTGTTGTATTTTATGATATTTTTTTACCAAGCTTTTACAATGATGCAAAGGGCGAGAGTCCCTAGAAATGGTTACCTTGGTTTCATTATAGGGAAATTTTATGCATTGGTGATATGTGGATGAGACAAATTACATGGAATGTATTTATGGGTGACCAAGGATAATGGTATATGGTAGATCAAGTCCAATACTTGACATGTAGTTTATGCAATTGTTGGACTAGCCTAGACAAGAAGTTTTATTATCCCTTCTAACTCTTGCTCATTATTATCATATGCTCTAATAGTTATTCTCTTTTGTTTCTCTATGACCACATTGAAGTATCCCAATTTTTTTCACAATTTTAAAGTACACATGTTTAAGCCTACTCCACCATCTATCAAGACTCTTTTTATCTTGTGTTTATGGACAAATACTTCTAGGTATAGTGTTTGGTTGTGATATGAGGTGGATGGAAGATAATTTTTGATGAATATAAGGTGGTGTGTGGATGCAATGTGTCCTACCATGTCTTGGAATTTATCAATATCTATGTTGGTAGGTATGAATGATTCTAAAAGTGCTTTTCCCAAGACCTCTTTATGTGAAGGAGACATTCTAAGGAGCTCTAATATAGATATTTCACTTGGTGTTTTCTTTAGATGGTCTATAAGATTATATTAAGCTAGTAATAATGTATTTAAGATTTTAGGTTGGATTGGAGCTCCTTGAAGGGTGAATTTACCTCATCATGTATTGAATCCACACTTAGGATTCTTACTTGGGACAGTGACAATGACAATGCAGTTATTGGATTCCTCAACATGTCTTACTACAGAATCATATAAATGGTTGACATTGTTATAATAATTTCCTTTACCTAAATCATTATTCTTACCATGATTAGGGATTGGATCCTTATAGATACCTAAATCATTGTTGTTATAGTTTCTAGGATGTTGTTTAATGTTTACATCCCCTTAATCAATGAGATCTTGGATGAAATTTTTTAGTTTCATATAATTTGGTGTTTCATGACCTTTTATCCTATGCTACTCATAATAATCATTATAAGTGTACCATGATGGTTTGAATTGGGGTTCATCATATTGCCTTAGCTTTGGAAGCTTAATGAGGTTTATTTAGATTAAATTATTCAATACAGTCTCAATCGGATCCCCTAAGGGAATGTACTTTAATCTAGTATTGGTATTTGGTCTTGGTGGTCCCTTTGGGAGATCCATATTTTGTTTTTTTTGGTGATTGTTAGGTGGTGTTTGTACAGTTTGCATAAATTTAGCATCCACCACACCACCATTGGTAATATTTTTTTTCTTAGCCCATAGGAGAGGTTTCTCTTTGGAGCTTGATGCATTGTCTTTGTTGTATTTTTATATTTTAACAATTCCTTTAGCAATAAGACCCTTTTCAATGGTTATCCATTTCTCTATAATATCATCAAAAGAGTTAACACATTGCACTTGTAGGTGAAAACCGATTTCTTGATTAAGGTTTTAAATAAAAATTCTCACAAGTTGTTTTTCAAGAATAGGCCATGAGAATTTACTAGCCATGTTTCTCCATCATTGTAGGAGTTGAGGAAATGATTCTCCATTTTTTTTTTGAGTGTTACATAAATCATTCATGGATATCTCATGTTCAATTTTGTCAGAGAAATTACCAATGAGTTTTTTAGCTATTTCATGGAATGTCTTAATACCATGTTGTAGATGAGTGAACCATTATATCGCTCGTCCTCCTAAACTTTAGGGAAAGAGGTGCATTAATTATGTGTCATTATAGGTAACCTCTATTTATGCTATGTAGAATTTTAGTGTGTTTTCTAATGGATCTCCTCTTCCCTTGTATTTTTCAAACTTTGAAATTTCGAAGTTGTGAGGGAAAGGAACCATAGAGAATGTTCTATCAATTGGATAAGGACATATGTGTTCAAGAGTGTAGCTATTCTCTTGTTTGTCCTAATTGCATGTTAATTATCTTTTGATGTCAATTCATTGGTTGTGTTGATGGTTAGTTGATTAGAAGGAATATATGTTTGATGTTATAGAATGGATGAGGAATTAAATCAAGAGTTTTGATTTTGGGGAATGTTTTTTTTGTTGTGGGATGTTATATGAATTATAAAAGAGTTTTTTGTTTTGAGAAAAAAGTTGTTGTAAAGGGATGTTGTATGAATTGAATGAGGGATTTTGGTTTTAAGGAAATTTTTTTGTTGTGGAATATTGTACGAATTGAATGAGGGATTTAGTTTTGTGGAATAGATTGTTGTCAGGGAATAGTTTGTTGTTGTGGGATAGATTTTCATTGTGGGATGTTGTATGAGTAGTCATCGATTTGAGGCACATGTGTGTTTGTGGGGATAGTGAATGGAACATATTGAGATTGGAATTGTGACGAATTTGGAATGCTTGTATTTTTAGGAATGTTAAATGTGAAAGATTATGAAGGATTTGGGATGTTAGAAGTTTTCAGTATGTTAGGTGTGGAAGCTTGTTTTGAGATGTTTCAAATGAATAAACTTGTGAATGACAAGGAATAAACATTGGCGGGAATAATTGAGGTTATATGTGATCATGATTATGTTTAATGTTTGTGAAGTGTATGGAATGCTTGTGGGAACGTGAGATATGATAGTTTGTGAAGAAAATGGGTTGCTTGTATAGTTTGAAGTGATGGGTTGTGAAGCAAGAGGAATTTTAGTGTTATGAGGTATGGATGGAATAATTTTTAGATTTGGGATAGATGTTGTGTGATTAGACTTGATAGGAGTTTGATAAAGTGGATTTACATATTATTTGGAAAATATTAAGAATTCATGTCACAAGAAGGTATGGATAGTTGAATTGATATATTTGGCATTCAAGCTTGAGGTATAACTACATTGATAGATTGAGATATAGGTATGCTTGCAATATAATAATTATTATAATTAAATTTATATTTACTTCAACAATCTCAAATTATATTTAATATTCTTGTTAAAATAATTTTCCTAACCATTTCATAGATCCTTTCAATTACATAAATATATTAATTTATTAATATTTTTTTTGATACGTAAGATAATTTTATATTAATCTATCAAAAAAATACATCGAAAACCCCATGGGCAGTAGATTTTCTAGTTTGTTCATAGACACAACATCACCAAAAAGACCATAGAGATGATCTACACACCCAACCCCATTCACAGCCCGACCCAACCCATTACACGTATACACCATTACACCAAATTTTTGCAAGGACTATAATCCTTTACATTGCCTCTACCCAGGCTGATGGAAGAGAGGCCATCATATACACCATTACATACAAAAACCTGACACTATCAACATAATCACCCCACAAACAAAATTAACAACACCCAACTAAATACACCGAAGAAAGACAAAATAAAACCAACCAATGTGACCATTCAAAAACTACCTACATATGGAGATGAACTTACTGAAACCCATTTGCTTTGGCATATGCCTCAAATTCAAGAACCCAGTCGAAACCATCCACAACCACCAACCTCGAGACTTTCTTCAGAAAACCAACCACTGCCACTGTCAGTTGCTTGTGATTAACCAAAGGCATTCCTTTCAATTCTAATAGAAAAGGATAATACTTCATAACTTCGCCAGGAACCTTTACAAGAGCTAGATTACCCAAGCAAGGAATACCCATCCCTAGAATCACCATCTAAAGTACTTCATCCAACCCCTCGAGCAACTCTTCCTTGAATAGGCCATGCATCAGAGCCCTTGCCTCCACCTTGGCCATGCACATGTCAAGCAGTGATGCCAGGAAGTGAGAAACAATGTGTGTGTTGACCCGCAACATCTTGTTGGAAGCTAAGTGACCTTTTCCTAGCACCATATTAATCACCACCACTGGGAGGTGATCGATGTTGCATAGAATCCTCTTCAGCCTCTGGTTAGTAATCCTATGAAATCTAGCTTACTGGAGCTCACAATCAAGATGGATTGGGGTATCCACACCAAGGCCCACCAATGACTCAACAAACATTATCGTTATGAACCTAGATCTTTTCACTACTTGCTCTACCATTCTTATCAAGAAGAATGCAAAAACAATGGAACCTAAATTGATGACAATTTTATGTTACCATCAGAGATCTTTAATGTGCTACCCCTAACTATCTTGACGTCATTGTGTAGTACTTTTGTGTACAATTCATCTAGACGCCAGCCTGTGAATAATGCTTGGCCATCACATGTTCATCGAAGGACACAATTTGAATCCCTTGATAGGACTCAAAACTTGCACACCGATTCTTCATGCAAACGCCAATATCTTATTCCTTTTCTCTCAATAATTAGGAATAACTTTATTGTGTGGGAGGTGAAGACATTACCTTGTGCAAACAACATCCCTTTGACTAGTTTGGACACCACCCAAACAAGCATCTAGCCATGCCAGCATGGCCTTCACCCACACCCACCTATTTTCCACACAAGCAATCCACCAAGCCACTTTATCACACCAGATAGTCGCAGACCCACCCCACTCTTATGTGGATGGTTTCCCACCCATCCAACCACAAAATTTAAGCGATATTAAGGTTTGGGCCTTGGTTGTTGCAACTATAGGCAAGAAGCCCCACCAGTTCACCAAGGAGCCTCCCCTTAACACCAAGGTAAATAGAATCCATGGTTGATGTGATAGAGAGCAACCCCATGAGGTTTGAACCTTGGTTGTTGGCTCTATAGACAAGTATCCCCACCATTTCATCAAAGAGTCACCCCCAATTAATAATAATAATTTAATTTTTACTTTACAATAAACATTATCTTATTTATTAAACATGTTTATCATCATAAATAATATAATTTAACAGTATTGTTCATAAAATTTATGAATTCCTTACCAAAAAAAAAGTAATAATAAACAATGGCCAAACCCAAATAATAGCTTAGAGACTCACTTTATTGCTTCTATACAAAAATGACACACTATCACTATCAATTAATAGACTATTTTCAAAGGTTGTCTCCACTAATTTGAAGCTATCTCTAACATTAATTCAAGATCACTTAATTTTTTATACATTACTTGAAAAAATGTATTTTATAATACATATAAACGAAGAAAATATCAAATTCCACATCATAATTCCTCCCCCCAAGCTTACATGAGTAGAGAAGGGCCCCACCATAATTAAAACTTAGAGGCCACCTAAGGATACGCACTCATAACAATTACATTGTAAATCCCAACATATATTATGATTCTAAGTACTACAAAAAAAACTAATTGATAGAATAATATTAAATTGAAAGGAAAAGATATATATTTGTAATGGTGAAATGAGCATATCCATCATATTTTTAATGTGATATTTTTTTTCAATTTAATGTAATAATATATTAATGAGTAATATATTTATATTAAATTTGGTTTATGTAATTATTTGTTAATTTTTAGATAATTTTTTTTTTTTAAAATTTAATATTTGATTTTAATTTTTGAGGGATGTGGATTTGTTTAAGACAATCTTGAAGAATGTGAATATAGATCTTAAAGTTCAAGTCATCAAATTTTAATTTTAATTTTTTTTGTTGTCAATTCAATTATGTAAGAGGCTTGATCTAAGAGAACCTATTCATTTATGGACAAGCTCTTCAATGATATCTTTAGACACCATTTTGATTATTAAGATATCCAACAAAATTACTGCGTTTTAAGAGAAAAATTTATGTCAATTCATTCTCTCCCATCACAAATTATTTTGCACATCAAACTTGGTTTATGAAAGTTCGTATCAATTATGCACGATGTGACTTTGATTTTAAAGGTTTTTTGTACCAATTTAGAATCTAAGATTTATGGTAATTAATTTTTTAACATTGATGAATTATTTCATAACAATGTCAACATCATTTATTCATTATCAATCTTAGAACTAAGCCCCTCTATCCCTTTATTTAATTAAAAAAATTATTTTAATTTTATTATTAATCCATTTAATTAAAACCTCTTACAATATTATATCATTTATAATTGATTTTTAATATAATGTTAAATATAAATTATATTATAATATAAGATGTTTTCTTACTTTAAATCTAATACTAATTGTATGACCTAGAAATTTAATTGTGAAACTAAAAGATAAGCAATAAACAACAAGAATCACAATTGAAAGATCACATCAATAAAGGAAATAAAGGAAAATGTATCAAAATGAGTGCAAAACCTGCACACGTGGCAATACACAATTCACCCTAACATAGCTCCATTGTTCTCCTTTATTCACCTTGGAGAATGGTGTAAGTAGTCTTTGCTCTCAGATTCTAGTAGCACTATAGCAATAAAGTACTGCAATGGTTCAAGTATAGTTTCTCTCTATGATTTGAGATGATGGATGAATGATAGGATGGTTGAATTTATATATTTTTTGCAACATTGATCAATGGTCTAGATTAGAGGAAAGACTAAAAAAATCAACGGTGGAGGATTGACGAGAAGAATTGATGCATAGTTAAGTGAGTGCATGATTTCACGTAATTGATTATATGGATCAGTTAAGAGGATTGATGAGAATGATGATTAGTGAACTCAATTGATTATTCAATAAACTTGACATGAGTGAGAGTGAAGTGAATTTGAATAATGAGTGGACTGAGAGTAAGTCTAAGTTAATTGCATGAGCATTTAATAACTAAATGAATTTAATTATTATTCACACATGTGTAAGGTTGAAATTAAAAAATAAAATATATGATTTTATTTATTTTGGAAAAAGGATAATGTTGAAAGATAAATGGATTAATTAAAGAATGAAAATAATTATTTAATTTAAGAAGTGATACATGAATAATTAATTAATTTGAGAAGAATAAGGATAGTTTTTTTAGGCAAAGAGCACAAGGCCCATATATTAATATATATAATAAAGAGTTACACAATATGTATGATTCTATTTTGAGGGCTCTTTTCTAGCCGGATAACAAACATTTCAATTACAATTTAAAGTGTGGCTCATGAACAACCAGATTATATACATATCACTACATAATAGACTCATAGATAACCAGCGTTGATGAGCCATCTACATGCTAGATCGGGAGATCGCGTGATTGGGAGATTGGGAAAAAATTTCTAAACATCATACTTTTAGCAAAACCCCCGACATCACCAATTGTCGATATCATAGAGGCATATTTGGAGATCAGGAGATTGGGCGAGAAAGTGAGCACACTTCTTTTTTATTTTGATTTCTGGCCGTGACCTCCGATCTCCGATCACCAATACCATACATTATTGGACGATCGAGAGATCAGGAGATCAGACAAATTTTATAGCTTTTGAATTCTAGCTCCAAAATAGTCGATCACCCCAATCGGTCGATCCAACACTAAGCATCATCTGGCGATCAAGACCTTTTCCTTAGATACAACACTAAGCAAGATACCGATAATCCTGATCTCCAATACTCCACTAAGCCATGACCAACCTCCAACGCTACCGCTCTGATATCAACGATATGATGATATAACACTAAACACATCCTCTATAGTCAACTTCCAATGCATGATCAAGATCTGTTGATATACCACTACAACCAAACTCTTCATGACCAATGCAGCTGCTAAACACTATCCACTATTCACTAACCACTATCAGAGAATGGGGATTGGGGAACGGTTCCCGTTTTAACATTACAAACAACTCAAACTTATCTGTTGGTAATGCAACATCTTCGACACTCGACTTCGCCGATAACACAAGGCATTAAGCTTAGTCAAAAACAAATAACAAGGTCGGTTCATCGCACAAATGAATCAACTAGAGTCACTTTTCATATTCACCAAACCTATCCCAAAACTCTGATCGAACCGATATGCCGATAACTAAAAAAGGGTAAAGACATAAAGCACGACTTTATTAAATATTTAATATATTCATGCCAAAAACCCTTATCAACTAAAGAGAGAAATAAATCAATAGCTATAGCATTTGACAACATAAACCCATGTGCCATATATGGATGAAAGGATCTCAAAAAACCCATTTCAATTCTGCACTCAGATTTCAAGTGTGATTCCATTCTTTATCATTGCTACTTTGACATGTAACTAAAACTCCAAAGAGAAACAACCACAACCTATAACACTGCAACTGACAATCCAATTGAGACAACAACACTAATAGGCATTAAACTAACTTTGACAACAATAAACCCCATGTGATATGCCAACAACCAAAAGCTTGAAACTCCATATAACAAAGATCTAAGTAGCTGCCAAAGGAGCTGCCTGATATCATGCTCGTGCTTTCCAATCTCATAGTATATTTTTTAAGCTTTCTCGATCTATAATTTCTTGCAAATAAGGAAAATCTTTTATATCATCATTATTTTCCGTTATTGTTACCTCTATTTTCTAACACCCCATATTTGCTAAATAATCTGCAAGCTTGTTCCCCTCATGATATGTATGTGAGATATGGAATAGTTCAAACTCATCCTTAACTCCCACACCTTTTCTAAGATATACTTTAGACGCCAGTTATGACATTGCCTTTCCTTACACATGTTTACAATTACAAGAGAATCTCCTTCAATGTGAATCTTATTGATTTGAAATTTCCTTGCTAGCTACAAACCATAAAGAATGGCCAGTGACTCCATGATATTATTCATACCTGAAGGAATATGAACTGATCTAGCTACTTTCAATTTACCCTAAGAATCTCTAATGCAAACACCTACCCCAAAAGAGCCCAGATTCCCTCTAGATGCACAATCAAAATTAAGCTTGAAAAAACCTATCAGTGACGGGTGCCATTTGATTAGGCTTCTATTCACTTTCAATTTGGAAGGTAGTTTCATAATCCCTTTAAAAGGCAGAATAATACCTTTCCAACCCTTAAGTATGCTTTGATCCCATGAAGTAAATTGAGAACTAACATTCTTCCGATCCTGTACATATGCATTGACCACTTTTGCAACTAATTTTTCAATTGTTGCATGGACAAAGTGATCTGGTGCTAAAACTTTTCTAAATATGTGTTTATTTCGTTCCCACCAAATGGACCATATGATAGCAGCTGGAATTAGACACCAAATACATGCAAAAAATGAGGTCTTATATAGCACTAGCCATGAAGAAAAGAGATCCCATACTGAGTTTGACAATGGAGCATAAAAACTCATCATTTGCATGACAAATTCCCAACAACTTTGGGTGAATGAACATTGTAGAAATAGGTGATCAGGATTTTCCAAATACTTACCACACAAAGCACAAGAATAAGGATAGTTAGTAAGTTAATTAAATAAATAAAATTTATTTATTTAATCATGAAAGAATAAATAATATTATGAATTAATGAAATCATATGAAATTACTTAATTAATAGTGGAGAGAGAATTTAATAATAATTAAATTGTTTAAAATTTATTTAAACATACGAGATGATATTAAATTAATTAAATAATAAAATTATTTAATTAATATTGGAAGAATAATTAGTGTGACATGGTAATTGATTTTTAAGTGCCTACACTAATATTATTTTAAATGTACTTTTTTAATACATATTTATTATAATTTATTTTAATCAATCTAGTGAACTATGAATACTTAATACTTATCGTTATTATATCTTATTGTACTACTAGTTTATATGTACATGCACAAATATGGATGTACATGTATGCACACACATGCATGTGTTCAAGTGGTCAAATTTTGAAGGATAAATTTTTTGTTGTATGTTAATGATTTGATAACCCAACACACAAACCTTACTATAAATGCCTCAAGTTGTATAGGCATACATAGAAGTCTAATAATGATCTAATAATTGAACACACAAATCACATGTAGTGGAAAACCTTCTCTCAAATCATCCAAACTTGATGGAATTTCCAAGTCAACTTGTAGGATTCTTGCTTTCCTTCTCTCCATGTTTGCTAACCTTTTGTTATGCCTACATACTCGGTCATCTTTTGGAAACTATTGTTTTGTCCCTTTAGTTATGAAATCATACTTTTCATGATGAATTGAACCGATGATGCACCAACCACTTGGGAAATTCAGTCAAATGCCTTGGTAATTTCCATCTAATAAAATGAATGAATTTAATTGAAATTTTAATATATACGATTTTTCCCCATGCACCATTTTTGCACTAAATTTGGCTTCCAACATTGAGTTCAATTCACCTTGGAAAATTCTAAGCATGCAATAAGTCTAATTCCATCCCTAATCATGGATCTAGATTTATTAATATCCCCCAAAAATAATTTTCATGAATCTTTTGTTGCTTTCTATTTTAAAAAAATCTTTATTTTTTCTTCTCCACACATAGAGGTGTAGTTGCAATCACAATAATTGATATCAAATAAATTCATTAGAAGTCTAATTTCCAATCATGTTTATTTACAAATACATGGTTCTTATAGAATTGAGGCTCTTCCATTTGTTTCTTGCAAGCTTCTAATCTCTCTAGTTACCCATTATAGTACCATATTTTTGCATATTTTTTTTAGTCTAGGTTGTTTTATATTATGCATTCCCTTCCCATCAAGATGTATTTCTAGAGTTCGAAGAGGAGGATGCATCAAGATAGACCATTACAGAGAAAATTCACATAGAAGACATCCTTTACATTTTAAGTAACTCATATCATAAGTATGGGATTTGTTATTTTATTTATAATTTCTTAGAATAGTTTACTTCAATAGAATAAACAGGTTGGTACTTTCCTTTAGATTTGTAGCATTATACTACAATTTTTTTTTAGAATAGTTTACTTCAATAGAATAAATAGATTGCTACTTTCCTTTAGATTTGTAGCATTATACTATGATTTTTTTTATCTACTATAGAATTTAGATTAGATAGCTTATCTTATTAATTTAATTTAGTTTGATTATCTTTTATTTATTGTAATAGCACATATTGAAAATATTCAACTAAATGAAATTCTCATTCCTAAAAAAGTAACCAACGAATTAATATGGTAACCAATTAATTAAAAATAAAAACATGAAATAAGAATTCATTTGTTGTTTCAATATAAAACTCAACAAGCTACCTCTTTTATTTTATTTAGCAAATTTGGATTATAAACAAAGAGAAAAATATAAATAATAATTGCTAGTCTTATATTTAGATTAAGTTATTCTAGTAGCATTTAATATTTTACAATAAAAAAAGAACAAAAAAAATCCTTTCTTCTATTCTTCTTTTTATTCATTGTTAATTGATTGATAAATATTTACACATTATACAAATATATAAAAACATAGGATAGATTAAATCAAATTTATTGCTTATTTTGATATTATAGAATTGGTCACAATGATTTATCCTATCAACATTCAATTCATCAAAAACAAAAAAATTAATAAAAACACTTGACTCATAGGTCCTTGCACACTTGAGCTACAAGATCCAAATTGAGATCTCAAATAAAAAAGAAGTAAAAGAAATAAACAAACAAGCTCAAAAACATAATTTAAACAACCCTAAAGATGGTTCTTATTTATATCCAAATTTTTCATAATTAGATATAAAATATTGTAATCATGTGTGTAGGTATCAAGAAGTATTGGGATAGTGTCACTCTTAAGGAACCAATAGAAAATTTATCCTTTCCTAAACTTGTCAAGGAACAACAAGCTCAAGTAATCTGGAAAATACAATATGAGAATAAGCAATCATATTAGCACAACTAAATTCGTTGTTTGAGGAAAAAATACACCACCTTGACCTATTCCTAGAAAAATTCACCAAGATCTTGAATAACAAGATCTATTTGTGTAAATACTCAACAAATAGTTACCACTAGACACCTCTAAAATATTCATGAAGAACCCATATTACCCACATCAAAACAAGCCTCATCACATCTTGTTGTCACACTCAAGACCCTTTTCTCTTAATAATTAGGTGGCCATATAGATACTCTCCTATCAAATCTCTTTCCATGAGATCAAGAGTGATATGTCCAAATGTACACCATATGTGAACATCATGTGTCTCCCCATTTTTACTTGAACACAATAGTGGTAAGTTAGATTTGGTGAACATGCAGTTTGATCATTTTGATGTGAAGAGGAAATATTTTTGGAATAATTTCTATCTTCTCATCCCATTCTCTCCCTCTTTTCTATTATTATTAATGTATTATACAATACCCAAGGTACCACAACATATGTCAAGCTAGATGAGACCTCAATAGCAAGATCCTTTATGTAACCCCCTCACATGTACTTTGAGCATTATGTCCCTCATAATCCCTTAGCAAATATATTAAATAAGTATTATAATGAAGATACCAACTCTAATGATAGCCTATAAGAACACAAACACAATAAAAAGGTGGATTAAAGACTATACTATCTTCAACAACCCTTTATATTTCAACAACAAGAAATACATTTTTTAATTCTTGACTCAATCATGCTAGATCTTAGTGGGATTTGGTTCAATCTAAAACTTTTAGGAAGGACCCCAGTATTGCAAGTTATAAGAAGAAACCACTCTAATTGACAATGAGATGGGCCTTATTGAGAAGGATCTAATAGATGCTAGAGTGGCTAGAGAGGACTTTGAAATTTCCTACCAAAATGATCAATCCTCTCTCCAACATGCATGACTGAGTACATCCTAATCAATTTTTTTTGTCATAAACCCAAATAAAATAGGTGAAGAAAGCCTCAAAGATATTACACCACCTAATGACTCAATATGCTTAAGGTTATGATGTTGAGAAGCTAGCTTGTTACCCAATTCAAGTGAATTCAAGACCAATGTCTTTGAGGTATTAACACCACACTTATTCTTTTATCATTTTTTGGTATGAATCTAACTAGATGGGAACTTGGTTTTACCCAATGTGTTAATTAGTACTTGCACAATGATAACAATGAAGACTTAATTCCTTCTCCACCTCCACCTTACAACCCAACAAAAAATATCAACTTGGTGAGATACCCATAACTCAAATAAAAAATTACATACCCTCACTAGGTTTCCAATCAATAAGCATAAGTTACCAAAGATTCTCAATATTTTTGGGACCTCAACAACCAAAACCTACCTTCTAAAATAGCCACTAGGTTCCTTTTATAGGGCTCATATTTAGAGCTATCCCTCCATCTACATATGATCCCTTTTTAGGGACCTATCTTGAGTATTGGAAGGAACCTCTAGACCATATTATTTAAAATCTGATACTAACACAACCCCTCCTAGAGCTCCCTAAATTCAAGAGATAAGGAGACCCAAGACCATGCATCAAATCCTAAACTATGACTATTCACAAAATTTTCCCTTGGGATTAATTGGTTTCTAAAATATTCCTAAATAACTTATAGGGAATCATGGTAGAATGATAATATCGAATCCCCAAAGAATCAATTCAATATTTTTTCTCTCATTAATAAGTTTTTCACCACCTTTTCCATGGAAATTTTTTTCAAGAATATAATCTAAGATTTCATTGATGTTAAACAAAATATAAATGAATTAGTGGTTGATTTTATAACAATGTGGAGGAAAATTCTCCACTCGTTGATAAGAGAACCACACATGGACCACAAGGGATTTTGTGATCTCTTCCTACATGCTAAATAGGGAAATATAGTAGGAGCTCTAAAAACTCCTTTATAAATCCTATATATAAGCTCTTGAGAATGCCCTAATAATTAATCAGGTTGTTGCTGACAATTGCAGGAAAATATATGGCTCTAATGAAAGGTTGGTAACCCAAATCCAAAATAATACAAAAAAATGAACAATAACAATGGAAATAATCCCTCTATTCTCAAAATCTTAAAAAAATAACCAAAGCAATATGATGGACAAGGTCATAAATTCTCTACTAGTTAGGAATGGTAATAAAAATTGAAAATATAATAACAACTACAATGGACACAATAATAATTAAAATGTGAGGAGCCAAGTATTGATTTTTTTATCATTCAAGTGAGGGATTATGACCCCCCTCTCATTAAATTATATAATAAACTCAAAATATATTACATTGAGAAACCTTTCAAAAATGAAAGGAAGGGATTAGATCAGCAAGAATTGAAAATTAAAACCACCAAGAAACTCCTTGATAACACCTCATATTATATGCTACAATCATATAAATTCCACTACTACATTGGGCATGCAACACAAAATTTCCCCAACTAGTAAACAGGAATATATAGTAATAACATTAAAAAAAGGAAGTGATAGAGAGAATAGAATAGACTAGTACAATCCAAATCAAATGAACCATCTTCACGAGAATTTAATTGTCTTTATTTCTTTGGAAAATTTCAATGCTACTAAAGAGGGGAAGACTTATCTAATTGGAGTAGTTATAGCACATTTAGGGTTGGTTTATAAAAGAATTTTCCTTTGTCCATTGAGATAAACTTTTGTATATCCAAAACCTCCAAAATGAGGGCTTAAAACCTTTTGGGCATGCATCTAATAGTAATTATTGATTCTGGCCCATAAAATTCATAACCAATCATGAGGAGAGAGGATAATTTTTTAATTCTTAATTATCTGTAGTGACATATAAACTAGATTAAGAAAATTCTTATATGAAGTACCTCCCCAAAGCTTTGGTAACCTCCTTATCTCTATTCAATAACATAACATTACCAAAAAACATAGATGTAACCTCATAATTATCTCTATGCCTTGAATCCCCTTCGATGAAATTACTACCTAATATCTCCACAATGGAATCTAGGACCTCATCCTCTTAGAGGAAGAATATTTTACTCAAATAACCCACTATATTTCACCAATAAAATTCATTTGTCACACATTGACATCCAATTATAACCATGGCTCCATGAAATACTATATATAGGATAAGAGAACTTTGCAATATGGATGAATGAGGCATTCCATCATTTCATAGCTAAGAAAAAAAAAAAAAGTGTGTGGAAGTACTTCCCATAATGAATAAGTCATTGACATCACCAATCTGAATTAATTAAGGTTCATGATGAAATTGTTTCTCATTTTAGCTTGGATATTTGACCACTATGTGATGCTATCATCCACAATTAAGATCTTAACCTAATTTATACCTTTATTCAAAATAAAAATCATCCACCATATTTATTTCTCGATAGTAATATTTAATATTTTTAGGAAAGCTTCCAATTATACAAGTGGAAATTTTGAATGTAGAAGTTGATAACCAATGAGTTGCCCTCAATAATAATATTATCAAAGTTAGACAATTTGACTAGCTATAGACTAAGTATTAAATATTCATTTTTGGCCTTATTATTAGTTTTGTAGACACCTGAAAATGTCTAAATGCATTTTTCCTAAATTCAACATCATTTCCCATTATCATCACTAATCAACTCCATCATTATTAATTAAATATTTTTTAACTATTTGATTAAGCTAACATATTTCCCTCTTTAATTATTAAACAATTTTTAATTATTTATAAATCTTACATTAATTCTCTATCCACATAATTAAATAGTTTTAATTATTTAATTAGCTATTTTTTCCTCTAAGATTAAACAAATTATTTGATTTATTTTGTTTGACTTTGCAAATTCCTCTAAAAATAAATAAAACCATTATTTTATCTATTTCCTACATACATCATTCTATCTTTATTCCTCCAACTCTAAATTCATTGAGTTGACTAAAAAGAAACCTTAATTCACTCTCACTCACTTCCACTTCATCCCCTTGTGTAGTCAGTCCTCTAATTCATGTAGTCACTTAACTACTTATGTTTGCTTTCTATGTTATTTGTGTTTGCTTGTATGTAACATAATTTCTCATGTTGTGTTGTTTGACATGCCTTTATGTTTGTGAGTTTTCTTTGGATGACCCTTTTTGCTCCATTGTCATAGGGATAAAAATGAAATGAATCCATCCTGACATTCTTCTATGTGTATCATCATTCTTATATATGTCGTAAACTTTATCTTTTCTTTGTTTTGTGTTTTCCTTTTGGAGACGATGCAAAGTGTCAAGGCATTTAGGTCTCTTACTTATTGACCCAAAATATTCTTTGTCTTCTCTCTCTATGTGTCATTCCTCCTTTGTGTTCGTTGTTCCACGAGTATTTAGGGAATGATGATATTTTTGAGCTCTATTATATCATTATAGCAAATAAATATGTTGGCCCCAGATTCATGGATCCCTTAGTTTACCTTTCTATGTTTTTTTTTACATTTTATTTAGGGGCAAACCCTTCTCATGATGTAGATTTATTTAGAAACATATCTTTGGCATAGGGATTTTCAAATAAGCTCTTTTGATCTTTTGTTGCATAGCATTTATCATTTTTCTAATTTAAAGTAATTGCTCACAACATGGTGTTGACCTTGTTAAATCCCTTGTCATTGAAGCCCTAACCCCATCACCATTGACCCTCTGCTTGAATTCATTCATGTTTACATGGCCTAGGTCAGTGTCTCCAATCTCAACATATAGAGTGAACATCTTTGAAGGTGGATGATAGCCCTTGTATTGATATTTCATTTCTTCTGAATCTTTCTGAGGTATATCTCCTACATGTATAAATACCACATATTAAAATTCACACACATTAGGGAGGGAAAACCTTGCCAAACAAACCATGTTAGTCAACATGCATTTCTTATTTCAAATTCATGACTTTTTTTGAAGAAGTAATAGAAAGTTTCGGGGATCGACCTTTGGGGTTATCCCTTACCTCATACCATTCACACCTACAATCAAGATTTTAGTTTTCACCTTATTTAGTTCTTCGGGCATCGAGGATCGGAGATTCCACGTACCCTTTACTTGCAATGAAAATTCCTTATGCTATGAATCCCTTTAATCGGGTATCAGGGATTTGCGATCCCTTCTACCCATTGCACTAACAATGAACTTTCCCTAAGCCACATCTTTGACTAGCAAAGTCCAAAAGGCCTTTTAAGGGTTCAAAAATCCATTATGCCTCTTTCTTGTGATTTTATTTAGGCTTAAAAAGGTATTCTCAATCTGTGAAATCTGAAGTATGCTTCGAGGGTTTTGGATCGGGGGTACCTCTTACGAGATACTATGAAGCTTTAGAAATATTTTTCAAAGACACATTCATCAAAATCATCATTTGAATAAGGACATTGAGGTCAAGTGTATTTAATGTGCAATAAAATCCTATGTCATTATATTGAATGTTGAGTGACTGAAAAGATGTGTGTGAAGAATGAGGTGCTACCATTAGCCCTCGAGGGTTGAGTATGCAAGAAGATAGAATATCGACCCACAAAACTCAAAGGAACCGAATGAACAAGAAAAAAAATTGAAGAAAGGATCGAGGGTCGAGGTCAACAAGGACAATATTCCCTTCCTCGTAACCCCAAAATCCTGAAGTGTGAAAAGATAGAAAGGAAAAAAAAGGGAGAGAAGAAAAAGGAAGAAAGGAAAATGAAGACATGCAAACTGAAAAGAGGGGGGTCCCCTATTTTGTCAAAGACAAAAAGGGGCATACGTGTGAAGGAACAACAAGTCAAGTAGTTAGAAGTAAGAATCATAAGTGCTAGTGAAATTGCAAAGTTCAGGTTTAGTATTTAATAGTGACAATGTTAAGTTGAAGGTACCCATAGCACCAGTAGTAGATGAAGTTATTTCCCTTATTTTGCAGTTTACGTTTTATTACCTTTTCCATCCTTTACTATTTTCCTGCACACATTGAAAGCACCTATACTTGATGATATAGGCCATGTAGAGTCTGCGAATGCACATATAGTGCTAGCATCATCAAAATCTTATGAAGATCTAGTTGATAATTTAATGGAGTCTTTGCAAGGGTTTAGTGGATTGTTCAGTTAGGAACCCTTCCTTTGAATTATGTGTCTTAACACCAAGTTGATTGGACATTAGTGAGGCCTTAAATACATAAATCATGTAGTGCATGTTTTTTGTCCCAACAATTCAAAATGAACCAAAGAATCAAATGGATCGCTTTGAATTTTAGGTGAGCAGTTTCTAATTGGAATTTTTTGGAACAAAAATTTGACAAAATTAATGTATCAAAAAATAACAATGGATTGGTGTACACATAATTACTAAAGCAAGCGAGAGAGAGAGAGAGAGAAAAAAAGGTTGCAGATTCAAATAGAAAAGTTATAGGCAGACCTAGAAAATGAGAAAGTAAAGAGGAAAGCAACAAATAACAAGAGCAATGAATTAGAAAAAAGAATTAAAAAACTTGTCTCTACATCTACAAGCAAAGAGGATAAACAAATAGAGGTAAAATTGAATGAACTAAAACAAAGGTTAGATGAGAGAAAAAATAAATATGATGATGAAATATCCACTTCAAAAAAATTAGAGCAAAACTTGGCAAAAGAAAAACATTGGGAACAAAAGTTGGAGGAAGAGAGAAAAACCACTGAAAGATTGGTGACAGTGTTAAGGGAAGCAAAAAATGAAATAAATTCTTGTCAGAATAAGTTAACTGTGTTTTGTAGAGAAACAATCAGGCATATGAAACAATAGATTTGGGAGGAAATAATGTAGAGGATTGACCGTTTATGTGAATCATTTCAATTGATTGATGATATGATAGTACATAATATGAAGCTCAATAAATACTTAGGGGACAACAAAAATGTGATCTCAATAGAGAAAATTGCAATCGAAATTTTGCAAACAGTCTTCAAAGCCAGTGACAGTGAATTGAAATCAAAAGGAATTAAATGACGAGATTGATACCTCAATGAAGGTGTCATCTATCATTCAAAAGTGTTTGAGAATACATGAAACAAAGGAATTTCTGGATTAGGCTGCAAAAAAAATGAAGAAGCTGGATAAAAAGGTAAGGAACTTGATAGAGCTTGGTTTGCCAAAGGATTTTGACGCAACAAAGGGATTTATTGGAAAGGATAATTTCAAAAAGAAGATGGAGAATAAAAAGGAAGATAGATTTGGACCAGTTTCCTCAAAACTTAGATGACATGAACTATTTAGATTCCATCAAACCATCGATAACCTTAAATGAAACTTTGATTGAAACATTCAATTCAAGTTCCAATTTCAATCATGAATTGTTAACAAATTTTCAAGTCAGACACTATCAGTTACAACAAATGGCACTTCCATCAAATGAATAGTAGAGCATGCTACAAAAGCTGATAAAATGATTTGATAATATGAGTTTCCAACTCAACTCTGTATAGAGTTCTCTTTTAGCAAGATTTTTCATTGCCTCTATGTATTCCTTCATTTGAAAATCAATAAAAAACTCAAATTCATTAATGTGTTCAATTATCTGTATTATTTATTTTCTTAGTTGAAGAAAAATCCTAGTTTCTAAGATACACATTAAAAAATTTCTATTGTTGTTAATATTTTATTAAGCATTGAGTTGAATGATGAATCATTGAGTAAATGAAAAACTTATAAGTATGACACAATTAAAATATGAAATTATTAATAATACATGTTAATTTATTCAATCTGATTAATAATTTCAAGGAATATAATATAAAATATCGTTAACTACAGTTTGGAATATGAATCTATGATTCATGAAATGTAGTATAAAATTTAAATACCTAGAAACTACTAAATCCCTAGACAATAGTTAAAATTTAAAATCTAGATTCTACATTGAAAATTTGGAACAGTGGAAAATAGTAGTACATTAATTTATTCAATCCGATTTATAATTTCATGGAATACAATATAAAATATCATCAACGATAGATTGGAATATGATTCATGAAATGAAGTATAAATACCTAAAAACTCTTAAATCCCTTGTATTTTCCAATTCACCTCCTAGTCCTCACTTTGATGATGAGATTGAGAGTCATCTTGACTCTAAGTCTGGTCTTCATTTTATTCACCTTTTGTATGTATGCTTAACTACATCTCAAGTTCAACATTCATTGTGTCACCACCACTAATATTTTAAATGTTGCACAACCCTCTTCTTTCATATATGGACTTCCAGATTGTGAGTGCCCTTCCAAAAGGAAAACTTTAGATATTGTACCTAGTTGTATACATCCTCAAGCAATTTTCTATATTCTTATCTAGTTTGTTTCTTATCTTTGATTTTGAAAGACCCAATGTATTGATAACTCTCTCATCCTTCATTGACCCTAATATCATTGTTTGACATAAATCAACCAGTTTCAAATATTCTAATAATGAGTCACACAATATTTCACTCTAACCAAAGGTTTCCCAAACCCTTGTTATTGATCCTACTTGCATGGTATTCTCCATGGACTCAAACTAGTCAACCATACTTGTTGCAAATGGGAATCTTGTTCTCTAAGATTAGTTTCATTTATAATTCCTTCTATTTTCTATTCATTGTATTATGAACTTTTAAAAAAGTGTTCAGCCAAGGTAATTAATTTTCTATGAAGAAAATTGGGTTCTAATGGTGGCCTAGGATCCAAAATTGAGGATACATGTAATGCCCTGTCACACAACCCTAGAGGAAGTTTCAATTCACAATAAAAGTGTACTATTTTTTTTAATTAAAGTGAATTAAACATACATGTTCATCTACAATTGATAACATCCCCTAAGGCTACATAACCGAGATTACTTAAACCCAAATAACATACATCATTAAAATTCATTGCATTTAATTACTCATGTAATAAGCATTAACTCAACATACATAAACAACATAAGATAAGAAGATAAACATCCATAACATCAAATCATTGCTTGAACAGCTGGTTACATCACTCATTCCCAGAATGAGGCAATAATACATAAGTGTTACAATTACATAATTCCACCTCATAAATACAAGAGGGATAAAAATAACTTATTACATTATGAAATAAAACAATGCTTGAAATAAAGCAAGAACCGCGAGTTGTCCATTTGGATGTCTCGCCATCAAGTACAAAAGATAATGGGGGACCCAACGGTTTATGGTGCATGTTCCACCCAACCAAGTGGTATCCGAAGGCCCACCCCCCATGCTAGGAGATAGTAACAACGTAACATGGACAAAGATCTACAACCTCTAACCAAAGACAGACTCATACTGACACAACCAACCAATGAACTAAACAAGTACAACTCACACATCACTGACATAGGTCACATTGCTTCCAGACATAAAATAGATCAAGTATGTTTAGAGAACCATACACATAAAACAATTAACAACTATTGTCCTAGACAGAGTGTCATCGCACAGTTAGTCATGAGATCTCCTCTAGGCATTCTTCATAGGCTCCGGTAATCCTGGTGACCCCAACCGAATCCCGACCCTCATGCTCACTCATGTAGAATCAAATACCTCTCGTAAGGATAAGATAGACGACCATGCCATTTCAGGCCTTCTCACTCATCCCAAGTCTAAACGAGCCCTTGTGTCTATGAGTGAGGCTAAATTATCTTGATTAGTGTGAAATGCATCATAATCATCTAAGTACATTAATTTAATTATCACTTGATTAAAATACTTCTGAAGGTTACCTAGTTTACCTCTTTGGGCTCCGACACCTAACAGAAGCCACTCTTCTAATGGACAACACACTATACAAAACCATACTCCAAGGGAAACCCAAGTGCATACAAACTGGATTAAACAACCTCTCCAACTCTAGGAGGCAACATAAAATGAAACTCACTCCAACAATTGGAGGCAATATAACACATAATCCACTCCTTCCAAAGGAGGCACAAAATATCCCCGTTTGTGAAAATCGGGTAATTATTGAAAACACACCATGCACTACCCAAGGGAAAAACAACTAGTTGACATAAAGAATCAACAAACCTCATCCTCTAAGATCCTCTGGAAGACTTACAATTTTTGACTAACACTTAATCGCATTTCCCAAATTGCAACTTGATGAAATAGTTACAAAAAGCATTCAAATCATAATTCAAAACTAATATTAAGATTTCCTAAATCCATCCTCAATCAGTGGATAACATTATGGAAAACAATTACAAGGAAATAAATTAATTTTGGATTCACTAAATCTATTTCCCTTCCATATTCTATTCTCAGTAAACTAACAATTATCCTTTCCAAATAGTTGAAATAACTAATTAATTGCCTTTACTTTTACAAGGAAAGGAAAAATTCTAATTTTAACAAAACAAGATATTGATTACATTTAAATCATAATATACTCATGCAAGAAAGTTTCTTTCAATTTCCCAACTAACTCATCTAATCCCTATAATTTTTCCAAATTAAACAATATACACATCCACTTAAACATGCCCACTTTTAAATATAAATAATTAAACTAAATTTGATAATTATTTATTTAAAAGTACATAAGTAAGTCACAACTTCAATTTAATAAATCAAGTTTATAAATTTTCTAAGAAAAGACAAAATAACTAAACATATTTCATTATAATATATACATTATATATATACACTATATATATACTATATATGTTTATAAACACATTGAACAAATATTTAAAAAAAAACAAATACACAATATATATATATATTATATATATTCATTATATATAAATATATACATATATACCATATATTTATGATATACTATATATACACTGTACAAATACTGTATTCATTTCATGAAACCCAAAGACTGGCGAATCTCAATAAAACGAAATTAAAAATACGAAAATTTCTAAAGTTTATATATTATTATATTTTAACTTGTATTAACCAAGTTAATCAAACCCCAACCCAAAGGAAGGGCGGATGCACCAGGGCTCGCCATTCATGGCGCCGCTACATACAACACCCGCTCCAATGTATTTGGGAGAGGGGTGGCTGAGTAAACCCAGCCGACCCTCTTCCCAAATAGCTTGGGCGTAGGCGGCGGTTTTTTAGAGAGGCTGTGGAGGGGAGTCTCCCTCCACACAACCGCTCCCTTATGGGGCAGCGGTGGGGAGGAAGCTCCTCCCCCATATCCCGTACAAACAACCCTCGAAATCCAAATAAAATACAAGCAACAAACTTGTTCGCTTTGAACACGCGTTTTCTTAAAACCTTTTTCACATTTGTTTGGAAATTTACGGATGGCGACATAGGAATTTAAAATAAATTTACATAGTAATATTAAATATATATATATATATATGATATGTATATATATATATATATATATATATATATATATATATATATATATATATATATATATATATATATATATATATATATATATATATATATATATATATATATATATATATATATATATATATATATTTAACAATATACATATGTAAGTATATATTATATATATTTAACCAGAATTTCAACTACAAGATAAATTGAAGAAATTTTCTTGAAACATTCACCTATAGGTGAAATATAAAAAATTTCCAGAGAAATCCAAAATTCACAAAAGCTTTTTTAAAAACTAATTCTTTTAATCAGTTTTCCCCAAATTCAAAGACAATAAAAGAATAAGAACTAAGAAAGATCTAAATTACTTTCCAGAAACTATCAAAAAAGCAAATCCTCTAGGTTTCTCCACCGTAATTTCTATAGAGGTTTAAAACTAAATATCTCAACTAATTTTTCTCAAATAAACTAAATTCTACAGAGGTTTCTTAAATTCCCTGAAGAAATTTCACGAGAACAACAGAAGCTTCAAAATTTAATTAATTAATTTATTTCCTCAAATATCCATCTCTTTTCCTAAATAGCATTAACAAACAATTCTTTAATCACTACCATTTTTAAATAAACAAACCAAGAACAAATAAAAACACAGAAGAAAACCTGGTGATGAAGCTTCAGGAAATGGGAATTTGATGCTGAGCCTCTTCCAAAGCTTTCACAACTTCTCTTTAACAATCCAGTGATTCCAATCAAGAAAGCAATCCACAAACACAATTGAATTTACTAGAATCCCTCCAATGCTATTCTACAGCCAAGAATTTCCCCAAAAACCTTCTTTATGCAATTTTTCCCCAAAATATCTTCACACCCGTGAAGAAGCTTTCTTCCCCCAAAAAATACTCTTTGTGAATCATTTTTGCAAAACTCTTCTAATTAATTAGTTTACACATGCTAGCATAATTGAAAATATCTTCAACAACCAAATCTAATTTGCATGCAATTTAAAAATTAAAAATATTAAAATATTAAATTAACTCCAACATTTTGAAACTAATTTCCCAATTAAAATTTAATTCCAAATATATTACAATATTTGTTTTTATTTAATTTAATCCACATAAAACTTAATTAATTAATTTTAATTATTTAACAAATAAATTCAACCCTTTTGGGATTAAATTTAATTAATAAATTTAAATATAACTTCTAACCACAATTTTAATTTTAATTATAATTAATCACCACTTTTAACCAATGCAATTATTCTAAAAATAATTTAATGAACAAGCACCTTTCAGAAACCAATCTCATTAAAATAAGATAAACCATGACTCAACAAACAAGACTAATGACACACTAAGGCTAGGGCGTAGACTTGACACAAGTTACCTAGCTACTATCTCCTGTTCAACTTAACCGTTGGATTGACATGCTCAAACCTGTGAAACCAGGCGGAGTCGATGTCATGTACCTGCAACCTGAAAATCAAGTAAATATCATATGATATAAACAACATATAATACACACCGTGAAGAGGAAATCACGGATTCACAGGGCGCTCGCAAGTGAGTGATGCGAACTTGTCCCCTTCACCAATTCACTCATCAAAACCAACATTTACATCTTACTCAATAATCTCATATTAACATCTCATGTTATAACTACTAACATCATTACACCATTAAAGCATGTAAAACAATCATCAGATAAACACATCACACAATAATAGTTCGTCGCTCAATAAGTAGCGATCAAAACACAAATAACAAAGTGTGTCCAGTATCAAAGTAGCTGCAACCAAACAAAGCATAAAGCAATCTGAACAAGAAGCACAATGGAGGGGTATTACAATACACAATAGAAATGGCATCAATTATTTCATCTTGAGGGAATTGTTCAAGAATCTCTAAGCAAAGAGATTTTGCAATAGGTTTTAAAATACCACTTACATATTCAACAATTTCATTAAAAGCTTCCTTTGTAACAGGTACTTCTCTGGTAGAGTGCCCAACCATCATACAATAGTGCATTGGTATCTCAAATCCACGTACAAAGACAAATAACTCCCTGCTTGCATTAAATTATAAATAATTTTTAGGATTGTTTAAATTTGTAATTAAATACCAACTTATAAATTTTGGACTTTGAAATGGATAATCTGATATATATAGATTATCGAGGGTCATGCATGTCATTCTATGTAGTTTAGTATATTCATGAATATATAAAGTTTTGTCTTGGGATTTTTTCACAAGATTGTTCATTTCATCCAGAATGGGGAGAATACCAAAAAATTTAAGAGTTTATTTGTATTGCTTAACCTATGTAAGAGGTTAGGATCTTTGTCTACTATGTGGTGATGTTCATACATTACTCCAATCAAGGATTGATATTTTAAAAAAACTCATTGCGCTGGTCCATGCAAGGAGATCCATCCGGTATCAACATTTTTAAGAAGCTTGTTTCCTCTTGTTATTCCCTCAATAAAAATTTAAAATTTCACAAAACATTTGGGACTTCAATAGAAGTATGAGTAGAGCTCGCATAATAGATATTCGAATTTTGATACTAAAGGAAACTTTCTTACAATTTTAAATGCTAAATTAATTATGTGGGCCATGCAGTGAATGGCAATTATGTATGGTGAAAAATTAGTTTGTAACTTTACACAAAGACTATTCCTATGACCTTGCATTATTGAAGCTCCATCAATTTCTACACTTACCAACTTTTTGGTAATTGTGAAGGTATCCATACTTCCAATTTTATTCAAAAAATTCTTGTGACCACATTAATTGTACTCCGTTCTTGGAGATAGTATAATTCCTTGTCTAATATGGACCTATCTTACGTACCCTTGCATTAATTACCCCTTAAATCATCATTAATAGGCCCCTAAGACCCATTATCTCAAATCTTGAGCCTTATTTCACCTAAGAACCCGACAAAATCACTTAAAGCATTGAAAATCCTAAAAACCCACCTCAAAAAGCCAAGGTGGGACCCATTCGCCACCTTGGGTGAATGAGTCCCCTTAGGTGGGACCCATTCGCCAAGGGTGATGAATGAGTCCCAATTGGGGTCTTTTTCAAGTTTGAGCGAGAAATTCACAATTTTCATTCAAATTTTTGGTGGATGTTAGCTTTTGAGATCTAGATAACGGTTAATTAGGTGTTAATTCCTATATAAGAAAGTTTCTAAGCCATTTTTATCATCTAGCTATTATATGCAAGCATTCTCAAGAGCAATTTTCAAGATCTAGGCATTCAAGAATCCTCACAAGAGCATTCAAAAGCAAGTAATCAACAAAGTTGAAGCTTGGGAGCAACATCAAAGTATTTTTGTAGGTCTTCAAGCTCACTTTTATTCAAGATCTAGCATTTTCAAGGGTTGATCATGGTTGTCTATGGTGAATCATGATGGGTTCTAGGTTGGGGAGATGCAACTAGCCATCAAGCCAAGCCTAAAGACTTGTTTCCTAAGTGATCCCATCCTCCATTATGACTCTACATTCATCCTAAGGAAGGTACAAGCATCATTAGGGCTCATTTGGGGTGATTAGAGGTCTCCCCAAGTGAGTCATATATTTGCATATTTCCATTCTTGCATCATATTCTTACACATTAGAATAGGATTGCATTGTGCTTCATATTTCTTAGTCTTATACACACTTAAGACTAGGGTTTTCATATACATTTCATTATTTCATCAAGGTTTAATTACCAAATTAGGGGTTTGACCAAGGCGAACCCCCATTATCAAATCAAGTTTATATTTTTTTTTGTAGGTCTTCTCGTAGATTTAGATTTGGAACTCAAGTTGGAAGGAAAGAGCAGGTATTGAGGTGCAAATCAAAACTTTAATTTCATAAAAAAATTAGAACGAGACTGATTCACCAAGAGTGGTGAATGAATCCCACTATAGGTGTTTGTCAAATCTGTTTGCAGATTCAGATACCCTTTTTCCTGAAACAGGTTCCCATACAGAAATCTAGTTCTTAGATTGATTCACCCAAATTGGCGAATGAGTCCCAATTGGTCAAAAAGTTATATTTTCTAGTGTTTAGAAGCTACAATCAGTCATTCCCAGATTCCCAAGTGCACAATATTCATCTTATTGCTTTTTTGTTTTGTTTTACTTGCATTTATAGGTCATTGCATTGAACTAGGGTTTTGTATTGCATCTTGCATTTCATTGTCTTTTCCAAGTTTAAACTTGGTGGTGAACCCCTTATATCATATTCAATCCCTAGGACAATCCTATTGCAATATCTCTTTCTCTTTTGCATTGAGATCTCTAGGGTTATCCTTGAGTGGAACCATCTTGGAAAGTGGGTGTGATAGCACTTAATCACCAACTAAACCTCCCACCAAACCAGTTTTAAAAGGTTCCATTTTGGTGAAACTTCCCTTTAAAACATTAAAATTATGATTTGGAGTTCATTATTATCCTAGATTTGGTTTGCATTAACATTGCATTAGGATTAGCATTAATTAATCCGCATTCTAGGGTTTTAAATCTTGCATTTTTGCATCTAATTTCATTAAAAATAATTCAAAATCTACATTTGCACCTAGCATCTACATCATACAACATAGAAAGCACAAAAATCAAACAAAAAATTCCTACTAGGACTCATTCACCACCTTGGGCGAATCGGTCCTAGTGCAAATTTTGAAATGTATTTTACAGAGTTAAATTCCCTATTTTTAAGCTTCTATTTGTTGTTATTACTTTTCTATTTCAATTTGCATACTTTTTGTTACATTCAAATCATTAGACATAACATAGTTTACATTCATTGCAATTGTGGATAGAATTATATTTATGCACTTTCCATTTTCAGCATTAGTTCATAGCTCATTTAGATTAGATTACATTAGACATACATTAGAAAACAAAACCAAAAACAAGACCCAACACCTAAGTTACTTGGATAAAGCTTAGTTATTTAACTATGTCAAATATCTCTTTCCAAGTTAACCTAACCCTCAAGCCTTTTAGTAATGGTTAATTTGATATGTTAGACGAAGCCCTTGATGAATTTATCTCACAAAGTTCATCCACTAAGGCTTGTTATGAGAAACCAAAAGCAAGAGACATTAATGTGATTCAACCTCAACTCATCCTTTACCCACCTTCACACAAAACTCAAACTCAAACAAAAACTTAACTTATTCTCTACCCACCTAAGAATAATGTTTTGTATCAACCAAGTCATAATATCATTGCTCATACATATAACACTAGAAATAATCCACAACTAAAACAACCAACTCTGAAAACCTTACCTTTGCCTGATCCCATCTTGCCTAGTACTCCTCATTTTCCTCCACATAATGGGAAGGAGTATGATCTTTTTGAACAACTTAAGAATACTCCTGCAAAGATATCCCTTTGGGACCTAATTCAAAATTCACCTAACTATCACACTATGCTTCAAACAACCTTACAACAAGTTATGATCCCTCCTAATACAAATGCAAACAATGTGGCAACTCTAATACAAGAAATGAATACAATTAATGTAGACATTACCTTTCACCAAAATGAGCTCCCTCCTTTGGAGATGGGGAAGAGAAATGATGCCTTTATGATAATAGCCAAATTCAATAGAATAGGAATAAAGAGAACCCTTGTTGATAATGGTTCATCCCTTAATGAGTGCAGTGTGAATCTTTTAGATAGGTTATGTGTGGATAAATCAAAAATTGAACTTGACTCGTTATCAATTCGCGGATTTGACAATGTAGGAAAGCAACCGCTCAGTGTGATTACTTTACCTATTACAATCAGAAAGGCCACCCTACAAACTCCTATTCATTTTGTGCCTCATGACCTTTCATACAATCTTCTTTTGGGAATACCATGGATTCATGAGATGCATGTGGTGCCTTCAGCCCTTCATCGTATCATGAAATATGTCTATAACAACAAAGTATACAAAGTTGAAATAGACCCTGAGCCTGAAAGTTGCTTACAAGTTGAAAAAGGAATGACAAGTCCTCTAAGCACATTGATCCCAACATCCAACATAGAACCTATAGAAGAAGACAAACAAGAAATGGAAACAGTGTCAAAGTTATTAGATGATGACTGGGGTTCTTTGGAATTTACACCCTCGTTTATGGGAGAGTACATAATAAATAAATAAAAGATGAGAAGCAAAAACAACCAATGGTAATGTCAACATAGAATTTAGAAGAACAATCACAAGCATCTACCTAATCCACTTTAAAGAATACACAAGTTACATAACAAACTTTGATGAGATAGATTATTAACAACCACCAAACCCAAAAGAAATGGAAATACTTTATGGGAGAGGTTACAAACTTATGAAACAATTGGGTTATAGTGAAAAAGGATGTGGAAAGAAATAACAAGGCTTTCGTGTTCGTATAGAGCCTAACATGCGAGAGATAAAAACTGGATTGGGGTATTGCCTTTCTAAGATTACACAAGCAACAAAGATACCATCGTTAAGCATCGACACCATCATGTGCAAACCAAAAATCAGACTCACCTTGAAACATCCTGAATTGCTTGATATGGATTCTTAACCATCATGGGAATAATTTGAGGATGATGAAACCTTGAAGAAAGCGCTAGGAGTTTTTGGAAAACCATCTATTAATCCTCAAAATAAAAAGGTTACATGCCCCATGATTAACACCAAACAAAAAGATGCAAAAGAGGAAAGTAATGAGACATATATGAGTAAAGAATATAACCCTTAATTTCCAAAGCCAAGTGCACTTCCTCTAGGCCATACAGTTGACATAAAAATGGACATCAATGGTAAGGAGAAAGTCATTAAGATAGGAAAGTGCCTTGATGATGAAGAACAAGAAGATCACACAATTTTACTCCATGAATTTCTTGAACTTTTTGCTTGGAACTATTCGGATATGCTAGGAATCGATGCCAAGATAGTGACACATAACATAGTTCTTACTGAAAATGCGAAACCGATGAGACAAAAGATACGAAAGATGAATCCTAATATAGCCTTGCTAGTTAAAAGAGAAATTGAAAAACTCCTTGAGGCTAGTTTCATAAGACCTATAGATTATTCTCCTTGGATCTGAAAGATTTTTGTAGTCGCAAAACCCCACAATCGTATTAGGATGTCTACGAAGTTTTGTGACTTAAATAAAGCATCTTTAAAAGATTATTTTACCCTTCCTAATATCAACATAATAGTTGAATTGACTGAGGGACATGCTTTGTTGTCATCCATGGATGGATTTTTTGGTTATAATCAAATCTTTATCAACCTTCAAGATCAATATAAAACAACATTTACAACAGTTTGGGGAACATTTTGTTGGGTCATGATGCCTTTTGGATTGAAGAATGTGGGTGCAACATATCAACGAGCTATGATATTAATGTTTCATGATTACATACATAAGATTTTGGAAGACTATGTTGATATTCTAGCCAAATCTTTAACAAGAAAAGACAATGTGAATGTCCTTTGGAAAATATTCGAATGAATGCAAAAATACATGAGATTGAATCCAAAAAAATGTGTCTTTGGTGTAGATAATGGAAAACTTCTCAACTTTATCGTATCTCACAGAGGCATTGAGGTGAACACAAAGAAAATGGATGCTATAATTAACATGCCACCTCCTAAAAACATCTCTCAATTGTGCACATTACAAGGAAGAATTCAAGTTATCTGTCATTTTGTAGCATCTTTAGTTGATCAAACGTTACCATTTACACATCTCAAAAAGGATGTACACTTTAGTTGGAATGAGGATTGCAAACATGATTTTGAGAGTTTGAAGGAGTACCTTGCAACTCCACCTATTTTGCAACCCGCTATGCAAAACAAACCATTCATCCTTTATACCGTGGCATTGACTCATGCTCTTGCAACATTATTAGCTCAAAAACTGGCAATGGTAAAGAGTATCTTGTTTATTACATTAGTCAAACCTTGATCGTTACGAGAAGTGATACACAACAATAGAGAAACAATGTTTGTCTCTTGTATTCACTATAGGTAAGTTGCGACATTACTTATTGAATGTTGAAATATAAGTAATGAGAAAATTTGACCCTTTAAGATATCTCTTCACAAAAATAGACTTATCAGGACACTTAGCTAAGTGGGTGATGTTGTTGACTAATTTTGACCTTAAGTTTGTTTCACAAAAAGCAATTAAGGGTCAACCCTTGATCGACCAATTGGTTGATGCTCCTTCTCCTTTAGCATTACCTAGCAATGACTCTTTTCCCAATGATAATATGTTCACAATTGAGGCTAATACATGGGAATTATATTTTGACGGATCTAAGTGTAGAATAGGCTTCGGTGTGGGAGTTATAATAATCCCACCCATGGGAGAACCTTTTCCCTTGTCATATCGGTTAAACTTCCTATGTACAAACAAAACTGTTGAGTATGAAGCATTGCTTGTTGGATTGCGTGTTGCTTTAGTCATGGGCACAAAAGACATTAAGATATTTGGTGATTCACAATTAGTCATTAAGAAAATCAATGGAACATATTAGGAAAAGCATGAAAAATTATCGAAATATAAGGATCTCACAATGACTTTGGTAGAGAAGTTTGAATCATTTACCATTGACAACATCCCCTGAAAAGATATTCGGCATGTGGATGCAATGGCAAGTGCAACTTCCCTTAGCGCTCCTCAAGATCCTTCAAAATATTTCACCTTCATTATGCATTCGTTATGAAACTGTCAATTGAAGATAAATCAAAAGAAGTATTAGCAACAACCAAGGAAGACTTGTGTGAATGGTACGATACAATATTTAACTATTTGAAAGACGGTATCTTTCTTGAGCCAATAACAAAGAACATCCGAGTTTTCCTGTGAAAACTCACATCTAAGTATATAATTCTCATCGATGTGTTGTATTGAAGATCATTCAATGGTCTCTTACTTAGATGCCTTAAAAAATCTGAAATACCCACAACACTTGAACAAGCTCATGTAGGTGCTTGTGGTGGTCACTTTGGAGGAAAAATATTAGTTCAAAAAATTATCCGCATTGGATACTATTGGAGACATATGGAACAAGACTACTTTGAATATGTAAAAAAATGCCAAAAATTTCAAGAGCATAGCAATTTAATTGATGCTCTTGCTTATGAATTTCGAGCTCAAATTTGGATTTGGCCCTTTGCAATTTTGGGTTTGGACATCATTGGAAAGATATCACCACCTTCCTCTATTGGACATACATTCATAATCACTACAATATATTACTTTACAAAGTGGGTAGAAGCGATTCCTCTTCGATCAATAATAGTTGATGTGATATGTCGTTTCATATTGGAACACATCATTGCTCACTTTGGACTTCCTTCCACGTTAGTTTTTGATAATGGTACACCATTTAAGAATAATGAAGTGAAAAAGTTCTTCAAAACATTTAACATACATCGCTTTTCAACACCCTACTATCTGCAATCTAACGGTCAAGATGAATCAACTAATAAAACTATTGAAGAATTACAATATGCACACACAATTAAAGAAAACTATTAGTAAACATCATAAGGATTGGCACATGCAATTACAATATGCGCTATGGGCCTATCACATGAGTGTTAGATCATCCACAAAAACTACACCTTATAATCTTGTCTATGGTAGTGAGGTAATTATGCCCTTGGAGTTAGAGATTCCTCCATTAAGAATTTCTCTTCAAGGTCTTATTGATGACAACAATTACAAAGAACAACGATTGCATCACCTTGAAATGCTCAACAAACAGTACATCGGCACTCTTTAGCATCTTCAGGCTTATTCTAAAAGAAGGTAGCGTATCTACAATTAAAATACCATCCCTCATGTATTCAATAAAGATGACTTTGTATTATGTGAGAATTAGTTTAACGTCAATACCAACTCGAGTGAAAAAGGGAAATTCAGTCCTAATTGGTTAGGACCTTATATAATTAATGAAAGTTATGGGTCCAATGCATACATGTTAACATAAATAGATGGCACACCTCTCAAAGACCCTATTAATTCCAGAAACCTATTTTGGTATTATGTCTAATCCTCTTGAATAGTGTGAATTATAAAGAAGTGATGTTAGAGTTACTGGATAGTATTTTAGGTGGTCTCACATTCCTCTGTTCTTAACAAAAAACTATTTGTGTGTCTTGAATACTAAAGTGATTATTTAATTCATTTTTAAGTGATTACTTTATGTTTCATGCTATTCAAGTTCATTTTGTATGTTGTGTTTGATTATATCCTTATATGCATTTAATGTTCTTTAATTAGATCATAGGCTCATTTAATTTAGCATAACATACTTAATCACAATGTTGCATCTAAAAGAAACTATAATATATTTTAATTAGATCACATAAAACATGTTAAATTATGGAAACATTCATTAAATAGTCTTACAAAGATTATTTAATTAATCACATTTTCCATTTAACATTCAACACATAAACACAAGTAATAAAATATCAATGTTTTGTGTACATATTATCAATATATACAATGCTGATAAGGTATGTGATTTCCAGATCCCTCGAGACTTGGTGCTCGCATCTGTCTAGTGGTGGTCTATTAAGAGACGGTGGTATGCAATCATGATCGTGATCCACTGAGTGTACTAAGAGAAAAATGTAAGCCTCGTACTTGTCTAAGGGCCTCCTGACGCTCCCAAAATATCTGATCTCTCTCTGCCTATAGTCTAGCTATGTTGGATTGTAGTCTCTCAAACTTTGCTAGGTTTTGAGATGACTGTGCATCTTGGGAAAGATTGGCTTGGTGGATGTGCCTCCTAAGACTCTCATACACTTCTCACAGTCTGACATATGGCCTAAACAACTCTAGGTCCTGCTCCACGATGGGTGGGGGAACATAATTTGAGTCAATGGCCTCCTCGTCAACTAATGGTGGCACTGTCTCCATAGCCACCTAATGATAGAGATCATGAAGATCTCTCATAGATATTGCAAGATAGAAAACCATAAACATAATAAGTACACATCATGATATATATGTATACATAAAATTAAATCATAAGCATAAGCATAAAGCATGACAATAAGTAAAATATCATCACCTAGCTCTCGAGCAGGCTGTGTGAAGTCAACCTCGTCATGTGCAGGGGGCATGGAGGATGTGCTTACGTCTCCATGACTATGGGTATTGGTTCCTGCTGCAGCCATTGCTCATGGTCTAGTAACATGAATGGGAGATGGCTCTCCCCACTTGTTCCCCACTGGATCCTCACCTACTGTCTCACCACCCTCACTCATCAATTGCTCCTCCTCCTCATCTCCACCCTCTTGGCCTTCATAGTCAAGATCTACATCCTCATCATACTCCTCGTCTATCATATCTATAAATATGTTTGTAGCCCTGTAGTGTGTCTCCTTAGCCTTTTCCTCTACCTCATCTCCCTCATTTGGGAGTGGCCTTGCATCACCTATTGGATCATCCATTTGGAATACAAGAGATGCTCATGATATTTTCCACCACTCCTCATAGTCATTTGTGGCATCGATATCATCATCGTCAGAGACCATAAGAATATCATGATCTGAGAACTCAGAGTCATTGAAGACAACATCCTCGGCAGTGAACCGTCTAGAATCATCAGGTCTCCGGGAATTCCATATTGAACTCCTGAAAAAGGGTCGCGCCTTGGGTGCTATATGAACCTAACCAAACTGACGCATGGCATGATCATAGTAGAAAGGTCAGACTATGTAATCATGCCTATCAATCAATAACCTGTCCATCTACAACCTCCTCATCTATCGAGTCTCATCTGGCCACTATAGCACAAGCTAATAAGGTCTCTAAAGGATCTCATCCTCCTCAAGTCAGTCAAATCAGAATCTTCAAAAGTGTAAATCCCTATACTGCCAAATCCGCCTTAGAGGATAGTTGAAAGCTCGAGGATACCCCAAGGTTGTTAGACATGGGAACCCTGTCAACCTGATACACGTGATATGCTCTAAGGACCACACCTATAGAAGCATACAGTGTATCATGCTTTCCACCTCTTGAAATACAAATCATCCAAGATCATAGTATAGGTGCGTTAGGATGTTGTGCCCCAGGCATAGCGGTCTTGTGCTCTGCCATCCCATGAATCATATGTACTAGTTCTCCCTCTAGGTGTGCTCGCCGACCGTTAGGGATGAGTAATAGTGCTACTATCATTGTCATAATCCATATAACCAATGCGGCTCATGAATATAGTAGATGTAAGAGAGGGGGACCAACCATTTCAAGGCCCCATGTCACGAAAGTCCAAGAGTAGTATGGCTGCCCTAACTTACCCCAATTTAAAGGAGTGTTAGGATGGATGGGATAAGAATGATGAGGATTATAAGGTCCTTCGATCACTCTACAAACTTGAGAGTTGAAAGGAGACTACAAGACTCAGTTTTTAGGGTCAACTCTCTATCTTGGATAGCTCTCTGTCATAGGACAGAAGCACAGTTCTGGGGTGACAGTGCGATGCGTTGGCGTCTCTCAGTTGGACTGGCATCCATACGTCTAGAAAACCAAGGAGACAAGGTCTAACCTCTAAAGAACAGACTAACAACCTAGTTTAAGAGTTTCTAAAGGTACAAAATAACACTATGAAATGTGAAACATAAAGACGAATGTGATAAAGAGTATATTATCGCAAGGGTGATGAAGACAATCTCACACAATAATCCTTTCACCAGCTTGCTCCAAGATCTCTCCACCTACACACAAAAAAGAGGGAAAATGTTGGGGGGGCTGTTTAGGGGTCTGCCTCAGTCAGACCCCTATTTTGGTGTTTCTACCTCCACAGACAACCAAGTTTGCAATGATGTAGAAATAATGCGATAAAGAAGGAAATACAAGAAAACTACACCAAAGACACTACAAAACAGTAATGTGCTAACCCAACCGAACAATAGAGAAGATGAGTGAGGAGCTTACCACCTCTATCCAAAGCACTCAAGGCTAGTGGAGGAGAAAGATGAGAGGAGCTCAAACCTCTGCTGCAATGGAGTCATCCTATGCTTTCTCTATTGAAGTGATGGAGTGAAGAGATTGCTGCTATGGGGTGTGAAATGTTGCTGCAATGCTTGTAGATGAATGCTAGAATGTTGAGAGATTGTGTGAATATGGTCTAGAGATTGTGAAGAGATGAAAATGGATGATTGAATGGAGAATATGAAGAAAGGAGGTCAATAAATGGCCATATTCTGGTCAGCCAACCGAAGGGAGGTGTTACACTTCGACTTCCAATAGGAAGTGTAATGTCTCTATAGACTCTAGCCGCTGGAATCTACCAGGGACGTAAGTGCACCACATGGACGTTTGTACACCGCATGGGCATCCCCAACAAAAACGCCTCTACCAACACTCAAAATGGGTGTCAAGTGGAATGGGAAGTAGTGGGCTTATGTGGAATTAAGCCTTTTAATTTGGTTTTTTAAAGTGGAGAGGGGTAGAAGGGGAATTTGCATTAGGGGTGCAAATTCACTCCTATACATTTTTCCCCCACTTTAGTGAGCATGAATACTGATGAATGCTTCGGTAAAGTAAATTGAAGCATAGTAGGGTTAGAGATGTATACTTGTACCGAAAAGGAAGCAGATCACAGTCTAGTGAACCCAAAAGTGTAGGACAAGCAAAAGGTTCCATAGCTCGGTAGAACTATAAAGCTGAAGAATGAAAGCGCCTCACAAGCCCACAAACCTGCAAGGGAGGTATCCTTCAAGAACTCTCACATGAAGGAAACTGGGGAAGTGCTTTATAGAGCCACAGACTTGCAAGGAAGGTATCCCCCAATAACTCTCGCATGAGGGAGACCAAGAAAAGGGGACTCCGTAGAGTCAAGAATGACGACATGTTTACCCGTAGATAGAACACGTCAGGAAGCAGCCGCACAGGCCAGTCAACGGATAGTCATGCGACCATCACCAAGTTGGAAGACTTTCAAAGGGGTCCCTCGGGAACCCTTCAAAAGGAAGAAGGGTCCACTCAAGGGATGCGTTGTTTGAAAAGTGAATTCTAGTCAAGTTGCCCCCAAGCTAGACGCAAGGACATGAAGTAGATCTAGTCGAGCTGCCCCCAAGCTAGACCCAAAGATAGGAAACAGGTCTGGTTGGGTTGCCCCCAGGCTAGACGCTAAGATGTGAAATCGGTCTAGTCAAGTTGCTCCCAAACTAGATGCTAAGATGTAAAAGGATTTTTGAGGGGGTACATTGGGAACCCGATGCGAAAAGGAAGGGGTCCACTCAAGGGACACACTGTTCAAGATCCAATGCCTTCTTTCTCAAATCGATTCATCATCAATGAATCCTTTTGAAAGATGTCCACTTCATCAAGGAATTTGAAAGGAAGGATATTCCCCCACACGAGGGGAAGATCAAAGGTGTTCCCGCTTCGGAGGAAGGTTTCCAAGTCCTTTCTTTATGAACCCATGATGAAGGAAACTTGTTCCGTTAGGGTTTCAAGTCAAGAATGCAATTCTATCAAAGAAGTGTGTGGAGGGGTCTTTGAGAAAAGATTCATTAGGCAATGAATGCATTTTATAAAGATCACGTAATGTAGAAGTGACATTGTTGCACATGAAAGGGACAACTCAAGCAAAGAAGAGAGAAAGATAAAGCAAAAGGAAAGAGAACATGAACAAAGGGCACAAGGGGATCTAGTTTTGTGGGGTCAGATCTGCCTTTATTTATATATATAATAGGTAATCATGGTGCGAGGCAAAAGATCATCAATCCCCAACCCGATCAGGAAGAATGCATGGAAGATAAAATAAAAATAAAAAATTGGGTCAACATGGAAGGAAGCCTAAATGCCCCTAATTCTTTGCATCGTCCCCAATTTGCCGAAATTCAATCACAAACATGGAAGAATGATGATACAAATAGAAGAAGGTTTACAACACAGACAGCACACCTGTATCCAAGCACCAATAGGGGTGATGAGGGTCATCTAGGTAGATATAGCATGATCACGGGGGAAGCACATCACAACACACACACACACATCTAATCTAAAGATCAAGAAGAGGGTTTCCCCCTAACACTGATCAATCAAGAGGTCATGAAATTTCCACTCTAGATCATTGTAGGGGGAAGTTTGATGAGCCTACAATGGTGTAATGTTAAGGGGAGGTGCTTTCGATCCTCCCACAACAAGGGCCAAGGAAGAAGGACCTGTGAGGTCTTTGTCACTCAACTCTTGTGGGTCTAAGGTAAATGACCTTGTAAAGATCACTGACAAGGTCAAAAATTCATCCACTGAATTAAACATGCAGTTAATGGGAGTGCCATGTTTTACCTTGATGGATGGAGGGGTTTGCACCTGAGGTTCACCGCTAGGCTCATCGAGAGATTCGGGAGCGGTGATGAACTCGGGAGAGGCTGGGGTTGGTTCTGTCACTTAGATAGAACAAGTCAATGTGGGACCACCTTTTGAAGAAGGTGGGATCCTCTTATGTCCTCCGTTGCTGGAGGGACCACTCTCTACCTTTTTCTTTGTCAGAGGACGCGAACTCCCCACAGATGAAGCAAGAAAGGCAGAGGAAGAGGAAGAAAGAACCACAACATATACAATTGAAGTGTTAATCATATCTATGGGTTTTGGGAAAGGTGAGACATCCAGAACAAACATTAGTAGAGGTGGCTCCACTGAAGGAGCGAAGAACACCTACACCTTACTAGGCACATGTGTGCTCGCAGTGGAAGATGGAAGTGATACAGAGTTAGTTTGGACAAAAACAGAAGGGAAGAGAGAGGAGGAAAAAGTAGGAGGTCCTAATGCAAGAGAAGTCATCTCCTCTTTCTTCTTCTATAAGGTGGCTTGCTCAGCCAAAAAAGCCTTTCACCAGCACTTGCGCTCATGCACAAGGAGGTTTTTGTGACTCTTCGAACTAGAAGCCAGAGTTTGCAAAGGGATGAAGGATCCTTGCTCAGCCATGGGAGTGTCCTCTACAGTTGTTTCTAGCGGAGGGATAGACTCCTAGATGGGAACATGAGGAGTAGGTTTAGAAACAACAAGGGGAATTGATTCTAGTGCCTTGACAGTAGGCCTCTTCTCGTTCACTATTTTAGGTGCAGGAATAGTAGGCCTTGTAGGCTGGGACATAGACGACTCTCCATGGGGGGCTTTCTATCTACCATACCGAATATGCCTAGTCTCCATGGGTAGGACAAGAAGCTCAAACGTAGGACGCTTGGCCTTACGCCAAGCAGGCACCATGGGATTCTCTCACAAATGCGAGACAAAGTAAGATGGTACCACGACAGAGCAAGAGGAAGCATCAGGCTAGAGGAAGAAGGAGGATCTCGAGACCACTTCTATTCTTCTCTTCTACATGCCTTGGCAACATCACTGTTAGCTTTCAGGCAAGCCCTATGTGAAATAGCATAAGGCGAAGGATGGTATCTCACTTTTGGCCTAGAACGTCCTTTCTTATATTTTTTATATGTGCAATATAGGAGTTTCTTCCTAGGCGGGATAGGACCAATAGGTGCAGGCCAAAACTAATCTAAGGTATAGCTACCACATGCAACTAGTGGTCTATAACTAGTGGCATGGATAATGTGTACCAAACCTCCATGAAAAAATTTGAAACACTTGTGTACAATTGATGGAACTACATTCATAGCTACCAGTCAGGGGATGCCTAGCTTCACCCTAAAGATTTCAGACCCCAAGATGATGTCAAACTTAAGGTTCACAGATTTAGGTGCAACAAGGATTGATAGGACAATACTCCCTATGGGAGGTACAAAAATTCCGTTGTGAGTGCGGACGGTGCTTTTAGGTGCATCATACCCATCCTTATGAAGGAAGTTGATTAACATGATCTCCTCAATTATGATATTTACTTGAGATGTCGGATCAACAAGAACAACTACCACGGTATTCCCATTTATCCTCGCACGAATGTAAAGAGGAGATGGTTCCCTATTGAAGCCCATCGGTAGGTCCTGTGAAGTGAAGGTTATACTAGTACCACCACTCACAAGCTACACATAGGGAATAGGTTGATTTAATAAAGAAGCCACCAGAAATAGTAAACAACACTTCTATAGAGTCTCTTAGAGGTTACGAGATAAGACAGTGACCCAATTCTGGTTTTGTCATGCAACACCTTTGGAACCTTCCAACTATGCCTACTAGGGTTCAAAGGTTGGGTTGTAAGGAAAAAGCCTCACAACACTCACACCTACAATGCTCCTAGGATACAAGGAAAGGAACTTTCAGTATCGCAAAACAGAACCAAAACAATTCACATCGGGTTCACCAAAAATGTAAGAGAGGGGGACCAACCATTGCAAGGCCCCAAGTCACGAAAGGCCAAGAGCAGTATGGCTGCCCTAACTTACCTCAGTTTAAAGGAGTGTTAGGATGGATGGGATGAGAATGATGAGGACTATAAGGACCTTTGATCACTCTGCAAACCTGAGAGTTGAAAGGAGACTAGGCGAGTCGATTTTTAGGGTCAACTCTTTGTCTCAGATAGCTCTCTATCAAAGGATAGAAGCACAGTTCTGGGATGACAGTGTGGCACGCTGGCTGGAGGAGACAAGATCTAACCTCTAAAGAACAGACTAGCAGCCTAGTTTAAGAGTTTCTAAAGGTACAGAATAACACTATGAAATGTGAAACATAAAGACAAATGTGATAAAGGAAGTATATTACTACAAGGGTGACAAATACGATCTCACACAATAATCCTTTCACCAGCTTGCTCCAAGATCTCTCTACCTACACATAGAAAAGAGGGAAAATGTTGGGGGGCTGTTTAGGGGTCTACCTCAGTCAGACCCCCATTTTGGTGTTTCCACCTCCATGGACAACCAAGTTTGCAACGATGTATAAATAATGCAATAAAGAAGGAAATACAAGCAAAGTACACCAAAGACACTACAAAATAGTAATGTGCTAACCCAACCAAATAATAGAGAAGATGAGTGAGGAGCTTACCACCTTCTTCCAAAGTGCTCAAGGCTAGTGGAGGATAAAGATGAGAGGAACTCAAGCCTCTGTTGAAATGGATTCATCCTATGCTTGCTCTATTGAAGTGATGGAGTGAAGAGATTGTTGCTATGGGGTGTGAAATGTTTTTGCAATGCTTGTGGATGAATGCTAGAATGTTAAGAGATTGTGTGAAGATGGTCTAGAGATTGTGAAGAGATGAAAATGGATGATTTAATGGAGAATATGAAGAAAGGAGCTCAAGAAACAACCATATTCGGGTCGGCCCACTGAAGGGAGGCATTACACTTTGACTTCTAATAGGAAGTATAGTGTCTCTACGGACTCCAACTGTGGAAATCTGCTAGGGACATAAGCGTGTTGCGCAGACATCTACTCACCACACGGGCGCCCTCAATAGAAATGTATCTACCAACACTCAAAATTGGTGCCAAGTGGAATGGGAAGCAATGAGCTTATGTGGAATTAAGCCTCCGAGTTTGGTTTTCTAAAGTGGAGAGGGGTAGAAGGAGAATTTTCATTAGGGGTGCAAATTCGATCCTATTCAGTAGCATCATAAGATCTATTTGTGGCCTCACCCTCTCATCATGTACTAGACCTCCCAGGCAGAACTACAAATTGTATTTCATCTCATGAAATGATCGCTCTACTTGGAAACATACTCGCTCACCCCAAAATGGAATTCAAAGTATACAGTGTATGTCCTCTAATGTGATGGTCATCTCATCAATAGGTAGATGAAATATACATGCATTGGCATCCCATCGCTTTACTAAAGCCATCAACGTCGGATCATGGTACCTTGTGGGGGGCATGAGGTACGCCCAGTATAATCCTACGGTCTATGAAATCACTATATCCTCCGTTGAAAGAGTGGGGGATAAGTCTTGAAGGAAGCTAATTTGTCTACCACCCAGAAGTTGTCGCGAACATATGAGAACCTAACAAAAAAGAAAAAATGTGTCCTATAAGTAGTTTAAAATCTTAAATCTTTACATCAACAATCATAAAAGTGTACTAAAGTTGTTCTAGTGTAATTTCCTAAAGGTCCTGGACACTTTAGACCCCTTTTGGGACACTTTGTGAAGAAACGAGACACTTCACGAACAAAAGGGACACTTTGCAAAAAAAGGGGAGACTTTGCAAATTTTTTCTCCAAAGCCCTAGATTAACCTAGAAATGTATAAAAATCATAAAATAACTATATAAGGACAAATCTAAGGTAGAAAATCAACTCACCTCATGATAGTGCTCATTGTGGATCACCTAGTCTCGCGGGACGTCTAGTCTCCCAAGCCTATAGTCTCATTGGCTTAGTATTTTCAGCTACTCTTCAATCAATCTCAAGCTACAAAAAGGTAAATGACAAAATAGTTAAAATTAACTTCATTTTTTGCTCTCATATAAGTTAAAATTAGGGTTAAAAAGTGTCTTTCATTCAAATCAACATAATGGGTGCTAGAGAGCTTCGTTTTCAACACTATTGCATTGGAATCATAATTATGTTCTCGTCCTCATCAAATATCTATCATTATGTGGTATGGTACTTAGAAATACCCTATGATATGACTTATACTATTCGACATGGTTAGAATGCTACCTTGATTCCACCTCTGTAAAGCAAGCGGAATCAAGGGGGGCATACATCTACCCTCGAATGTGATTTCTAGAAGTTAGATAAGAGGATTTTTGGACAACTAACAAATTCATGTTGCAAGATGCGGTTCCTAACGTTGTGGTTTTATAGATAACTACACTGGGGGCTTCATTCTCTTGCATTGTGAATGAACATATACGAGTATCCTTTTATGAGATAAAGTGTGTTGTTTAGAGTCCTTTAGCTTGCATATGCATGTAGAGTCATACAAGCACTAAAGTGGGGGCTAAATGTGACCACTGAAATTGTACTCCTGTCTTGGAGATAATACAATTCGTTGTCTAATTTGGACCTATCTTGGGTACCCTTGCATTAATTACCCCTTAAATCATCATTAATAGGCCCCTAGGACCCATTATCTCGGATCTCAAAGCTTATTTCACCTAAAAACCTGACAAAATCACTTAAAGCACCAAAAATCCTGAAAACCACCTCAAAAAGCTAAGGTGGGACTCATTTTCCACCTTGGGCGAATGAGTCCCCTTAGGTGGGACCCATTCGCCAAGGGTGGCGAATGAGTCCGATTTGGGGTCTTTTTCAAGTTTGAGCAAGAAATTCACCATTTTAATTCAAATTCTTAGTGGATGTCAGCTTTTGAGATCTATATAACGGTCAAGTAGGTGTTAATGCCTATATAAGAAAGTTTCTAAGCCATTTTTTATCATCTAGTTAATCTATGCAGGCGTTCTCAAGAGCAATTTTTAAGATCTAGGCATTCAAGAATCTTCACAAGAGCATTCAAGAGCAAGTAATCAACAAAGTTAAAGCTTGGGAGCAACACCAAAGTGTTTTTGCAGGTCTTCAAGCTCACTTTTATTCAAGATCTAGCATTTTCAAGGGTTGATCATGGTTGTCTATGGTGAATCATGATGAATTCTAGGTTGGGGAGATGCAACTAGCCATCAAGCCAAGCCTAAAGACTTGTTTCCTAAGTGATTCCATCCACCATTATCACTCTACATTCATCTTAAGGAAGGTACAAGCATCATTAGGGATCATTTGGGGTGATTGGAGGTCTCCCCAAGTGAGTCATCTATCTTCATATTTCCATTATTGCATCATATTCTTGCACATTAGAATAAGATTGCATTGTGCTTCATATTTCTTAGTCTTAGACACACTTAAGACTAGGGTTTTCATATACATTTCATTATTTCATCAAGGTTTAATTACCAAATTAGGGGTTTGACCAAGGCAAACCCCCCATTAGCAAATCAAGTTTATATTCTATTTTGCAAGTCTTCTCGCATATTCAGATCCAAAACTCAAGTTGGAAGGAAAGAGTAGGTGTTGAGGTGCAGATCAAAACTTTAATTTCACGAAAAGTTGAATGGGACTGACTCACCAAGAGTGGTGAATGAGTCCCACTGTAGGTTTTTTCCAGATCTATTTGCAGATTCAAATACCCTTTTTCTTGAAATAGGTTCCTATGCAAAAATATGGATTTGGGACTGATTCGCCCAAATTGATGAATGAGTCCTAGTTGGTCAAAAAGTCAAAATTTCCAGTGTTTAGAAGCTGCAATCAGTCATTCCCAGATTCCCAGGTGCAAAATATTCATCTTATTGCTTTTATGTTATGTTTTACTTGCATTTATAAGTCATTCGATAGGTCATTGCATTGAACTAGGTTTTTGTATTGCATCTTGCATTTCAATGTCTTTTCCAAGTTTAAACTTGGTGGTGAACCCCTTAGATCATATTCAACCCCTAGGAAAATCCTATTGCAAGATATCTTTCTCTTTTGCATTAAGATCGCTAGGGTTATCCTTGAGTGGAACCATCTTGGAAAGTGGGTGTGATAGCACTTAATCACCAACTAAACCTCCCACCAACCATTTTTAAAAGGTTCCAATTCTTAACTAACTTGCAAATAGATTTTCTAATGTCGAACTCTCCTTCATTTTATGAACACAAAGTAGATGAGGTTGGTGGACATGTTGATGTATAGTATACACATGCATACATATCCAAGAAGTATTATCTACTATAGTAACTTCATCTAATGATAATGCAATGAAGGTCCACTCTTTTATTTTTTCCTATAAATCTTGTTTTTCCACCTTAGCAAGACAACTTGCCCATTCCCATCTAGAGTTTATTCACCAATATTTGTCAGGAAAGTTAGAAACACCCAAAAAAGATAATAAGTTATTATATTTTTGGTATTCTATCATAGGATTCCCTTTGAACAAAATATGAAAAACAACATGCATCTAAACAGTTTTTGCTCGTTGTGTTCCTCCCATTATCTTTTCAAATTGAGCTTCAATTGAACATCCACATTCAACAATCTTCGCCATTATTTGCATATGCTCATCATATTCTAGGGCATACTTAACATGAAGACATTCTTCCTTTGATTTTCTTCTTACTACTAATTTTTACTTTTCGTCTATGATTTGTTTTTCATAAAATTTACCAATATGCTTTTTCATAGTGTCAAGCTTTAGTTGCAACTTATTTTTTTTATATTTCTAACTACAAATATTACACTTGCATTCTGTTGGAGGTTCATATTTGTTTGTATTCTCCATTGGTTAAATGAATGGGTACTTTAACACCCAATCAATCCAAAATTTCCTTGTCATGTCCCACTCACGCCCCATTTTTTATTTGGCTTTTTTTCCTCTTCCTTGGAGCATCATCATCTATATGCCAACATTTTCATATAGGTTAATTAACTCATTCTGGATACCCTAGGTATTCCTTGGAACATCTTTTGCAGCATTGACATCCTCATCTAACTCAATTAACTCATTCCAATCTTCATGTGACGTATTGTCAATGCCTTCATTAATATTTGGTACAAGAGTTGATGATGTAGTTCCAAATTGATCTGATGGATTAGAAACATTGCCAAATACTTTATGGCAACCCTTCTTTTTGGGTGTTTTGATGGCCTCCCTTTACCACCCTGAGGAGTCTTACTCTTGTTGCACTTTTTGCTCGACATCTTGATCTCTCACGAAATAAAGCTGCCAAAAAATATCTTCTTAGTTTAAGGACATAGAATATAGATCACATTCCCTACTCAATACCATCTTTAATATTGAAGCAAGTGGCAAAGAGATAAAAAAATATATATTTTAAACACTATGAAGAAATGATCACGTACCTTTAGGTTTTCATTGACTTGTTATTTGTTAATGTAGCAATGCATGTAGTTGTAAGTTTGTAACTTGCCTAAGATCAAGGTTCCAACTTCCAAATCAAGAGCTCACAAGTCTAGAACTGAACAAAATGTGTAAAACTAAATAAGAGTTTTGATTGTATTTATTTTAATTCATATTTGGTGAATTTCATGAGATTTTTAAATGGTATAGTGAAAATTTGGTGAATCCCATGTGATTATATAACAATACATTAACATTTTGGGTGAATCAAACCTCGATGAAACACATACATTATAAATTTCAAGGCGATTATGGCCCTACAATTAGTATTGAGTTATCATACTATTGGTGAAATGGGTCCTCATACGTAATTATTTTTTAATGTAATTGATGAAATGTGCCCTCAAACATAATTATTTTTTAATGTTATTGGAAAAATGGGTCCTCATACGCAATTATTTGTAGATTTTATTGGTGAAATGGGTCCTCACACACAATAAACATGTAATGATGGTGAAATGTGTCTTAGTACATAATGCCATTTTAATAGTATTGATAAATATGTGGGTGATTTAATACATGATTTCAAGATTCTAGGTGAAAATATTAATTAGTCCATTGGAAACACATAGTTTTTTTATGGAAAAACTATTAATTACATATGCCTCATTAAATAAACTGATGGTGAATCAAAATGCATTAGACCGATAATTTGTAAAATTCAGGTGATTTGGCCACCCCGTTGGTCGCAATATATTTACCAATTTTGACTTGGCCGATATGAACTATTCACCAATTGGCGAACATTCACCACTAAAATCCCTACTGGACAGTAGATCCAAGTAGCTCTTCTCAACGTGGTTTTTTCCCTTTTTGGGTTTCTATGTACATTAGATGTTCTTTGTGTGAATGTGTGTATTTGTGTTGCTTAATTGTTTCAATACCTGTTGCTTTGATGTTTTGAGGTTCATGTTTGGAGAAGATTTTTTTTAGATCATGTTTGGAGAAGTTATTAATGTTAATTAATGTTGAATTAAAGAGTTTTGGCATATATTGATTCACCCCTACCCCCTCTCAATATATTGTGTGTCCTTCAATACTTACTACTTGTACATGATCAATTCAACCCACAATCTTAGAGTATAATTAAAGTCAAGAACCATGCTTTAACTATTTTTAGATAAATATAATATGTCACAAACCCTACCTTTCACCACACTTTAACTTAACCCCATTAAATACCAATTGAGGGGACTATTTATTAATGAAACTTTAAATTTTAGGTTTAGTTTTATTTTCTATGTTAACATTTATTAATTTCAAATGTCTTTGTCACCTAAAATATATATCTTCAGTTTATGTTTTTCATTCTACTATCTCTTTGATATCAGCATAACTTAAATAAAGAATTTTCATCTTTAAGGATAATTAGCTAGAATTGTCGTTTATGCACAAAGAGAAATTGATTTATTTCATATTTTGTAACAAAAATTTTAAATGCACGTGTATAGATACATGTATACACTTAGAAACTCACTTGATCTAAATTTAGCACCAATAAAATATAGCCATATATATCATTCCACATACTTACAAAATCACCGTGGATTCAATCTCATCCATGTCACATTCCCCATTTTAAAAAATCGACATATAATTGATATCATCAATATGTCACAATCCATTCCCTTTATGTCTAGATTCTAATTGCACACTAATATTATATAGGATATACTAATGATGTTTATGTATTTTTATATTATTAATGTATATTGTACTATTTTGAATGTCTTAGTCAACCATTTTGTACCTTTTTTTGTAGTATACACAAGATATTACAATTTTATATTACTATTACATATAAATTAATGTATCCATCATTTTGGAATAACTATTGTGCTACTATAACAAGATATTTCAATTGTGTGAGTATGACATGAAAAGATATGTATACTAATTTTAAATAATTATTGTGCTACTATAAAGATAAATTTCTCGATAGAAAATTTAAAAATTAAAATTCTTATGGTTGAGAATTATGGTATCTACTTTATATCCTTACAAATAATTATCCGGATGCATTTAAAGTCATTTCTTTTTAATATATTCTTCAAAATCTTTTAAATTATTGTATCCATGAGATTTTTATAAACTAGTAAAAGCATTTAAAAGTGTTATTGGATGGATAATAAATAGATATATAAATAGCCTTATCAACCAAACAATGAATGAGTTTAAAAAATATAAATATGTAGTACTTGACCAAGAAAGATATTTATATATATGACTATCAATTATCCAATAGCATCTTTAAGTATTTTTACTAGTAATTAATTAAATTTTAAAAACAAAATAGATACAATCACACTCATTAATCTTATATATTTATTTTATAAAATAACCAAAACAAATTATACTATTTAATTGTATATAAGACTGGTCCCACAATCAAATTTATATATTAAAAAATAAAATAAAATGCAATCACAAAACTTAAATCCCAAAAATCACAAAGATTTTAGTTTTCCTTTGACCAAGACATGAATACATTATATGAAATAGAAAAATCAAGGTCCCTATGTCACTTTTAAATTTAAAAGCTTTCTAAATGTTAGATTTCCCTTTAAATGGGCCGTTTGAAAGTTAAGCCTAAAGTTTTAATATTACATTTATGTTGGGTTTTCTATATTTTATAGATGGTTGATTATAAAGTTAGGTTTGATTTGGAAGGAGGGTTGTTATTTATTGAGACTCAAACTTTACTTTCATATTTTATATGGTTTGGTTAATTATAAATTTTGTTGGGGGTTGGGAAGTAGGTTTGTTATTTATTGAAAATGAAACTTTAAAATAATATAGTGGTAGAGAATTTTGTTAGGGTTTTAAGTTTGGGCTGGATTTGTAGAGTTTATTTGTTTTTGGTATTGTTAATAGTATATTTTTTATATTATTTAATTTTTATATTTTTTTAATAGTTATCATATGTTTTTGTTTTTTAATTTTTTAGATTTTTTAAATGATTTTAAGTTTTGGTATTTAAATAGTCAATATTAGTGTTGTTGGTTTGAAAGTATTTTAATACTTGAAAAATGAAAAATACATTTCAAGAAAGAGAAATTGCATATCAATCATCTAGTTAAGAAGTTATATGTTAATAAGAGAAAGCGACTTTTTATAGAATAGTTGTACATGTCTCAATGAGCTATATGACAATAATTTTCCTTTAGATTCTTATATCCCATGAATTGTATCTTATGGACTATTTGAGGTCTATCAAATCTTAGAATAAAGTATACTATATGAGATATTTGACAAAGATTTGCAAACCTAGATATTCTTTGTTTACAATAGGCTCAAATTTAGGTTTTTTCTTTCTATAGTTTGTCGTTTTATATGACCAACTAGTCACTTTTTGTGCAACGAGCATGAGGGGGGGCATGGTGGAGTTGCCACATTTATTTCTCTAAAATGAAAATCAAACTTAGTGGACCAATGATGTGGACCCATCAATAAGGCTTGATGATCACTCTTTCATTTGATAATCATTTTTTATGCTATTAATATTTATGTTTCTAATGTTGTTATTGAAATTTTTAATCTTTGACATTGGATTATTGACTTGACTCCCACCATAACTTGGGTTGTGTGTGAAATACAATGGAAGTGGTACTAGACAAGTACAATAATCTCCCTACGTGCTAGGAAATTGATGAGAGGGAAGCTCGGTACTACATTTGTAATAAATTGTGCCTTTTGATCCTAATATTGGTTGCTATCACAATCAGTCTTCATAGTATACAAGGAATAATTCCCACTACATATATGAAAGAGTTCTCAAATGGATTCATAAAACCATGTTGTTAACTAGCTCAATCTTTCTTTTCTTTTTCTAGATATGTTTTTCCTTGTTGGTTGAACCTTCTCCATGAATTGTTCTTTTTATATCAGTTCCTTATCAAGTTTTGTATTGAATGGTAATTTGACAAGCACAGGATAAAAAAAACAATTATTTCTTAACATTTCTTTGTTGACTTATTATCTAACCCTTACCCATATTTGATTTGTCTAGAATTGAAGTCACGTCCTCAACATCAAATTGGTTGGATTGAATGGTAAAAAAATTCTATCAAATAAGCTACTTCCTTTCTTCACATTTATGGGAACCAATTGGTATATTTTTTTATTGCTCATACAAGGTCACCACCTCAAAGCTTCTTTCCTTGTTAAATTGGGAAAATAGTTACTTGTTCCTCAATTACACTTGCAAGTGATTAAAATTTTTAATTATAATTACCTCAAAGCTTCTACTAGAGGATCTCAAATAAAATCGTGTCTTCGCTAGCTTGGAATTGGGGATCTAGATTTTCTAAAGAGATTTTCAATCCTTGAGAGTTCATACAATTCCTTGTAGTTATTAAGTATATCAAATAAAACCATCAACTCTTAACCAAGCCACCTGCCATTCTTCAAGCTTTTTTCTATCATTATCAACATGTTTTAAAATTTCAAGATGTCTATCCTAAGCAAGATAATGCTCTCCAATAGTGGATTGATGTGGTTCTTTATCAACTCTTTGTTTTTTATCAAGTTTTTTATGAACATATTCTCACTTAAGATGATATTTGTGAGGTTGTGTCCACCATGGTCAATGACAAGGGTCTAAGATGTGATATATTTACTTGTGAATTTTATAAATCCTTTAGGATATTGGAAAGTTGATATTTTAAAGTCTACTTAGAAGCATATCATTCAAACTTTTTAGGTAATATTATCAAAAAAGGTATATCAAATTTATAACTATGGATATTTGGAAGATATCTACAACTAGAGGTCAATCACCTTCCTCAATATCTTCAACAAAATCATTGAGAAGTCACTTACTCCCAATATTCACCATTTAAGTCCTCTAATTATTCTTCTGGAGAAATTTGGATTTAATTAAATCCAAATATATTCTTAACAATATCATTGTTGTGTGGGAAGGAATGGAATGGGTAAAGTGTTCTCAATAATGAGCCATTTCCATCATAATTAATTTTACAAAAGTATATGAAGGCATTGAATGGCCTTTTATAATTGAAATACTACAAAACTTAGGTTTTGATCCCAAATTTATGTGATTTGTGCAAATGCTCTATTTTTATGCTTCTATTTGTATTACTATATATATTCATCCATCCTATTGTTTTAGGATTTTTCATTACATATAGTATAGATATCCTCTTGCCCCTGCACTCTATGAGTTGGTTGCTAAAAGGTTTGGCTATCTTTTGATTCATGCTATTTTCCAAAACCTAGTTAAAGGTGTCAATCTTTCCAGTTCATTTCAATAACTTTTTAGTGGTCACTTTGTTGATGACTCTTTTCTCACTCTTTTAGAAGATGGGACTAATGGAAAACAAGCTCTACAATGCTTGGATACTCTTTTTTCTAGCATCTAGTTCAAGTATTCAATGGTATAAAACCCCCTTGATAAATTGAATTCACTATCTTAGGAGAATGTAAAAAACAAGACTCTCAAACATGCCAATTGTCCTAGATGTAGATGTGTTTTGATACCAATATAGATGTGTTTGTTTTATTCTTCAAATCCAAATATTATTGGGGTTTATACTCTTTATCCCTTGATTTCTAAATGATGTTTAAATGCATAAATAAATGTTTTTAAATACCAATACACAACAAATAGTTGCACAAACATGTGCCAAGTTAGCTGCCAACAACTAGTGGAAAAGAGTGGAAGCTGACAATTTGAATTCAAAATTTTGAATTTGAAGTAAATTCATTATAGGATAGGAGTGAATCCTTACATTCTAGGATTAGGATGATTGGCTACTTCATACAAAACAAATCAATTATGACCATTGTATACACTTGTATGTTCATCATGAATGTATCCATTCCATCCATGGTTGGTCAAAAAAAATATATATCATTTACTTTTAAATGAATATGAGTTACTACTTTGAGTAACATTGATGCCCATGCAATAAAGTTGGATAGTATATGTATTAATAAAATGTTGGTAACATATTTGAATCCTAGCTTATTTGCATAACAACATTGTGTATTTTTTGACACTTCAAAAATATTAAATGCATTTTTTAATTGATAGGATAGTCATACATGTGTATTTGATGGGCATAAGTCCATTCTATCTAGAGAACAGTCGCTTCTAGGATTGAATTGGGATATAAAGGAACATATTTCAAGGTGAATAATGAAAATATGGAGAATGGTGCAAAGATAGGTGAAATAAATGTGCTAATAATGGCAAATGTGTAGAATTAGGGATGGGATAAGGTCAAATGCATAGGAATGTGTGAAGGTATGAATAATTGGGATGGATAGGTATTGGACAAGGAGCCAAACTTAACACAAGAGTGTGTTGTTGGACATTATGTAATTATATTAATTGATTTTATTAAAATGGTCCCAAATAGTTGATAATTTGCATGGATCTACAAATTTCATCGTTGCAGTAATATTATAATAATTATAAGTAGTTTAATGAATACTTCAATAATCTCAATTTCTATTTTATGTTTTAGATATTTTTATTCAAATTATTTTTCTAACAATTTCATGGATCCTTTTAATTGCATGAATATATAAATTTGTCAACAACTTGATTCTTGATTTATAATATGCATTATCTTATTATTTAACATTTTCATTATCATGAATCGTGTGATTTGACAATATCATTCTTATACTCAACAAATAACATTGACATTTTATAGAACATGCATTCAAATAATAACAAGTATCAATCAAACACAAATAGAAATTAAAAAACTTTCACTTCAATACTTCCATATTAAAAACTCATAAGTATTAAAATTATATTCAATTATTACTATCTTCATCTTTAAATATAATTTAACTCAACTAATCACCAATAAAAATTAAATACATGTCTCTTATTTAATTAAACTAAATTATTTAGATAAATGTGATTTGTCCCATTAAATATTATTGAGACTCTTTTCAAGACTATTAACTCAAAGCCCATATTCTATTTTTTTAATTGAAAATAAAAGTATTTTAAAATACATATAAACCAAGAAAATATGAAATTGAACAGCATTATTCTGCCACCAAACTTAAATGAGTAAAAACGACAAAGACAAGCGCCCCACCATAATTAAAACCTCACGTGTCGCATAAGGATAAGCACTCATAACGATTACATTGTAAATCCCAAGATATATCCATGGGTCATAAATCTCAATAAACATGGTTCATCTATCAAAAAGATATTTTGACTATAGATATTTTAATGTAATAATATTTTAATATTTGGCTCATAATTTTTTATTTTTTTTCTATTTAATCTCTTTTATAATAATGCTTAGATATTCCTTTCCTATTTTTAAATTAATATTTTATTTTTAGTATCATTTTTTAAAGATGTGGGGTTCGCCCAAATCAATTTTGAGGAACATCAAAATGATTCCAGAATTTAAGTCATCAAACTCAAATTTCAACATTTCTACCCCTTTCATTAGATGTTGTGAATTGACCTAGTACATCTTTCATGTGACATGTTGCTATGTCATGATATTTAAACCTTGACATTCATTGTGTACTTAATTTCATAAGGCAGATTATTAAAACACGCTTCAACCAAAAGGTTGTAGTTCAATTGGTTGAGTGCAGTTGGTGAGGATTGAATACGCCATCCACCAAGGTTTAAACCCCCAAAGGCATGATTGGACTAGGTTTGACCCTTAACGGTGGCTTTGATGGATGGGATTCCCCTACACATGGTTGCTTAGCCAACAAATGATTTCTAGTTTAGATGCATGCTTACTCATCTTGTTACGCCAAAGGCGTCCCTACGCTCAGTATTTGCGAGGCATTTTCATAGCGGATGGTGCAGATTTCTGGAGACCCAATCGCCTTCGATGAAATCCATCCCAGTGGTTCATCAGTTTCTGGCTGTTTTCCCCGCTCCTCCACACTCTTCTCAATTTTTCCACTTGCGTGAGGATGGGCATGAATCAGCAGAGCAGTTATTGTAGAGGGTGGAAATATCTGCATAGGAGCAGGAAGCAATTAATGCAGAAGGTGGAGAAGGAAATATCTCAAATAAAAATTGCACAACAGTTATTGTAGAAACAAATATCTGAGATACAAATCCACAAAAGAGTTATTGCAGAAATATCTCCATCTTTACAGCACGACAGAAGAGTTATTGTCGAATGGCCCTTGAATAGAGTGGTCAAAACCTAAAATTGTTTTCATTGCAATCTTAAAACTCTTAGAATTGATTGAAGCTGTCGAGAGAAACCAGTTTCCTCTTATTTTACAAAATACCTACCGTGTTAGGGTTTGCGGACTTGCTTATCTATTGGATTGGACAAGGCTTTATCTACCAACGGAGTGGGTCACAAGTATGGTCCTCGGAACTCTACCACTGGGTTTTTTCAAGAATCCCTATTTATTAATTGCCCTCCTGTAATTGCTCTGCCTTTATTCTTTATATTCCTCGATTTCTTGAAGATGGCAGAGTTGTGCAAGATTCCTGTAGCATGAGTCACTAATAAAGCAAATCTAAGGGCCACTATTTCTGAAATGTTAGAGACACCTGGGCCATACTTATTGGATGTGATTGTGCCTCATCAAGAGCATGTGTTGCCAATGATACCAGCTGGTGGAGGTTTCAAGGATATCATTACATGAGGTTTCATGGCAGTGACAGGGGATAAACCTTATGTTCTCATTTAGACTACACTTCTGAATGATCTATGAATTTGATATTTAGCAAGTCTAATAGAAAGTCCACAACCCATGCATGTGAGAGGACACTGCGATCATTTAATGCCTCTTCTTATTTGTAAAGTAGATCTTTATAATTATATAATCATGTATAGAATATGTTTTTTGGACTAATGCACTAATTTAATTTATCTTTCAGTTCCTATAGTCAGAATCTAAGCCATTAAATCAAGCATAATCCAGATATCATTACCTGTCAAAAACAGAGCAGATACTGTCATTGCTAAAAGCATAGCAACACCTTTGAATCACAAACTATCTCAACTCTATTCATTAAAAAATAAAAATAAAGAAACTCAACATTCAAACAGAAAATGAAACACATAGCAAAAATCCATATGATAAAAGTGTGGCCATTGCTAAATTAATCCCGCAAAACAATATATATTCATCACACAAACTCACATGTAAATCCAGATCCTCTTTCTTCCATTTGACAAGAACACCATCTGAATCAATATGGGGGTTGTGTGGAAGTTATTATGTGTCCCAATGATCCAATATGTTCATCAGAAGAGCAAAATCATAGTTAGACTGGCTCAGCAAAAAATTGACCATCCAAATTTATTGTGTTGCTACTGCTTGTAAAAGCCAAGCACATCAGAACAAAGATAATGATCAATTCTGTATCTGTCATCAGCATAGATGTCCATTGGAAATTTTTATTTGTTATTTTATAAATTTTATCACTTAGAACAATGTGTACGTAACTTATAAAAACAACACATGGAAAAACTTAAATGGAAATATATATACAATGCTGAAAATCCAGTGTTTTTATGGAATGTTAAACAATATAGATAAAGGTGAGTTTACTACAAAACTTAGCAAGGGACCTTCTTTTGCCTTGGAAGACCTCTTTGTTTTTATTTTTCCATAAAAATCACAAAATCTTATTAGTAAGAACAAGCCAAAAACATTAAGCCCAACAGGAAACACAGTCACATGCCCAGAAATAATTTCAGACCAAGTAAAGCAATCCTTACAGTCCCATCCAACTGTGTTTCCCAAAAATAAGACCAAAGAGAAGAAGCAAATGACATTCAAAAACAGATGTTCAAAAGTTTCAACTTTGTCACACAAAGAACAACAATTAGCCTGAATACTAATGGACTGTGACTCAACATTAACAACAAGTTTTTTCAATAGGAACAACCATTTAAAACAAGCTTTTTTAGGTTCACTAGATTTCACCCAAATAGCAGCTAATCTACTAGACCAATGTGACTCAGAAATTCCAACAATTATTTAACCAATAGAAGACACCCCTGGTACCAGTCAACATCATATAGAGTTTTCTAACAGAGGTATTATTGAATCCAGATCCATCTTCCCATGAAAAATGACAGGTCATATCATATGCATTGGTCACTAAGGTTGGAAACCTCCACTTTGCTAATGCATTTTTGAGTACAAAGTATGTTCTTTTATTAAAATTAGAGATATTGAATTCAATCTTCATTTGCCCCCATCTCTCAAGACTGCCATTCTCAAAGATGTTACTAAACTTTGAAACCCCTTTTTCATTCCAAGATTTCAGTTTTATGCATTTAATCATGTATTGGTTCTATTTTAGTTTATGCCGATTCTTTATTTTAAAATCTGACTTGCTCCGTCTATTTAAATCTCATTCTATTTTTCTTTATGCTGATTCTTTATTTTTAAATCTGACTATTGGCCATTTCAAAAATGATTTTATAGACGGGAATATAGACTGTCTTTTTCTTTTGAGCAAATAAGACTATGGAAATAACTTAACTTTCAGTAATGTGTGTATAATAAACTCTCTAAAACATTTTATTAAATAATTCATGTGCTTGCTCTGCCTCAATATGTCTTTTTACAGCTGTAAATATATTATTATTTTGCAGAAGTACTGATTATTTAGTTTATTTAAAAATGGGTTTCAATTTTTAGTAGCTATTAGTAATATTGCAGTTTTCTTTTTAATTGTTCTTAATAGTTTTGTCTTTTCTACATATATTTTGTGTTTTATCGATCTGTTTTACATTTTTCTCTCCGACCTTCAACTTTTAAGCTATAATAGTTACTTATCCCAACTGGAAAAGTATCATATAAAAAGCAATAAGCCTACTTAGTTGTAAGGGTTGGGATAGGCTAGGGATACCTAAATTTACATGGTTACTTAAATTTAAATTGCCTAAATTTTAGAATTCCCACTAACTACAAGAAATATTATTTACTCAGCAATTAATGTGCTTTAACTTCTTCTGAAATCAAATGCATAAGCCTTTGTTGAGATGGTTATCTCATCAAACTCTTGATAATGACCACGTGGAGTTCATCAACATATGCACTGTATTTGTTGGAGTACTCCTTTCTGGATTTACAACAGATGCAATAGGTGTACATGCAACATCTGGTGCATTTATCTTTGGTCTCATCATTCTAAAGAATGGCCAATTTTGTAAACTAGTGTACAATTGTTCAATGGTTCATTCTTATTGTTATAATCCCAATGTTTATCTGATGCAATTTCATTTATCTGATGCAATTTCAAGTGTTATAATCCCAATGTTTATTACTTCAGTTCCTGAAATTTATACACAGTGAATAAAAAGTTGAATAGTTTCGGTTGCAGCTAAGTGACTTTGTCATTGTTTCATTTGCTTTTTTTCTTTTTAGCTTGTTGGATCAGCAATAAGGCTTGTTTTAGAAATCAAAACCCCTGAGACAATAATACCTTGGCTTAAAAACAAGATTAAATTTCCCAGCTAGTAGCGAACCATCCAAAAGTGTCACATAGAGAAAAATGAAAGTTGTTTAAGCAAGAAAAACTAAACATTCTGAAGGCAGTAGCAAGGAGCTCATTGAAGTGTACAAAATTAGTCCCCCTCCTGGCAATAACGATCGACACAGTGAGGTTGTTGTGGCAAGAGAACCTAGAGATAGTATAATGAAATTGTTGCTGAGATAGCCATCAAATTCTTCCACGTACAAGATAATCTTGACTTTAAACAATAGATTTGAAGTCTTCAAGCCTTGTGTTCTTGTTAAAGAATTATGTTTTTGGCTCTGTTTTTTGTTTGTTGTTAAAGAATTATGTGTACCTAATTTGAACACATATGGGAATGGGCATTTCTTCAATGGTATGTTTGAAGTAGCAAACTATCCATTTGTAGGGAATTATTTAACAGAAATCTTATGTTCTTGTTAAAGAATTTTGTTTTTGGCTCTGTTTTTTGTTTGTTGTTAAAGAATTCTGTGTACCTAATTTGAACACATATGGGAATGGGCATTTCTTGAATGGTATGTTTGAAGTAGCAAACTATCCATTTGTAGGGAATTATTTAACATATATGGCAATGAACATTCTTGTATGGTATATTTAATTCAGTTACCATTTACAATCTGGTCACCAGGCCTCTTGCTTCATTAGGCCACCAATGGGAGGGACCTATTTTCAATAATAACAACTTAAGGTTTTGTTAGTATTTTCTATGAAATTTGCTACTGGCAAGTCTGAACTTGTTTCACAATTGAAAATAAATTTCTATTGCTATGTGTCGTACTTATACATGGGAATTTATGTATTTGTTTTTAACATCTTTATTTCTTTCATTTGCAGTTCACAGAAAATATCAGTCCGACACAAATAGAGGTCAGCCCGATGGGCCTTTAATAGAATGCCCGAAACCTAAAATTGATTTCACACACAAACAGTGAAGAATATTAAATCTCTTCTTTAATTCAATCTAGGTCAACATTTTGTTATTCTTTATTCTAAGTTGCCGGTTCTGGTACAAGATTGAGTACAAGTTTAGAATATGGGTATGCCGGTACGGCAATTTTTTTCCTTGGGTACAAAACATCTGGGTATGGCTGTATTTTAAAAATATACAGGATTGTAAATACATTTGATAGGATTTGAGAAATGCAAATCCACAGACCCCGATTAATACCTGCATGCAAAAGACTTGTCACAGAGAAAGAGACAGATCAAGACAAGGGTTTGGCTCTCACAATATGCAAGATGTATTCCAGAAAAATGAAATAGAGCATCAATGAAATACAAGAGATCGATCCTTATAAAAGGAGATCAAAACCTAAAAGGAAAACCTAACCCTAAAGGTGAGTGCATTTAATAATTAATATTAATTATTAAATGACTAATATGTGTGCAAGGCGAAATCTTAAGAGGAGAGTAAAGTTAATTAATTACTTTACTCTAACACCCGCCCTTAAGATAAGCAAGAGTGCAGCTACAGACTAGTGCAAGAAAGCAAAAGAACTACAGTGCAAGAAAGTAAAATTGGGTCCCGGCAACTAGGCCTGATCAGGTACCCAAGTACAAGGAAATCTCTATGAAACGGAGAAAAGGAGAAAACCCAGTGGGAAAAAACTCTCTCCAAAAAGAGATGCAAAAAGAAAGTACAAATGAAATGTCTCAAGAGACTCTCTCAAGAACATATGCAGATATACAATCAGATACCCCCCCATGAGAGAGAGTGGAGACTCCAAAGCCCCCCCAGAATGAGAGAACCCCTGTGCTAATGATCAAACCGATGTGTCGCCTTGGAGGAAGAAACAGATCCAACAGTCGAAGAAGAGGAAATCCCTAGATGTGAGGTGAAAATGGAAGTCCTAGATGATGCGCACTGAAGAACGAAACAACAACATGAGTGTATGAATAACAAAATGGTGAATCAAACAACTCAAGATGATCCTGAAATGGAATCTCCAATGAAGAAGGGATAACAGGTGTGCTAAATCTGTCATCTATGAGGAAAGGTATATCCTCAAATATGGCCTCAACAACTACACTTGATGGATCGATGAGTGGAGCAACAATGTCAGTCACAACTGAAGAGGTATCCTACTGAACAAATGTGATCTCAACAGGAGGAAGAGGTGTAGAAGTCTCAACACTAGTCTCATGAACAGATGGAAGAACACATAAGTTCAAGTGACCGAACTTCTCCTCAGATACTACATGCTCTCTTGTAGAAAGAGAGGGAGTTGGTGGACCAAAGTGTGTGAATGTATACAATCGGGAAGAATGATCAACTATCCCTGTTGCAACAATGTTGCCAGTCTGAATGTCTCTGATGTGCACTGAATCAGGTGTGAACTCAACTGTCTTCCCTGTCCCACTATGAGCAATCTGATAGATGGAGAGAAGGTTAGTGGACAAAGATGGAACACATAGTACATCATTGAATGTACCATCATCAATATCGATAGAACCTTTCCCACATACACTCATATAAGTGTTATTACCCATCAAGATGTGTGGTGAGGATGCAGCCTTGAAAGATGAGAACATGTCCTGAGAAGATGCCATATGGTGTGAAGCACCTGAATCCAGTAGCCATCTAGATGAATGTGAACTGGTGGTTGCACATAATGCATGACCCTTATGTGGGGCCTGCCCATCTATCTGGAATGATGGTGAAGAAGAAGACCCGCCTGAAGTAGATGAAGAAGAGTGATGAATATGGTTCTTCTCAAGAAGAGCTGTCAAATCTGAAACCTGTTTTGCACATCCATCTATCTTCTTCTCATAACACTTGGACTCATCATGTCCTAGCTTAGTGCAATAAGCACACTTAGGTCTATCTTTCTTCGATGATCCCCCCTTAGGAG